>CAIGQQ010030612.1:6732072-6758646 GCA_903798035.1 Danio albolineatus
TATTATTATTATTATTATTATTATTATTATTATTATTATTATTATTACTGGTAATAGTAATAAAAGCAATATAAGAAACGTATGCAATAAGAAAACAGTTATTTATCTTGATGAACGAAAAAAACTGACCCCAAATGGTAGTGTATGTCAAAATATAGTGTTTTTGAAAAATGGTGTCAGTACGTTAAAACGTGTTTTGATGCATATAAGATTTAACAATTTTTAAGAACCCGTGTGACTCTAAAATAAAGATTTTAATTTCTGTTGTCTGTTTGTTCAGATTTATATGGATTTTTAGTATTGAGTCAAATTATTAAAGTACTTAGACTAATTAAGTTACTTTTTTAAACAAAGTAGTTAGAAAGTAATTTAATTAAAATTTCAGCTGTGTAATTTGCAATTAATTACTGTTTTGAAGTAACATACTTTAACATTGCTTGCAATACGGATTTTTAATTTATTAATTTCTTTTTTTTTTAACCATCTGAGCTGTAAGACAGCAGTCAGAAATTGCAAGATAAACTAAAAATTGTGGGATATAAACAAAAAAGGTATGAATTGAGTACATAACTGCACAACTGCGAGGGGGGAAAAAGCTGCAGTTCTATGAAAACTGAACAACAGAAAGTGGTTCACATAATAGAATTATGACTTGGAGTAGTGAATTTATAGGCTTCCTTGCAATTTTGTCTTGTAAATCCAGGTTTTATCATAGACTTGTGGTCTGCATGTATTTAGTTGCATTTGTAACTTTAGATCTCACAATTCAGATTTATTTTTGGTAGAATTCTTACCAAATTTTGCAAATGTTTTTCTCACAATTCTGATATCTCGCAGTTCAGGGTCTTATTGAAGAATTTCTGCTTCATTTTGTGCAGTTGTAAATACAATCTTTCCCGCAACTGTATGCGTTTCTCACAATTCTGACTTTTTTGTATGGTTGTAAATAATTTAAAGCTTGTAGGTTATAAGTTTTAGGTTTATTTCTCACAATTTCTCATCATTTTTCTCTACTTACAGAAAGAAAGGTTTGTCAAGCTCTTGGATCAGCTGCACAATTCTCTGCGCATTGACCTCTCAATGTATCGAGTGAGTTTTAATGTCTTTATCTGCCTCTTCAACCTATTTTTTACTCATAAATGGTTGATTCTCAACGTTTGTATGTTATTTTCTCAGAACAACTTCCCTGCGAGCAGTAAAGACCGTTTACAAGACCTCAAATCTACAGTAGACCTTCTGACCAGCATCACCTTCTTCAGAATGAAGGTAATGAGATCCTGCATGAAGACAACCAATTAACCCAGGTTTTCCATGAGTTATTATTTCATCATTTATGTATTCTCTTTACAATCTCGCTCTGTACAGGTCCAGGAGCTGCAGAGTCCTCCGAGAGCCAGTCAAGTTGTGCGAGACTGTGTCAAAGCCTGCCTCAACTCTACGTACGACTACATCTTCAACAACTGTCAAGAGCTGTACAGTCGCCAGTATCCTCAGATTGGAGACACGGTTAGATAATCACTCCTCATTCCACTTTTACAGCTCTAAAGTGGATTTCTGTGCCACTAGTGTCACTAAGAGTGTCGCATTAACAAGTCAGTGTATAGCCCCGCCTCCAGACTCACGTCATTGGCTGATGCGGTGTTGCTCTGCTGAACTGTCTGAGATCTAAAACTGCTACGATATTTATGTTGTTTTATGAGGAAATTAGCAACAAAAGACTTATGATCTGTATAATTCTATTCAGCTTTTTTTAAAGTTTTGTTTAACAGCGTTAGGATTTTTAATTTCTGTTAATTGCCTAGAGTTTTGTTTTTTAGTATTTAAAGTAACTAGTCATAACTATTGTATTTTGAATATTATTTTGAATTAGATTTTATTGTCATATTTTCTGTTTTTTAGTTAAGCTTAAAGTTTTATTTATTTATTTTTATTGTAAACAACAAAAATATTTTAGCTTCATTTGTATTTAGATGTGTTAGTTTTAGTTATAAATATATCCACATGAGTGATGACAAATTTTTCTCCAATTCTCATTCTCTCTAGATTTGTGTGTGTAGGTATAGTGTGTCCACAGTCATATTGGGGTGATATAAAGACAATAAGTCTCTTTTGAAAAATGTCCTGACGTTAAAATAGGATCCAAATACCTCCCATTTTGAGACCGACCGCAACATGACGTAAGAGTGTGGTTTCCCCGCTCACCGAATTGATTGACAGTCGCGTATTAACATGTATACATAGTAACGCATATAATCATATCAACATGGCAGGATGTGCGCAAAGCAACCGGGATTAAAAGATTTGTTGAGCTCACTGTGTTCATCACTCATCATCAAATGTGATCAAGAATGAGTTTTAAACCTTTTTAAAACATTGTGTGTCTGTAATGAATTACAGCGATTTTACCATCTTTATCACCACAGCCTCATGTCAGTACTATTTTAAAAAATGCTTCAATCCCAGATTGTGGATGTTAAATCAGGTTTATTTTATACATTAACATAACGTATATCCATACAGCAGTGGATATTAACGTGTATCCTTTCACATATGCGTGCAAAAACAGTGCAAAGTTCAATGTGCGCGTTGTGTGTGTATATGCGTCCGCTGTGTGTCTGTGTGTGAGTGAACTTTGTACCGGCTTTGTGTATGACTTATCACAGAAAGGCTTGAATTAACTCCACAACAAATACATCAAATAATCATTGGGAAAGTTCTTACTGTATCATTTCTCACAAACATTAGGTGAGATCTGCTTTCTTTATGTCTGTCGCAGCCGAGGCGGAGATTGAGCTGAGGCATGCTGACAGGCACGTGGGAACGGTGGCCGGGGAGAACTAACATTAAACACAGCCCACAAAAAACAGCTACATGCTTGTTTAGAGCAGAAAATCCAATATTATGAAAGCTATAATAAATAATCTGATGGGAGCTGAAATTTTGCAGACACATTCTAGAGGCATAAAAGACTTATCTTAAATCTTGAAAAGGGGTAAAATAGGTGCCTTTTAATGTTTCTCATTGAGTGGTAATAACAGTGCTGCTTCTCTATTAAGAAATGATATTCACTTTACAGCAAATTTAACTTTTATTTCACATTTTAAATGTATATAATGTTTAAAGTTTTAATTGTTTAAAATGCTAATTAAAATCAAAGAAAATTGCACCGATTTTTGCACATTTCCGGTCAAAAACATGAAAGGTTTTTGCCTGAAAATGTGCAAATTTGTTGCAAATGCAAACAACAACAATAAAAATAATAGCAATTATAATAAGCAGAATTATTATTATTTATTGTTGATTATTGTTATTTTTAATAATAAATAATTAATCAATAATGTAAAGAAATAGAAAATATAAGCTTAATAATAAAAATAATGTAATAAATCATATTTTATTGTGAATTAAGCAAACTATTATTATTTTTCTCTTCCAGCATAAGGATGATTGTTCTCCAGAAGATCAGGGCCCGAGTATCAAAAACCTGGACTTCTGGCCTAAACTCATCACGCTCATCGTGTCCATCACTGAAGAGGATCGTTCCTCCTACACCCCTGTCCTGAACCAGTAAGTGAATACACACAAACTTCGGCCTTAACACACACTTATAAATCTACTTTCCTATCATGATCTGACCGTCTGTCTGTTTTCACTGCAGGTTTCCTCAGGAGCTGAACGTGGGCAAGCTGAGCGCTGAGGTCATGTGGAACCAGTTCTCTCAGGACATGAAATATGCCATGGAAGGTCAGTAACATTTTATTTTGGTCACACATTACAGGAAGGTTCAATTCGTTAATTGCTCTAGCTAATATATTTACTAACACAAACAATACTTTTAACACAGTGTTTATTAATTATGTTAATGTAAATGAAAGCTAATGAAAGTTGTTCATTGTATTTACTGACAGTGTATTAAATAATGCTAACAAGCAAACCGTTGGACTTTAATAAAGCATTATAAATGTAGACATTAAAGCAATACATTATTAATATGGATGCTATTGTTATAGTGGACACTTTGAATACAGTGAATGTTATTTAGTTAATTAAAATAGTGATAGTAAATAATCAGATTGTCTTTTTCAAAGTTGCTTTCATCACCGCATCAAATGCTATTAGTCCATCATTAACTAACATTTGAGACATCATTGGTATTTTATAATGCTTTTGCAATTAAATTTGCTTGTAACATTTGTTTAGACGTAATATTTATACACAAAGCAATAAACAAAAATTATATTTGATACCATCATATAAAAGCTTGTTCATCATCTTTTTTTGTTTTGCTATTCCACCATGTTTTGTTGGACAGAACATGAGAAGCACCGGCTGTGTAAGAGCGCTGACTACATGAACCTGCACTTCAAGGTCAAATGGCTGTATAATGAATATGTGAAGGATCTGCCTGCCTTTAAGGGAATTGTGCCTGAATATCCCACGTGAGTGAGCTCTTCCTCATCTCAAATATTTAAAAAACACTCTGTTTTTTTGCAATTGTTCACATTGTGTGTTGTGTTTTGCAGCTGGTTCCAGCAGTTTGTGCTGCAGTGGCTGGATGAGAATGAGGATGTGTCCATGGAGTTCATGCATGGAGCCCTGGAGAGAGATAAAAAAGATGGAGTAAGATGTTTTTTACTGTATAATTTCCTTTTAAGAGCCTGTTATCTTTTATACATTCTCATCTAATGGGTGTTTCTAGGGTTTTATTGTGCTTCTGCGCCCACAAACCAGTAGTTTTGGCTTTTAGAACATTTTAAGAGTTGAAAAGTTTTGATAAATGCATTTTTCAGAGCAGTTATGCAAATTTGTTGGTCTTTTATGCAAAATCTTGTTTCTTTGGACTTGGATGTGAGGAACAAATCACCCTCATACATTTAGAAATAATAGAAAAAAACGATTTAATATTAAAAATAATAATAATAATGATGATGATTATTATTATTATTATTCTTAAATGTACTGTAGTATGCTAATATATATTATATTTGTAGCTTTGATGTACATATTTCAGGTTATTTTATATTTTTATATATTTTATATTATTGTAGTTTTATTATTTTCATTATTAAAGTATTTATAATAATTAAGGGGCGCCACGGTGGCCTAGTGGTTAGCACGTTCGCCTCACAGCAAGAAGGTCGCTGGTTCGAGCCCCGGCTGGGTCAGTTGGCATTTCTGTGTGGAGTTTGCATGTTCTCCCTGTGGTTGCGTGGGTTTCCTCTGGGTGCTCCGGTTTCCCCCACAAGTCCAAAGACATGTGGCATAGGTGAATCGGGTAGGCTAAAATTGTCCGTATAGTGTATGAGTGTGAATGTGTGTGTGTGTGTGTGTGTGTGTGTGTGTGGATTTTTCCCAGGGATGGGTTGCGGCTGGAAGGGCATCCGCTGCGTAAAAATATGCTGGATAAGTTGGCGGTTGATTCCGCTGTGGCGACCCCGGATTAATAAAGGGACTAAGCCGACAAGAAAATGAATGAATGAATGAATAATAATTAATCATTAGGTTTTAACATCTGTACAAACCTTGATGTGTTGGAGGAACCTCACTCTCTTTTTAAAAAACACATATTTAGAATTTTAATCAGTGTTTATTATTAAACACATTTGGTTTGTCAGTATTCAACTTTCCAATTCAAAGTTTATTTCTCGTTATCCACAGTAAAAATGGCAAAGTCAGAATTGAAAAATATACCTTTGCTATGAAGAGTGTTATCTGGAAATGGTGTGTAAACGTGTGTTTGTGTGTGTTTTCAGTTTCAGCAGACGTCTGAGCACGCGCTCTTCTCCTGCTCTGTAGTGGACGTCTTCACACAGCTCAACCAGAGCTTCGAGATCATCAAGAAACTGGAGTGTCCCGACCCCAAAGTCATGTCCCTCTACAGCCGCCGATTCGCCAAGGTGCACTACCCCCATCCCTCATAATCCCATTACTAACACGCTTGTATCAGAACAACTGTCCACCATCAGAGAATTATCTGTGTCTTTAGAGAGATCAGCCAAAGGGCAGATGAAGAATATCAATGCAGCAGAAACATCCGTCTGAAACATGAGACTCTTCTGTAATCAAATGGAAATGTTTGAAGGTCCACTCAGTGAAGTGCTTTTGTTTGATGTGTCAAGTGATTTCAACTGAAACAGGAAGACAGGGCAGGATGTTTTAAGTAGCCCCTCCCTCTTTTTAAAAATAGCATTTAGTTTAGCTAATAGCTCTGCCAGTCAGATTCATTGAGCTAAAGCACATCTAGTCACATTAGACTTTATGCATTTGGGATAAACAAGATGATGCGTAATGAGCGAATTCTCCATGTTTTACATTTCTGCACAGGGAGATGACGTTTTGATCTTCGATTAGTCTTAGCAATCACGTGATGTGAATTTGCAGGTCGGAATTTACCAAGCTTTAGCTTTTTTTATTACTTATATTAAGCTTGTCAATTTTATGAATGTGATGCCTATTCTCTGGCCAATAAATAATAAATAGGACTAAATCAAATGAAACTATACTCTTGTTCCATGTGTATAACATAGCTGCTTTAAATAAGTAAATAATAAATATACTACAAAAAAAATAATGATTCCATTTCTTAATAAAGTAGTATGTCATATATATATTTTTTCTTTTTAGCTGTTCTATACATTTGTCTAGCCCCCTTTATCCCCAATAGAGAAAAGAATTGTTGTGCTGCGCCTGGACATAGATTACCCTAACCTTATAAGCATGACCTCTGCTTATTTGTGCCACCCTTATTAGTCATTAGTACAAATGTGAATGTATGTCTTTGTTGCTAAACAAAGTTAGGGCTCTAACTCTAGTGCAGTGGTCCTCAAACTTTTTTCACCAAGTACCACCTCAGAAAAAAATGGTCTCTCCAAGTACCACCATAATGACCAGTATTGAAATACAGTAGCGTAGTAGGCGTAATTTAGCAGCTACAGGCCTGCACAGTTCAAAAACTTCGCAGATTAATTCTTAATATTATGAATATTTATTATTATTATTATTATTTATCAGCCACTTTAAACTTTCTAAATAGTTTGAACAGAGTAATTAGAAATTAGATCTGCTTACTGTGCATTAAAGTAGACTTTGTGTGTCAGAAAAGAAAGTGATTAAACTATATCTGTAAACATTGGGATATAAAAATATGGGATACGCCCCTAACAACCACAAATACAAGGAGAAAAATAGCTTCAAATGAAAGAATCCATAACAAACATAAGAAAATTTTTAATAAAATAAAAGGTTTAGCCTAATAAAATCACTGATCACATCTGTTATTGTACACATCCAAGGGTTAAAAGTGTGTTAATTTTTCAACTTCAATTATTCAGCGATTCATCTGCGTACCACTAGAAGTAAGCCTGCGTACCACTACTAGTACACGTACCACTGTTTGAGAACCACTGCACTTGTGCAATATGTCAAAAATCATGCTTTCCTTGCAAATTTTCACCAAAAATGGTTCTTATGGCAGAACTGATTTCTTTGTTTTTGACTTTAGTGGTAAAAGAAATGTTGTGAAGGGTGCTGTTAAGTAACTGTGTGACAATTAGGGTTTTTTTTTTATTTATTTGGCATAACATACTTCAAGCAGACAGTAGAGATGGCTTATTAAGGTTGAGTTAAGTTAGGTGCTCCTCTCAATAAAATATAGTGACTCAAAATATGCTCAACCATTTTGCCAAGCAGGCAGTTAAAGGGATAAGTAAATCATCCACAGAAATCAGTGCTTCAGTGCTTTTGAAACTGTGCTCTCGTGCGAATTTGCCCTATTTGGTAAATCTGGCGCTTAATGTCCAGTACTGTGATAAAAAGTCCCATCAGGAGTCTTTACTGGACACATGGACGTCTGTTCAGCTGATGGCCAGCAGTTTTATGTGCTGAGAGAAAGGCTGGGATGAGCCTTTCTTCTCGATTTCTTGAAATGTTTGCCTGCCTGTTCATTTGTCAGCGTGGTAATGCTATTGTCACCAAGACATTTTGATTTTGAAAAACGTTAAGCTCAGTTTTCATCCTTTTGCGTCCGCAGACCATCGACAAAGTCCTGCTGCAGTACAGTGCCATTTTGAAGAAGAGCTTCCCGTCCTACTGCGATAAGGAGAAGATTGTAAGTTGTTCTCCTGATAGTTAATGTTGACATTTCTGTTCGTTTGCTGTCTTTGCTAATAAATCTCTGCTTTATAGATTAAGCATTTAATTTATTGTTTGGATGTTTATCAAAACTTAGTTATTAAGTTATAATCTGTCATGGATTCAATAAAAAAAAATTTAGTTTCTGTGTTTTGTGTCATATAAAAATATTTGTTCATTCGTTCATATTTTACAAGTTGTATATCTAGATAACATTGGTTACAATGTATTACACTATATTTGTAATTTATTTGTATATATTTACATATATTAGATTATTTAAGTGTTTTAGGAATATTTTTTTTTATTACTTAACATTATACATGTTTCTTATGTGGACAGACAGACAGACAGACATACGGATAGATAGATAGATAGATAGATAGATAGATAGATAGATAGATAGATAGATAGATAGATAGATAGATAGATAGATATGTTTGGATTGTATTTATTAAAGTTGTTTTCAGGTTCACGTATGGACTATAATTATATGTTGTCAGTTTTAGTAATATTTTGTAATAAATTTCTCTGTCTGTTTGTCCTCAGCCGTGCGTCTTGATGAATAATGTCCAGCAGTTGCGTGTCCAGCTTGAGAAGATGTTCGAGTCTATGGGTGCCAAACAGGTAAGAGAGCTGCAGAGAAAGATGACCTTCACTAAACACAGACTCATTCGTCCTCTCTTCATTTGTCTGGGACATCAGAGGACACCGAAGCCTGCTTTCACTCTATGCATATCAAGAGAAATGGGCCTGATTCAGCACTGTTGTGTTGTCCGTTAACATTTCGCTTTTAGGTTTATTTAGAATATACTGCGGGTGAAAATAAATTTTGAGCACATCTTCAATTTTCTTAGAAGTCTTATTTTGAAGGTTCTGTTGACTTGAAATTCTCACCAGTCAGCTTCAGTACGTAGGTATAGTTCTAGTTTCTGCCTGTTAAAGAAGTATTTGTTGTTGTTTTTCCCCTCAGACTGCTTCAGAAGAAGCCCGGGTATGAGTAGATTTGTTTTAGTTGGTAGGAAAAGTAGTGTAAAAAAAAACAATAGAATTGTCGTGAATTTGTCTTTAACCAAATAGTTTGAATTTTCAACCAGTCACCAGGATAGCAGAGTTCAGAAGTACAGTATACAGTATAAAGAGTGTGATTCACATTGTTTTTTTGAATAAAGTTGGATGCAGTAGTGAACACTGAGGAGGAGGAAGAGGAGGAGGTGGGTGCACAGAGATATTGTCCCATACCATACAAATTTACTGTATGTTTCTGTGTTCCTGGTTGTATCATGGCATGTAAAATACAGAATATAAATGCATCTTTTTAAATCCTAATTCAGACCCAGAAGTCTTAGAGTATTTTAAGCAATTCAGACATTTTTGTCTACATAATACTAATTCAAAATTGAGGGATGTAAACACTGAAAGTTCTGAAAGTTAATCTCACACAATTCTGTTTTTGTCTTTGATATTTTTCTCAGAATTTACAAATGTAATGTAATCAAAATTAAAGATGTATTATAGTTCGAGTTTGTATCTCAAATGAGATTTTTTTTTCTCGCAGAATCATTTTTAAAAAGATTTAAAGGCCTTTTGCAGTTAACTATTTACTCCAAATTCTTGGAAGCTTAAACAAAAATGACTAAACTCGCTGTGAACACGTAAACTAAAATTTCTGTGAACAAAAAGTCAGAATATCAAGAACAAATTTTACAATTTACTTTCTTGCAGGCTTTTTTAGGAGTTTCTATTTTGCAAATCTGAGTTCACATAAATTTGTCTTACTTCAGAATTCTCTAAAATCCCTTAAAATTGTGAAATGGCACCGCATGATTAATCAAAGATGAGGTTCATGCACATTTCGTCAGTAAATCCGGTTCTATAATAAGCAGTAAATCTTCAGCATGCACTTTCAGATGGAGCAGCATTTATTAAACAGAGCCATACTTCTGCTGAAATCAGTCAAACCCTCAATTTGATTTCCTGGGTGTTTTCTTCGTGGTGTATGTGAAGTGGTGTATCCGAATGAGAGTGCTGCTCTTCTCTTTGAAGGAGTTTTGCTACTGATCAGAGCTGTGCTTCCCTGACAAGATGTGCATGATAATAGAAGCCTTTGCTAAGTCATGATCTTAATATATATATTTTTTATATCATGCAACCCTGTTGTGAAATACAAATTGCCTTTTTGAAAGGAAAAAGAGGTGTTTGAGGTGTTTGTTTAATCGATGGTAAAAACAAGTTTGTTTATAAAGGAACTGCGTGTAAACAAATACACTGAGTCTTACTATTACTCTTTGATCTGATTATTCAGGTTATAAAGGAAAATGCTCAAGATGCTGAGGTGGGTACAAATAGGCTAGATATACAGTAGTATACCGTAGCTGTGTCAGACACTGATCGTTTTATTCGTAGCCTCCTCCACAAAGCATATCCTAGTGAAACCATTAGTAAAGAACCCTGAATTCAGTAGTCTGTAAAGTTGAGTAGCTGCTGGTGTTGTACAGTGATCATGTGCTTGAGCAGAACCCTGAGCTCATGAATACTGTTGTGACTTTGAACTGGTTTGGTTATGTATATTTGAGGAGGACGAGGGGTGTGTGTGTGTGTGTTTCTGAAGCGGCTTTAGTTGAGTTTCTGTCTCAGGCTGATTAGTAAAGGATTAGCGTGTTTCTGTGCATCAGACAATGACATTCCTCTCTGCACATTGTTGATCTGTTGCTTTTATTTTTATTTTTGGTCAGGACTGCAGCACTAAGAAATCCAAGTCTAGTTCATTTTGACTAAATGCTGTTTTTTACTGAGTAGCTATAAGCATATATATGCCGTTAAATGACACTTTAAGCTGAATGCTAGTAGCTTGCAGCAGAACTGATACAATATTATCAATTATCAAGGCATAGAATCAAAAGAAACAGAAGAAATTTAGACCAAAGAAATTAGTTCTGTTTTATAAAGTATTAAGTAGCATTATGATGTGTTAGAAAATCTTTTAATTTTAATATGATAAATATTATTTTAATATGAGTTAACCTGAGCTGTAAGATAATGTTAGTAAAAGTCTTTAAAAAAAAGGGTTGTCTTGTAAAATGTTACCAAAATTTTTGACATTTTACAAAATGTTGAGATAAAGTTTAATATAAATAATTTATTATAATTAATTTATTATATAATATAAAGATTAAGATAAAGATTTTTATATAAATCTTGTTTAAGTACATGTATTTTTTAAACAAAATATTAATTAATTAATGCAATTTAAAAAATACTTTTGTATTTATAATAAAATAAAACATAAGTATTATTTGTTGTGTGATAAAGCAGCTGTTTTTTTTTAACACTTTTCTTAAAGATAACAGAAAAAGTTTGCCACATTTGCATCCACGTTGCAGGATTTCATACTGTGATACTTAGTACATACAAAATCAGGTGTACTCTGCAGCGACACCTGCTGGCCAGATATATACAGCTGATTGTTTACACAAGCTTTGCGCGCGAGCGTTTGCTTCGGTCTGAATGTATGATCTGGCTTTTGTCCCCAGCTGGAGGAGAGTGAGGATGAGGAGGATGAGGAGTTACAGGAGGTTTGTTATTGGGATCATCCGTGCTCGTCTTTCATCCGTTTTTGTCCTTTAAATCCAGCAATCTCCCGAGCGTCCCGTTGAGTTGTGCTGTCCCTCAGTCAGTCTGAACTGTGTGTGAACTCCCATCCGCTCCTCGAGCGTCCAGCAGACGCTCACTGTGAACATCACCTCATGTCTGTCCTATTGGGGAGTTGATCACATTCAGGGGGAAACTCCACTTCATACCTTTCACTGAATTGTTCATCCCTTTACCTCTCTAACAAATAATAGCAAGATTCATGCAGTAGCTTTCATAATGCGTAATACTGCTTGATGTCATTCATTTTTCTTTTTCTGTGTAATTTAAAAGAATAATGATTAATAAATAAAAACTGAAATGTGTAATTCAGTATAAGATTATGTAAACTAGTTTCCTAAATGCTGCAATATAATTTTAGTGTTACCTCCTGAGGCGGACTAAACAATTATTACTATTTTGCTTATTTTAATTATTATTCTTATCATTGTGTTAACAACAGTTTTAGCATTTCCCCCTATGCTTTATTGAATGTCATCATTTCACAATATTCACTGTGTCAATAGTGTTTAATAGTTTTTTAAAGATGATTTTAAGTGGACACAAAAACATTTTGATTTAATTTTCTTTTCCACAAATCCTGCTCATAGGAAATGTCAGAGGACAAGGTGTGTATTTATTCCCTTTAAGCCACATTCAACTGTTAATTTATCCCTAAATTTGAACATACATGTACTTTGTTCATCCTATATTGAGCTTGATTTTCACTTTTGTAATTCTACAACGTTTGTTTATATGTCTGAAAAGCCTCATAAAGCTGACAGAGAGCCAAAGGTGAGAGTCCGACATGTTTCTCACTCCTGTGTTGATCATTAATCATTTAATTTCTGCTCAGCAATTTTCAAATAGATCCAGCTATTGTTTTCAGCCTCCCTATTGGTCCAGAAATCGTTTAAAATAAATATATAAATATTTCTTTAAGAGATGGTTTGTTTTCAGCCTTCCTATTGGTCCAGAAATCGTCCATAATAAATAAGTATTTCTTTGAGAGATTGTTTAGTATGAACTGTGTTGGACATTTCGTGGTTTGGGCCAATAGGATGCTTCTATGCAAATAACCCTGACTCATTTTGTTCACTATTAGTTAAATTTGCATGTTTGTAACATGTTTTTGTTGGATAATACAAAAAAAAAACCTAAATATTTTTTTTACAATTGGCTTTTGAATATTTTACAAAATAAACTCAGTGACAAATGAGAGTTCATGATTTTTAATATATACAGTATATAGTCATCACACCATCATGCTTCAATCTCTCTAAAAGTCTGTGAGAATCGGTGGAAAAAAAGGATATTATGTAATGTAATTAAATGTAATGTAATCAAAATTAAAGATGTATTATAGTTTGAGTTTGTATCGCAAAAAATGTGACTTTTTTTTGCAGAATCATTTTTTTAAAGATTTAAAGGATTTTTGCAGTAAACTATTTACTCCAAATTCTTGGAAGAACTCAAACAAAAATGACTAAACTCGCTGTGAACAGAAACTAAAATTTCTGTGAACAAAAAGTCAGAATATCAAGAACAAATTTTACAATTTACTTTCTTACAGGCTTTTTTAGGAGTTTCTATTTTGCAAATCTGAGTTTACATAAATTTGTCTTACCTCAGAATTCTCTAAAATACCTTCAAATTGTGAAATGGCACCGCATGATTAATCAAAGAGGATGTTCATGCACATTTCGTCAGTAAATCCGGTTCTATAATAAGCAGTAAATCTTCAGCATGCACTTTCAGATGGAGCAGCATTTATTAAACAGAACCATACTTCTGCTAAAATCAGTCAAAACCTCAATTTGATTTCCTGGGTGTTTTCTTCGTGGTGTATGTGAAGTGCTGTATCCGAATGAGAGTTCTGCTCTTCACTTTGAAGGAGTTTTGCTATTGATCACAGAGCTGTGTTCCCTGACAAGATGTGCATGATAATAGTAGCCTTTGCTAAATCATGATCTTAATATATATATTTTTAATATATACAGTATATAGTCATCAATGTATAAGGTATATAGTCATCACACCATCATGGTTTAATCTCTCTAAAAGTCTATGAGAATCGGTGGAAAAAAAGGATATAAAAAAAAAACAAAGTTCTTGCTGGAAAAAAGCACAATTGGCAGATTGACTTTAATATAAACTTTAAAATAACTAAATGTTTTTAGACTTTTGATAAAGTTTTGAGCTGGAATATTACAGGATGTTTTATGTAATGCAGTGACCTCTTGTATGTCAAACAGTTTAAAGGATTAAAGATACATTTTTGTAAAGTAGTACAAACGTATTAGTTATATAGTTTTTGTACTGTCAAAATTAAAATATCGGTTAAAAAACACGGTTCCACTTTATTTTAAGTGGCCTTAACTAATATGTACTTACACAGAAATTAATAATTCATTACAATGTACTTATTGTGTAAATGCATGTTTTTACATTGTACTTATGCTAGATTAAATACCTGTATGTAATTACATCGGTAATTAATTTCTGTAATTACATTTGTAAATGCACTGTTGACCACTACTGTTACACATTAACCCACCCTTAAACCTACCGACACCAACAAACTTGTTCTTAACCCTCCCCCTATCCCAACTCAAGAGCACCACAAGTCTTCTCAAATACATTATGAACACAGTAAGTACATTGTATTTATTTTTTTGATGGAAGTACATAGTTAAGGACACTTAATATAAAGTGGGACCAAAAACACTGACTTCAGTAAAACAACGACACTACTTTATAGGGTTTAGCCTACAAAAATAGCTCTGATACCTCCAAAAAACTAAGAGTATTGAATGATTAAACCCAAACCCTTTCCCTCATCAGTTTTACTGATTAGTCTAATGTATGTGATTGGTTATGATGTAACTGTTGAGCTGACTGCAAGTAAAACATGTTGCTTTATTTTGCTCTTCCTGAAGGTGGTGGTCAGCAGTAAACAGGTGGGTTTTTCAGCCACTGCTGTCAGAGAGGTTTTTTTTTTTGAGAGCTTAAAAAGAAGACTTCAGTTTGCTCATTCTTCATCACGTCCCCTTGTTTCTCTGGAACTGTGTGAATTTTTGCAGGCTGTTTTTGCCCTGTCACTGTGAAATCGTGTTATTTATTACTCCTTCTGATCTGCCATTTACAGTACCATCAGTGAAAATGAAAGTGCTGTTTGTGCATCAGTTGAAATGTTATCTGTTGTATAAGCTGATCATGTGTGCGTGTGTGTGTTTGTGCAGCTGGACACTGAGGCCAGTGACCTCCTGAACGATCTGCAGGTCAAGCTGAACAACGTCCTGGATGAGCTGAGTAGCACCTTCGGAAACACGTCAGTCTTTATACAGTATATCATAAGCCTTCATCACAGTAGTCCTGATCAGTTACATGAAAATAAGCAGCTAACATTCATTTAGAACTTAAAAACTCAACATGCTAAATATGTGCTTTATAATCAATAGTATTTGCAGAACCAGAGTGCCGATCAATGAAAAAGTAGGCAATGTTGAGATTGATGACTCATTGTGCATCTTGTGCATGTTTACAATAAAAAGCCATCAGAAGCATCTTACTGCAAATCACTCTGACAGAGCTTTATAAGCGGCCAAAAGCAGGCTTATACACTGTATTGTATGTAACAGGAGCTTTAGTTAACACACTTAAATCAACAACATCTTACATAAAGGACATTTAAACTTATTTCAGATTTTTGTTTTCTGACTTTTAGGGATAGATTAAAGCAATTAAAACAAATACTATGCTGTTAAAATAGCCATAAAAATGGCAAAAGATACAAGCAGTATCAAAATTAATGTAAAATATATGTTGTACATATTGGTGTCACAATTTCGATCTTGCGGCACAACTAACATGGCAGGGCATCTCCGCAGGCACCACAAAAACATCGATTTATCTGTTAAACCGACAAGTGTAACAAAAACTACTCTCCCGTCTTCGTTTGGAATAAAACTTCCAAGCAACTCAACACGTGCAAAGGCAATTACAAGCGCGGTAGGAGTACGGTGATACCCCCCATGTACAATAATGTGATGGAGAAAGTTATTGAAGGTCTTAGTAATGCACATTTAGTAGCCTTGACAACAGATTGCTGGACCTTCAGAGCAACACAGAGCTTCATGACTGTCACAGCGCATTACATTAATGATGATTGGAAACTTCAAAATTCAGTACTTCAAACTCGCCCCATATATAAAGCTCAGTACAGTATTTCTGCAATATTTTTAGCGGTTCTTATTTCATATTCCTCTTTAACAAGAACTTGAAACTGCTATTTTTTTGTGAACTTGAATGTTATCATCTGTGATAGAAATTATATGGCAGGTTATTTTGTATAAGTTTCCAATTGACTGAAGATATAAGTTATTGTTACATTATATTGTTAATAAACATTTTAAATTTGACAATGTAGTGTGTGGTGCATTGCGAACAAAGGTTAGATATTATTATATTGCATAAAAGTCTTAAAATGGCATAGCTTGTGCTTTTTAAATTTTTCTTTTTTAAATCGAGAATCGAATCGAACCGTGACTTTAGAATCGAAAATGTAATCGAATCGAGGGTCTGGAGGATCGTGACACCCTTAGTTGTACATTTATACAATCAGGACTTGACATTAACCAGCCACTGTGGCTAGTAGTTTTCCACCATTACTAGCCACTCACCATTTTCACTAGCCACAATTTTGTTGTTGGGAAAATGTATTTTATATGTATAAATTTGACTTTGGCATGCTAAAATTGCTTCATTTAAATTTGGTTTTTTTTTCACTTGCCTCCTTGTTCATTTAACTTTATTTTGTGTACGAGCTTACTCAATAAGCATGAGCAAATGGGTTGGTCTTTCATTAAAAAAGCATTGAAATTTAAACAAAAGTGTTGCATTGCAATTAATTTTCTTTCACAGGACTTTTCAGGGCTCAACACACTAAGGATTTACCTATTTTTTTCTCTGGCCACACCAAACTAATTATTTCCTTGCCATGAATTTTAAATCATGTGTCAAAACAAGCTAAATACTGCCGTATGCATACACTTTTTATTCAACAAAACGATTGACATTTAAAAATATATACATTCTCACGCATCTAAAACTGTGCACAGTGGTCTGTTCTGGCTCAAGATCCCAGATCACCAGTTAACTATGCATACAACAACATATTAAAGCAATATTACTGTAAAGGATGATTATTAAACTATATTAACAAAAAAATAACAGCAAGCAAAAGGCGAGTAAAAACATTCCATGCGAGATAATGAAAGGATTATCCGTGCCCAAACACGGTTAACGTTAGGCCAATTAATAATCTGTTCAAAGGATGTCTAAAGCGAAAGCGGCAACTGCTGCTGCTTACAAAGGGTCAGTCGTGCTGCATTTGTATGCATATTGACAAACGGCCATAAACTAAAAAGTGCCATAAACAGTCTAATCTGTAGTGACGAGCCAGCACTAGTAATTTAAAATGAGTTTCAGCCAGCCAAAGTGGCTAGTGGGAATGGCTGTCTAACCCGCCACAACTGAAATGTACCCGCATTTGGTGGGTTGGCCGTTGTTAATGTAAAGCCCTGTATACAATTAAAATACTACTAATAATGATGATTATTATTAGCAGTTATAGCAACAATATGGATGATGATGATACATATTAGAAGCATTGTTGTTGTCGTTGTTATGCACCATAAAACATATTTTATTAAAATGTGAATTTTTAACACACATTAGACAAGATTTTTATAATGAAAACACTTCGATGGATGTTTTTAAAAGGTATAGCGGGACATTATTTGAAGTTGCTTCAATTGTTTATAAAATGGTTCATACTGTATTTCTTTTCCTAATTGTAGCTTTAAACACATCTAGTAATAAAACAAAACTCATAACAAAAAGTAAACAATAATAATAAAAAAATAATAATAATAATAACAATAATAATAATAAAATGAATAATAATAATGATATTATTATTATTCTGATGATATTATTGATCATTCTGTAGCTGTAGTGTTCTTTAGTTTGAATGTCAGTTTTAGTCTGGACCTCTCTTTACTCTCTGATTGTTATTTTGTAAAATAAATGAAATGAATGTAAATAAAAAAGATATTTTAAACCCCCTTTCACGTTTCCTCTATAGTTTCCAGAGTCGTATTGATGACTGCATGCGTCAGATGGCCAATCTGCTGTACCAGATCAAGGGTCCCGTCAACACCAACAACAAGAACCAGGTGGAGGCTGATTCTGATAACATGCTGCGGCCGCTGATGGACTTCCTGGATGCGAAGTGAGGAAAAACTCCCCTTTAACCATAAACTCACATTTGCTCAAAGTGGGAACTGATGTCTGTACATGTGTGTTTGCGTTCAGTCTGATGCTGTTTGCGTCTGTGTGTGAGAAAACCGTGCTCAAGAGAGTCCTGAAGGAGCTGTGGAGGATCGTCATGAACAGTCTGGAGAAAACCATCATCCTTCCTCAGGGAAACGACACCTTCGTAAGACCTGCATGACTTTATATTGCATGGGTCTCAAACTCGATTGCTGGAGGGTCGCAGCTCTGCACAGTTTTGCTCCAACCCTAATCAAAACAGCTGATCCAACTAATCAAAGAGTTCATACGTTATTAAGCAGGTGTGAGTTGGAAGGGGTTAGAGCTAAAATCTGCAGAGCTGTGGTCCTCCAGGAATTGAGTTCAAGACCACTGCTTTAATGCTAAATAAAACATCATCTAAACATTCTATTTTCTTTGATTCTACCTGGATAAAATACATTGAGTTGTTTTGATTAATGATCACCTACAGTCAAACCCCTTAATAACTCATACCCGTGGCAAATTCTGACTTAAAGTTTTTCTTTAAATGTAAAAAATAAAAGCTGAGAAATATAAATTGTGATGCCTCTTTTAATACCTTTTATTATTATTATTATTATTTATAGGCGCCTTACAAAGCACTCAAGGACACGTCACAAAAATAAAAAATACAAGCAGTAAAAAACTATAGAAAGGATATGAAACCAGCAAATCATTAAAAGCTATCCTGAATAAAATGTTTTTATCTGAGATTTATAATTGGAAATAGTGTCCACCTGATTATTAGCAAAGAGTAATCCACAAGAGCAGCCTTAACAGCCACATGTTGGAATCCTGTTAGTTAGTGAGGACGAGCCCACCAGGCTGGAGAAGTTGACTGTGTGTCCGTCAGGAAGCATCCAGGTCAATCATCCACTGCGCAACGTGTCAAACAGCGGTCACAGAGTTTTCAGATGAGAGTTCAGGTTTCAGATGAGATGGATTCCAAATAAAACATTCAGATAAAAATAATATAAAATGAGTGATCACGGTGAGCAGCGGCAGCCAAAACGCCTGCGTTCACTCAACTAGAAAGAACGACATAAGAACGTCAAATTTCACACTTCTTATTACATCGTCTTATTATCTTTTGGGAGAATCTGGTGTTATTTCTGGTCAAAAACAAAGACATGCTGGTGTAATAAAACTAACTTCAAATCTGAATTTCCCAGGAGTATGAATCACAATGTTTACACAGTAGAGATCAAAATCAGAAAACATTATATAAAGTATGTAATAAACTTATATTCCTATCATGTAATGTTCATCATTTAAAATGTTAGTTGTCGCTATTTTATGGTAAAAGAACTGTGTTCCACAAAATAAACAAGATACTTTTTTCTTTTCTTTATTTTGTGGAAAACGGTGATCTAAATCAGTGGTCATTCTAGATGCTTTTAGGTAGACTATAGCCTCCGTCTGCCATTTTAGCCCCCCTAAAACCATCAACTTTTAAACTAACAATTTTATTTTTATTATAATTTAAAGGTTTTTTGGAAAAAAAATGTGTTTTTTTTATTAATTCTTTAATATATATAAAAAAATCAAAATATGTTGATTAAAACAATTTTATTTTATTTTTTAAATTCTGCACGTTGTGTCAATTTGGTGCATTGTGGCTGTTCTGCTGCTTTAGCTGGAGTTTATTTGATATGAAATTTACCTTTATAATGCTAATTTATATACTCACCAACAATAGCAAGGGTTGAGCCCCCCCAATGATGAAATCAAAATTAAAGAACATTAATCAACTACATTTAAAATTCGACCCGAGTTCGAATCTGCCTCGCGGTCCTTCCCCTCTCTCTACTTGCCATGCTTTTCTGGCAATTCTCTCTATTGTCCTATCCAATAAAGATGAAAACCCCGAAAAAATAATTATATATATAAAATTCATAACGTTAACTGAAATCTGAATCTGAAAATATTCTCTAATGTCTCCTAATGTTTGTTTTTTTTTGCAACTCATGAAATATGCTTTAAAACGTGTCTTTTACTCCTGTTTGTATAACTTCAAACAGTACTAATGCTGTGACCTTGACATATACAGTAGGAAACTGTAGGTTGTTCACTAAATTTGGTCTATGCTGTATGTTAACATTTAGTGTGCGTATTTTACATGGAAAGACTTGTCTCCCCACTTCCATGTTGTAACGCTTTCATCTCTTTCCGGCAGGGAATGATCTTTTCAGCGGCTAAAGAACTGGGTCAGCTCTCCAAACTCAAGGTATGGCTTCAGGCTTGTTTATTGCAGACTGAGATCTCTTTAAAGCAGCCCAGAGTTCAGCTGCATTGGGAATATAGATGAAGAGTCTCCGTTTAAATGCTCTCTGCATGCTTTTGAACCCATAACACACTCAAACATGCTAGATACATGATTAATGAAGAGTGTTTACTTTAATGAAGTGTGTTTACTTTAATTCTCTTATATTGCTGCATTGTGCTCCGCTGCATTGCGCTCGTAAAAGCAGTTAGGTCATGAAAAAAATCTTCATTGTAGTAGAAAAACATTGTAATTTTTTAAAAACGTAAAATATTTCAGAATATGGGCTATTTTAGTGTAAATAAATTCCAAAGTAAATTTAGTAAAATTGTTTTGTTGTGTTTTTTTGTTTGTTTGTTTCTTTTTGTTTGTTTTTTTTACTTTCTTATATTTTAAGTTTTTATTATCAACTTAATATGAAACAATGCCACTATAATTTTACAGTCAAAACTATACAGGGAGATTCAAAAAGAATACCACAGCTTTGACAATCTGTATTTAATCACAGAAACATGATGGAACCTTGGGTAATTAATCAATGTGAAGAGTACTTAACCAATTTCATAGATGTTCAATATTATTCCCTACATACACTCGTGTGACATCAACCCGAAAGTTATGGTATTCTTATTGAATCACCCTGTATTTCTCATAATTCTTGCTTTATTTGTTGTAATAGTGACTTTGCTTTTTGTAATAAAAACTTTTAATTGTTATTTTGCGTCCAATGTGACTTAACAACTCAAATCTCACAGTTATACAAAGTTTTTTCTTAATGCCAACTTTATTGCTTGTGATTGTGACTATTTCTAATAACCACACTTTTTCCCTGTAAATGTGATTTCTTTCTTCTTTTTTTTGTGCAACAATGTCACTTTACATCTTACAATTCTTTATTTCTTGTTGTGGTAATTTCATTGTAATTGGGACTTTACATGCAAAAATGCACAACAATGCAGCATTAAATGTCACAGCTTTCATTTTTTTCGTCTTGTAATTTGACTTTTAATGGCTTTAAATCTAAAATTGCAACTTTTTTGTAATTCCAATTTTTGTTGCGTGTAAGTCTTGCTTAATTTCTTGCCATTGCTACTTTTTGCTTTCTGATTTGCCATCTTACATCAGCAACTATTTGTCATAATCGTAAGATTATAATTTCTTCTATACTGCAAAAAAACCGTGTCATAGTAAAATTCCTGAAACAGGAGCACATTAGTGTTCAAATGTTTTTGTCCATTAAATTGAATGCATTTGAAATATTCTTTGCCTCTGCAGGATCACATGTCTGGGGAAGCTAAAAGCCTCACACCAAAGCAGTGTGCGGTCATGGATGTGGCCCTAGATACCATAAAGGTGCAGTATGACCGATGCTTTTTTTAAACCAGCAGTAAAACAACATTTACTGTATATAAGAGCAATTCCATGTAAACGTCAACCTTGCCATGAAAAAAATTACATTTTCACTAAAATAGTAAAAAACGTATTGTGACTAATGTGACTTTCCCTTTCTAAGTTGTTTATGTAGGCTTCTATAAAGGTTGGACAATAAAACTGAAACACCTGGTTTTAGACAATAATTGTACCCAATAGAGCATCAATTCATCTTGGGAATGACAGATACAAGTCCTGCATAGTGGTCAGAGGGATTTTGAGCCGTTCGTTCTTCTTCGTCACTGCATGATGCTGGAGAAGGAAAACTTTTCCTGATTCGCTCCTGCAAAACACCCCAAAGTGGCTTAATAATATTTAATTCTGGTGTCTGTGCAGGCCATGGGAGATTCTTAACTTCACTTTCATGTTCATCAACACCACTCTGTTACCAGTCTTGCTTAGTGTGTTGCATTATCATCCTGATACACGCCACTGCCCTCAGGATACAATGTTTGAAGCATTGGTCCTCCAGAATAGAATAGTGATGGTCCTCCAGAATAGAATAGTGATGGTCCTCCAGAATAGAATAGTGATGCACACATCTTGCACAAGTACTGGGTTTAGGTAATGCTGTGATATTGCAGCCCAAACCATCACTGACATGCTATATTCTGTACATGTAACAGTCTGGTTGGTATGACTCTTTAGGGCTTGTCCAAACCCTAACTCTCCCGTTACAGATGTTTCCATATACTGTTAACATACACATTATCTGTCAATTTCTGTTTCAAGTGTTCACTGCAGATGTCACATCCATAATGCTGGAACTGCTCCTGACTAACCTCTGATTATTCTTTAGCAATACTTTCACGCTGGAGGAAATGGTTTGAAGAAGGCCTTCCTGGAGAAGAGTCCCGAACTGTCTTCTCTGAGACACGCTCTGTCTCTCTACACCCAGACCACAGACACACTCATCAAGACGTTCGTCACTTCTCAACACGCTCAAGGTGAACATACGAACACATGCCAGTTTCACAACCGTGCACGCCACAGACTTGTTAACATCAGTATGAAAGGAATACTACCGTCTGAAGATGCTGTTTACGTTGTGGATTCCTCTGTAGCCTTTTCTGTCTCTCACTGCTGAATCGACATGTTTTTTTCTGTTGTCGTTCATGTTCTAACGCTTCGCTTTTGACCTCTGTCTCTTTCACTGCTGCTTCTGCCTCTGTCTCTGCTTCAAGTGCATAATGGGAAGGGTTTGAGGATCACACCTAGTGAGAAAATCCAGCCGTCCAGGGGTAGGTCACCGTAGACTCCCTGAGACCCAGATACACCCTCTTACGAATAATCACATTCCTTTTTCCAGAGCCATTCCTAGATGTGCGTTGGGTATTTTGCTCTGTACTTGAATGTCACACGTCTACTTTTTGCCTTTCATATCCACTTTAAAAAATAATTTTATTGTGCCTAAAAAAATTAAGGTCTGTATTAGTATAATTAAAGACCCCATAAAACAATTTTGATGACAGATTTCCAGGAAGTGACATGGCACTTAAAAAATAACAACCAGTATTCTTTTAATGTGTACAAACCAGGGATAGGAACTAACTGCTTCAAAGAGCTGTTTTCAGTTTCATTCCTATGTGTGAAACTATGAACTGGTCCGGTGTTGACACCTTGTGGACTAACTCTGCATAAACTGTTCAAAGTGTACATGTTATAAAAATTCTCATTTACTTTGCTTTTTAGTGTTTTTAATATTAATTTATTATTTTTTCATCCTATTACTTTTTATTAGTCTGATTGGATAAAAATGTGAGCATGCCTTTAAGTGTTGAATGACTCTGACATCTGTGTTCCTGTAAGACGAGAGTTATGAAAACAGCATAAAAAATATATTTTTGACTTTACGGGGTGACGTTTCTTGATGAGGTTCACATTACAGTATAAGCTCCACTGTAATTAAGTTTTTGTCTTCCCATGTGCATTGTCATCGCTTCCTTTTTCTATAAAATCAGAACAAGCTAAATATTTTTTTTCTTAAAGCCTCCACAGTGCATGTATGGCCCATGTTTACAATCCTTGTGTGTGTGTGTGTGTGTGTGTGTGTGTGTGTGTGTGTGTGTGTGTGTGTGTGTGTGCGTGCGTGCGTGTTTGTTTGTTTGTTTGTGTGCATGTACTGTTTTTTTTTTTTTTTTATGGACGCACAAATTTCTACAATGGCAATGCTGTGACCTAGGTATTATAATTTTGAGGTGGTATATGAGACCTTGCTTATAACATCAAAATTTGCCACAGGTTACATGTAAAGGTTGGGCTTAGGCCCCGTTTACACTAGTGCGTTTTAGTTTTAAAACTGCGTTTTAGCATGAAAACGATCCGCGTCCACACTAGCGTTTCTGAACATACCTCCCTCCACACTACTCCAGCGAAAACGTATATGACGTGACCATTTGCACACTCTGGGCATGTGCGTTAAAGTATAAACAGGAAGCATATGTCTCGCTCGGCATTCCAAATAGGGCTTCAGTCGCTTGAAATGCAAGCGATTAGCGAGTGCTCGAAAAGTAGCTTACCTCTTGCGAATATATGCAGCTGTTGCAGTAAAAAAGGCAGAGTTTAACTGCACAATGGCACCTACAACGCTCCCATTTCTGTGTCCATGTTGGTGTTTACAGTGAAGGCTGGTCTGCAGTCTTTCGTTGGCGTTATAGTCATGTGATTGGGACTTGATGAATAAGGGAAGGTTACGCAATGACCCAAAAGCCCCAATCTAGTAGAGAATCTCAGCAGCCACACCTCCGTTTTCAAATGTCTCCATTTCCCCCATCCACACTGAGACGGAGCTGCAGCGTTTTAGAATGAAAACGGCCTTTCCAGCGTTTCCAAAACGCTCCGTTTTTGGGGTTTGAAAACTCCGGCGTAGTGTGGACGGATGGCGTAACCGTAGCAAAACGTATGCGCTTTAAAACGAAAATGCATTAGTGTAAACGGGGCCTTGGAAAATAGGGGAAATAGGGATTAGGGTAGGACCAGGGCTTAATTTGTACCGGAACACTCTGGATCCGGCACTTCTGAAATCTGATCTGGCACCTCATTTTACCGAAAAGGCCTATTGTAAGTCAAAGCGTAAATACCCACAGTGATCTACAAATGCACAGAGAGCTACCCACAAATACCCACAGTGATCTACAAATGCACAGAGAGCTACCCACAAATGCACACTAATCTACAAATGCACAGGACGCAATTCCGTATAAATGTCAGGCAAATTTGTTTTTGTAGAATAAAAAAAAAATGTGTAAGTATGTTTTTTATTTGCAAGTCTAATTTTACTTACTTGTGAATGTAATTAATGTTTGTGGAACTCTAAGATTTATTTGTGGATCCCATTTTATTTATTTGTGAATATGCTTGGTATTTGTCAATCGCCTCACATTTATTTGTGCATTGTATTATATTTGTTTGGAATTACGAAACAATTCTGGCTCCATAAATCCCCATTAACCATTGTGTGTGTGTGTGTGTGTGTGTGTGTGTGTGTGTGTGTGTGCATATCTTGGTGACAAATTGCTACTCAAAAGTATGCTAAACCTGACTAAACCTCATTTTGGGACACATTTGAGGATGTCTTCATTTGTGAAATCCATCATTTAAAAAAAAATCATTTTTTTCCCAGAGAGTTAGGTTATAGTTTTTATAAAAACTTTCTCTTTAGAAAAACAGTTAAAGTAAAAACATGTGTTTCTGTAGGCTCAGGAGTTGATAAACCAGTAGGGGAAGTGTCCATACAGATCGACCTCTTCACTCACCCGGGCACAGGAGAGCATAAAGTTACAGTTAAAGGTACGTCTAGCTGTGTTAAAGTGAGTTTTCTGTCGCAGAAGTGTATTTTCTTTTGGCTGAATGTCATTTCTCTGTGTGTAGTGGTAGCTGCTAATGATCTGAAGTGGCAGACAACTGGGATGTTCAGGCCGTTTGTGGAGACCACCATGATTGGCCCTCACCTCAGTGACAAGAAGCGCAAGTTCACCACCAAATCCAAGAATAACAGCTGGGCACCCAAATTCAACGAGACCTTCCATTTGTGAGTACAATACCCAGTCGTTCAAGACTGATGAGTTTCATGAATAACGGCTCATTAAACAATGATGTGTGAAGAAGCAAATGAAACCACAAAGAGAAGTCCTCGCTGTCTCTCTCATTCATAGTTCAATGAGAGGGTGTGATTATTGTACATTTTTAATACCTACACTAATTCTAAAACATGATGTATGATAGATAACCGGATGGATAGGTTAGGGGGATATTTATATGAAAGTTTCATTGGATGGATGGATGATCAATTGGATTAAAAAGTAAATATATTGAAACATTGATGGGTGGATGGGTCAATAGATATTTAGATGAATGGATGGAGATGGATTGATCAAATCAAATAGATGAAGGATGTTAGGATGGATGGATAGACATAATTGCCAGGTAAACAGATGTATGAATAGACTTTATTGATAGAATAGTTATAAATGTGGTTATATAAAGATAATGGTGTGGACTGAAGAAGCGATGGACAGATCAATAAATAATTAGAAGGTTGGTTGAATGGATGAATGATAGATTTTAGATGACAACGGATATATTATGTCATGACAGATGGATGAATAGATAGACTATTGGGTAGATATTAGAATGGATCAAGATAGATAGATAGATGGATGGATGGATGGATGGATGGATAGATAGATAGATAGATAGATAGATAGATAGATAGATAGATAGATAGATAGATAGATAGATAGATAGATAGATAGATAGATAGA
>CAIGQQ010030612.1:6758656-6800268 GCA_903798035.1 Danio albolineatus
AGATAGATAGATAGATAGATAGATAGATAGATAGATAGATAGATAGACAGACAGATAGCTAGATAGTGCCCATCAATGTCACTTTGGAGTTAGCCATCCTATCACAGTGGAGGAAAGGTGGGAGAATCCTATGCAACTGTCAATAAATAATCTGCCAAAGACTTTCATCTTGTAACAGTACAGAGGGGATACTCTGTATCATAGCAACTGTGGTTTTAGAACAGAACTCTGGATTCTGCAGCTCAAAATGCTTTGGTGGACACACACCCTTTCATTATCCATATTGAATATGGATGATTTGCATATCTGCGTTATTTAAAATAAACAATAAATAAAAACAAACAATGTTTTTTATTATTATTCATTAAGATTTTCAAAGAGACAGATAGATGAGCGAGTCTGTGCAGATGTACCATAAGCATGTATCTTCTCCGTGTGTTCAGCATTCTGGGGAACGAGGACGGACCGGAATGCTACGAGCTGCAGGTGTGTGTGAAGGACTATTGTTTCGGCCGAGCAGATCGTGTGGTAGGCATTGCCGTCATCCAGCTGCGGGATGTGGCGCCGAGGGCCAGCTGTGCCTGCTGGTGTCCTCTGGGACCCCGAATACACATGGACGATACTGGGCTCACCGTCATGCGGATCCTGTCCCAGCGCTCAGGGGACGAGGTGGCCAAAGAGTTCGTCAAACTCAAGTCTGACACACGCTCGGCTGAGGAGGGCAGGTGAGGATCGTCCTGTACGGACAGAGACAATCTGAAAAACACCGTCACTTCTGTGTCCCACTAAACACACCTCTGTCCTGCAGAAAAGGGCTCTTAGAGGCACGGGAGAGTTTCATTAAGGGCACTGGTGGTTTGGGTAGTGGATGAAAGGGAGTCATCTCTATAAAACAGAATCCACACTTTGATTTTGGGATTCATGGTGGAAAATACACACAGATGCACAGCCAGCCACTGGCAGATGAGGACTAGTCAGGGTTGACGGCGCCATGGTTTATGGAAAACAAGATTGTGAGGGATTTTCATACAGTACATTTCATACAGAAATTTGAGTTTGGACGAATCTTATGAAAACTGACCATATTTATCCCACAAATGCTTAAATATGACATATAGTATCAAATAAGGAATATAAAATTTTATATTTATACATTTACATTTATAAAAGGAAGCCTGTTTTAGGACTCTTTACATCATTTTCTTAAATATTACAATTATTTTCTTCATTAAATTCTCATTTTTTTTAAAGAAAGAAAAAAATTCTAATTCAATACATGTTTATTTATTTCTAGTATTACATACAGCACAAAAATTGTATGATGACGTTGTTTTGGGTTTAAATATATACTATATATAAAATAAATTAAAAAATGAACTATCAAAAATGGTAAATATGTCTTGCATGTTCTCTTTTCCATGACTATTAAGTTCTAAGTCTTAAATTCTGATATTTATTTAAAGCTAAAAAATAAAATAACCTAATATACTGTAATTAAATAAAGATTTGTTTATTCTAAAATTGTATTACATCTATTTATTTAATAAAAGTATGCAATATAGTGTGGCAGATCATTTAAAGACATAACAATCTTCACTCTTTACAATAATAACTACACCAATACAGCATTTCACAATGCAAAATAAAATGAGTTATTACAATTCTTCCTGATTTTGGGGGGAACTTTGACCCTTGATATTTTCCATTTGAGATTCATCCAGTTAGTGCTTTCATGAATTAAATCAATTTTAAGCTGTAAAACCCGTAAACCAGACACATCTCTCACAAACATGTTGTTCACTTAAAAAATGGCGTTCATCCTTAACTTAAGCTCTTCTAATCATTTGGAATGCTTAAATGTGCTATTTTCGACCTCCAACCAGTAGATGGCGCTGTATGTCAAGGCCATGACTTCAGTGGCATCTTTCATATAATGCAGAGATTCACATCCATTCGTGCACTTTTTTTTTTTTCTCTGTAAACCCATATTTCACCTCGTGTTTGTTGCCTTATTTTGTTGATGCTGTGAATGTGTCGAGTAGAAATGTAAACATTATGATCGTCATGAAGGTGATTTGGGAGCCAGGTCTCATTCACATGCTGTTGTGAAGTCAACTGTTGCATGAGTTAATCAGAAAGGACAGAAAACCATTTCACGACACGTCCCTCAGCCAAAACTGTGCCTTTCCACCAGGCTGTAACGGTCACCATTCGTTTCAGAAGTTATTGGTACTTTAGCCATCATCTTTGACCAGTAGGTGGCAGCAATAATAATAATAATTATCTCAATTGAACTTTTACAGACGTTTTATCACACATACTTGATTTTTAATGTCCACAGGAAGGACCATCAGACAGTATTGAAGCTATGACAAATGATGTGTAATACTTTTTTAAATAATTTAAGGGATAATGGTGCAAAAAAATGACAATTTCTGTTCATTTGTTCGTCAAAGGACATTAAAGATGTTTAGCCTAAATAGTGAATTTGACCGCAAATTTTCATTTTATAGTGAACGACGCCTTTAATACTGAAAACTCTGCATCGATTTTGGTGAGAAAATGCATTAAAATATCACTTATTAGATCATTTAATAATGTATTAGAATAATAGTGAGTAGATATGTTATTATATATATTATTTTCATTTCAAAGTGGCCTTATTTTATTTTTCGGTTCTGATGTTTTCTGTTTAAATGATTTTAACTGTTACTTTCCTTTGAAAAAGTCTTTCCCCCTGCTGTGAAGTCTTCATTTCAGCCGTTTGAGTCATTTCTAGAAAAACAAAGTGAAACACGAGGACAAAACCCTTCAAGTGGACAAGTGAAGAGAAACAACAAATCAAACTAAATGAAGACTGTATAATACTAGACACTTGTCTCCTCGTTGCCTGTGCAAAAAGTCTCACCTTGTTCATTAAAATCTCAATGTAAAAAAATGTGTATTTTTCACAGAACACTGCCAATATGTGAAGTGTATGTCGATATTGCCAATCGTCGTTGTGACTGTTGAACCTGTTATTTATTTCTGTACATTTCTCACTCTGTGTCACTTTATATACTGTTACCGTTGTTTAGCCAGCAGTGTTTTCGGAGGGAACTGTCACTATTTGTAATATACACATTCCTTGTGCCAACTTGTGGAAGTTCTCACTTTTATTATTATTTTTTTAAACAATGCTGACAATAATTACTGGCGTCGATGGGTTTTAATGAGTTTGCTCACATTTTAAAAGTGATATTGGTATTGTACGCAGTCACTGACCAGGAGAAATGTGTTAATAAAATGATGTTTGTGTGCACTCCAACAAATGATTTATACATAAAGTATCTTAAACTAATGTGTGTCTGATGTCATTTATGTAAATTCTCATCTGCTTTCACTCTCATATTTGAGTACGTTTACATCAAACAAACGTCTGGTTTAAACTATTCGTATTCAGTGTCAGGGGCGCCGCTAGCAATTTTGGGCCCCATGAAAAAAGATGAGGATGGGCCCCCTACTACCAAGCTAGCTATCCAAACTCTTTGTCTGCAATGTAGTTATATGCATAGTTATATACCTATGCATTTTATTATTGATTTTGTCCACTACTTATCAGTATTTAGTAAGAGAACGGCCATGACTGTAGCTAGCGGATGATTTATTGTTCAAATGTAAATGTAGTACAAAAAAAGAAACAGTAATCAAAGATTCACTGAAAATTTTACATTTCTAAACACACAAAACACCAATGTGTAACTATTTAAATAACTGTACTGCAATAGTGTCTCATGCAATGTGCAATACACTGGAACAGTGACAAAAATCAATAAGACACAAAATTATATTACAATGAGACCCATAAATAAGCCGAGACCCATAAATGATGCTGAGTGCATCATCCGGGTAATTAAAGTGCACTTATTATTATTAGAGTTTTCAGTGTGAACGCACTACTGACACTATTTATACTTCAAAATGGCATAGAATAGTGCATAAGTATGCGATTTGGGACGCAGCTGATGTTAACCTCGAGGACATCGCTGCTCTGACAGTTTACCTGACGATCGCACTCAAAGCATCAACTCTCTTCCCGCTACTGAGGGACTGAACCACACAGTGAAAGGAGGGGGGGTGCTATTTGACAGTGACAGACACGAAGGGCAGATATTAGCCGTATTTTTATTTTTTATTTCTAATAAATTGCTTTACTTGTAATTTAATGATACAGTACTGTTATTAATTAAAAAGCAGATCTCTGTGGGCCCCTAGAGTGCATGGGCCCTTAGAATCGTCCTAACTTTCCCCCCCTTAGCGGCGCCCCTGTTCAGTGTCACACTGTGTGCAGGCTGACACTATGAGCAAATGGTTTGTGCATATGTGCCGATGTTCTGTCGATTTGTCCTACTTTGTCAGATTGCCCTACGTCTCATTCAAAAAGTAGGCAGCACATTTTAATAACACAATATGCTACCCATCAGATTTTGCGACCAGTGTCAATTTTAATGTGGAGTAGTGTGATAAAATCTGTAATATCACCCTAACCTGCTTAATCCCTAAGCCCGACCTCTTGAACCTTTCAAATACAGTGTTGGTAGCATAATCTGATGGGTAGGATAAAATGTCAGGACATCGGCATGTTGATCTATGCTGCTCCAGTGAGAAATCTGAGTTTAAATCCGGCTGCCAATGTTTCAAAATTCTCTGCGTTCACTATATTAAAAAGACAGCACGAACATGATGTCTAACTATCTTCTTTTGTCTTCAATATTTACAATGACTCTGGGTGATTCATCTAAGTCCAAAATTCTGTCTAAATGAATGAGGGAATCCTCAAATCTCCAAAAACACTTTGCTGAACTTTAAACTAAATGACATGTTTCAAATCAGCGACAGAATCTGAAGGGTCCTGTTGTTACAGATGTTGCTTAAGACCTATTAACATTTAAAACATGTCATTTCCTGTTTGCTACTACGCATGAGAAATCTCCTTTTCAACTTTTTCAATGGTACCTACCCAGTCATGGTTAAAAACACTGGAGACAGAATCCGTAACAAAGACTGGAGGGACACGATGTGATGTCTGTTCTCCAATCAAAATCATTGCTGTATTCGCCAAGAGAACAAATTAATCTGTCCAGACCTCTCTCTCAAAGAATCGCATCGCTATAAATACTAATAATTGACTATTTCGACTGTAAGGCAGGACTTCCTACGCTGTGGTGGCCATGCTGAGCATTGCACTTTTCCCCATTAATAGTAATGCAAATGAACCATCTTTGGTTATTCCTTATAGTGTCACACTCTTGCTCCTGTGGCCTTCGCTTCTTAAAAAATAAAGGTTCCAATAGGGTGTTATGTAGTGATGTCAGTAGATGTCACCGTTTTGAGTTCCCTAAAGAACCATTCAGTAAAGAGTTCTTAAATGAACCATCAGTTAAAACAATTGGATTTTTTTTATGATCTAAACTTTTTTTCTGGAATGATAAGGTTTGGTGGATGTTAAGAATTCTTCAGTGACTACTGCCCTACACATAACTTTTATTTTTACGAGTGTAGTGCTTTGCACATGTGGCAAATGTTTTAGCTGTAGTGTGCGAATAGGTAATTTGTGTTTTAATCAGGTTTGCAATATTACTCTCCTCTCTGCACTAAAAAATTATGCTGTTTTATACCATTAATTGAAAAAAGCAGCATGAACATGTTGTCTAACTATCTTCTTTTGTCAGTCATGGATCATTCAGGTTAAAAACACTAGTTACTATTGACACTGTGGCCTACATTCTTAAAAATAAAGGTTCCAAATGTTTTCTAAGCGATGTTAAATAATCAAAATAAGCTTTTTTCATCAAATAGTTTCAGACCATTTTACAGTTTAAAAAACTTTTTAAAAAGAAAAATAATGGGCAGGTGGCTCAGTGGTTTGCACTCACAGCAAAAATTCCAGTGTTAAGTATACAGTGGGATTTTTTTTTTTTTTTTTTTGGTGTTGTTCGGTGTTAAAACCAGAGTACATTTTAATCCACAAGTGTGAAAGAGCATATATTTAAGAGTTTTTTAACCCAATATGCAGTGTGTTTCCCACTATATGAAGTTCTTTTTTTTTTTTTTTTTTTTACTCGAACCGGTTCAGTTGGACAAACAGTGATCAAACCAGTATGTTTTACTTAAGCTTAGGGGTGGGCGGATTGATCCTAATAACGATAGTATCGATACCAACGTTGGTATTGACATCGGATCGATAGTAGCCTTCCGAGATCGATACTTTTATTTAATTTACGCTAAAGTACATTGCTGTTTCATAAAAGAGCGGACATGTCTCTAAATACCCCACTCCTTTTATAACTCGTATGCACTGTTGTTGCTCTCTGCTATAGTTGTGCTTTCATCACGTGACTCAGCAGCGCCAAAGCGCGAGCACTTTTTGCTGTTTTTGAGATGATAGAAAGAAAGAGGAGCGCTGTTTGGAGTTATTTTACTGCAGTAAACGAAAATATTGCAAACTACAAATCTACACAAACTCATAAAACAGAAAAACACAAAAAAGAGAACACCGAGTTGCAAAATAGGAGAGGAGGCAAATCCTCCAGACAGACCCCTAGCAGTACCAGCCCTGAGACAGAGGTCGCTGGCCAAGTTTTTTTCGGAGAGGCAATGAATATCCAGGTAGCTGGCTACAGCGGTGAAATTAATATTTCACTTATATAGGACATTCTGTATTAGTTGATGCCAATTTGAAAAAAAAAGCAAAATAAATACTTTCATCATCAGGCTAATTAAATATAGCCAATATATTCAGCACAATAAAACCTGCTATCCATAAAAATTATTTAGAATTTTAAAATAAACATGATTAGAACAGTAGGTTTTTCACCAGCTAAAAGAGGATTTTAAGTTATACGTTATAAGTTATATTTTGCTGTAGTGTGTTAGTAGGAAAAAACACTTATAAACAAACCCCAGACTGAAGCAAAGTTTTAGAAGTCCAGTCATTACAATAATAAAAATGCTTTTATTTGGCTCCAAAGTGTTCAAAAATTGTCCTGGGTTTTAACATATGCATTTAATTATAGCTGCTTTGAGAGCACTCAACTTATAATCCATCACACACTGTTCTCCCCAACAGAAAAGTACATTTAGGTTAAAGTGCATGCTTTTTAATGTAAAAGTATCGTTATCGGTATCGATATCAGCGATACATGGCCCTGTATTTACTTGGTATCGGATTGAAACTAAATTTTGCAGTATCGCCCAGCCCTATGAAACATGTCTTGCTGCATTTTATGTTATTTCTTGAAAAGATTAATGAACATTAAATAAATTAAAACTATTTTCAACATATTTGATTACTGGTATCTGTCACACACACCAATTGATAACGTAGGAAGAAATATTAACACTTTGAAGGGTAACACAAACTCCAGTTAGATGTAAGAAGAAACTGTTACTGTGTTAAAATGAACTCTGAGTAATGTACAAATTTCACACTTTAGAAAGTGTTATTTTAACTCCAAAATGGAGGGAGTCATATGTACACCCAAAGAGTGTCAAGTTAAGCTCAAATTGAGTTATGCACATTGATGTTTTTGCTGTGCTGTCACCTCACAGCAAGAAGGTCACTGGTTGGAGCTGGCTTCTGTGTGGAGCTTGCATGTTCTCCCTCTGTTGACTTGCTTTTCCTCCGGGTGCTCTGGTTTCCCCCACAGTCCAAAGACATCCACTATAGGTGAATTGGATAAACTAAATTGGCTGTACTGCATGAGTGCATGCGTAATTGTGTGTATGGGTGTTTCCCTGTACTGGGTTGCTGCTGGAAGCGCATCCACTGCGTAAAACATATGCTGGAATATTTGGCGGTTCCTTCCCCCTGATGAATAAGTCACTAAATTGAATGAATGAAGTGCAATGATGGATCTTAACCCTTTAATGAGTCTTAATCTTCTTAATGGATCATAACATTTATTTTTGAGAGACGGCACACGTGTACCAAAACATTGGGCTATGATGCTCTTATGGGAAATGTAAGTTTTAATCTAGCTTGCAACATGTCCTCTGCCCTTATTCTGTGTCCAATAAAAACATCATAAAGCAGACTGTTCATCTGACATGTGATATAGCATATCATAAACATGAGCTGTTTTTATAGCCTGTAAACATAGGAGAGAGATCCAGCTGCTGTTCCAATACAGAAGAATAGTCTCTTTAGCTCTGAACAAGCTCATTCTTTTGAGTTATAAAAGCACCGTCCTTTTGTACAACTGTATAAATTTGAACAGCAAGATTTGGTGTCATACTACGTTTTCAGACAACTCGTCCACGTCATTCCCTCATCCAACTGTTTTACCCGCTTCCCTCTCTCAGAGTCCAAAGATCAGCCAGTGTTTGCTTTCCGTGTGTCCCTGAACACATTACACTGTAAAATCCCTCCATTTCCTTCAATCTTTCGCAGTCAACCAATCACTGACCCCCTCCGTAGGCCACAACTACAGCCCTGGAAACCCCTTCCTGACGTCAGCCTACACCCTTCACCTGTACTGTAAGCTGGAGACTCGTTTGCAGTGGCATTGTGGGAAATGTAGTGAAGGTGTGCGTGTCCTTTTCCACGCATGTTTATGGGCTGCTGTTTCTCTAGGGCTCCTGGATAGCAGACGTGTGACTCAGGTAGGACACCTTTTGCTGCTGTGCTTTTTCCTCATTTATTGATGTTTTCTGGATTTATTACAGATTGTGTTGATCTAGTAATGTTTTTTAGAGAGAGAGGAAGTATTTTTCATTGAAAGTAAGTTACTTATTGACTTTGGCTTGAGGCATTTGTCGGCAGCATGCTTTGTTCAAAATACTGAACATTTTAAGTCGAGTATGTGATAAGTTCTATTTATCGTGCCTTGTACTGTATGTCGGTGTGTGTGTGTATAAAGAAGAATAGAGATTTGTCAAAAGCTAAGTGATAAGACGGTGTGTTTTAGGGTGTGTGATTTTCCTTGTTGACTCTTGAATGTTGATGGTGAAGGTGAGTGTTTTGCTGGTGTTAAGGGGAAACCAGTCTCTAGATCGACGCCATTAGCTGCCAGCATTAGTTATGGTCATTGAACTTTTCCTTGACAATGTGGAAACCAAACCACACTGATGTACTAGCCCTGATAATGCACTGTGGTCTGTTTGACCTGGAAAAGATATATTAAAGATATATTAATATATTATATATTAATATATTAAAAGATATATTAAAACTTTAATAATAATTATAATAGTTTCAGAAAACTTATCTTTAGGTTAGAATTTTTTCACTATTATTATTATTTATATAAAATAATTTAAAAAATTCAGACCATTTTGTGCTCAGCTCATTTTGCATAGGTTTGTAGCGATGTTGGCTGTAAAAATATTTGAATGTAAAAACAGTTTTGGTGAAACTTTCAGTTAAAACCTCTTTTAAGGAATGTTTGCATTTTCCTTAATGTCTCATCCATATTTGAGACTGAATTCATTTCATAAACCGAAATGTACATGTAATGATGAACCACTGCAACGTGGGACATTGATCATTTTGATATAAAAGTGAATTTATTTGTAATTGTTTTATTCATTAATTAGATTTTTAAAGAAATATGTATAAATGATGTGTACTCTTGTTCCATAGGGATTTCATGGTAATTCTGGTTCTAATTCTAAGATTAAATCATGTGCAATTTAAAATTTCATGGAATTCTTTTTCATAGAATTATTTAGTTACTAATAAAGGAGTAAATGCATTGAAACCCACGTACAAAACATTCACTTGTTAATGAGATGTTTCTGGTCAAATAGAAAACAGTTTTTTACAGTAGTTTAAAATTATTACGCCGTGACTATTTTATAAATTAATGATTCTTGAAAATAGTATGCAGATCGATTTTAAATTTTTTTTTATTATGCATTAACATTTAAAGCATGCATAAAAACAATGTTCAAAAACGTAGCCATAAAAAAACCTGTTAATTGATAAACTAAATTCATGGGGCTATGAAATAAATTGTATTTCAAGTCGATTTAAATTTATTTTAGCACTTAAAAAATAAAAGGGAAAATACAAGTAATAAAATATTATATTAATAAAATATTAAATAGTATTAACAGTTTGTTAAAGGAGTTGTGAAATATTTTAGAAATACAGAAATAGTATTTGATTTACAATTCAAAATAAATAAGTTCATAATATAATATACTTTTCACAATAAACATTCAGGGTTCATACGGTCATGAAAAAGTTTAGAAAAAGGCATGGAAATTAGTTTAACAAATATCTGTATATTTAAATATAGGTTAATTAAAAAAAACATAGATAAATGTAAAACTAAATAAACTAAATGCTGCATGTTTTATGATATGCTGTAATAACTTTGAACATGCATTGTTTTCCTTATTATTTACCACACATATGTAGATTTTACATGAAACAGTATGTTATGAAAATTTACTGGAAAGTGCTGGAGAAGTTATGGAATTTTAGTAGTAAAAATGTGTATGAACCCTGAACATTTTCGTCATGTTAATATTTAATGTCTTTATGCCTTATAGCACATATTGCACTCAGGAATTTTGATGTGATTTTATAATGTCATTATACTGTTTATTACATAACAAAATAAGCGAATTATTTTAGCCTCGTTTCTTTGGTTTATTAAAGCATCTTAAACTAAACCGTGAACACAAAGCATTTCAGCAAAGCCTAAATCATCATTTCTGACATCAGGCGACCTTTTACTAATAAATTTAAATAAATATCAAAAAATTATGTCAAAATAATGTAATCATAATTTAATATTATTTCACAATGTCATTATTACAATAATTTAGCATTTAATCTGAAACATCTGAACTTTTTGTAAGAGCATTGTTTGCAAGTACAGATAAGAAACTATGCTGCATAAAATGGTTGATTTATTTTTTTTCACAGCAATTTTTTCCATGGGTGTTGGCGATGTGTTGACTTTTGAGCAGTTGTTTAAGATGGGATATGATAATAGTAGATTAGATAAAGAGTGGGATTGTGAAGAGGCTGTATAATATGTATACTGTAACACTCGGTAGTGTTTACTTTGGTAGTGGCTAACAAGAATCCAAAAAAAACAACAACCATTTTTTATGGATGAAGTAACTCATTTTAGCCACAAATTGCCCTTTTAGGTGTAGTTTTTGTGTCTTTTTTTTAATTAAAATAAATAATTGATAATTATTTATTATTTGACATACATCAAAACATGATTATTAAGAGTCATCCTACAGTAATCAATCAACAGTAATTCCTCATTCACTTAACCCATTAACTTGCTAAGAAAAAAACACTTTTGACCAATTTGATTGGTTAAATTGTGTTTCTGACACCACTCCAAGCTAAATGTTTGTTTGTTTTGTTTTAATGATAACCTACAGTGTTCGGCAAAATGTCAAGCAGACTGTTCCACTGCCACCTTTGAGATCAAGCTGAATGTCTGCGTGTTTAATGAACAAAAGCTAATGTCTTTGAAATTGGCTGTTAGGTGAATAATTTGTGATATCAGGAAGTACAGATACAAGTGCGTGTGTGTAGAGAGAAGGCCTATATGTGTCAATACATCAATAGGCTGTGCTGATAAGACTAGAGCTGTAAAATACACTGAACTTTCTGCTCGTTCATCATTAACCACAGCTAGACACTAACTGAAAGATATCATAATGCATTTATGACGAGACTGCTGGTTTTCTGCTTTTAAGAAGAGTTGGAGCTCAAGCTGACGGCAACATCTCTGTTTAATGAACCTGAGTTAAATATGTTTACATTTTACTGCAATTTGCTGCCATTCTTACAGTGTTGCTGAGCAAACATGTACTGTAAATAAAGTCACGTTGTATTTATTTTCAGGGGATATTTCTTTTTATTTAAATGAGGATGTTTTATCATTCATACTGCAAATATGTAAGTTTAGTAAATTACTAGAATTTAAATTGCTTATGTAACATCCTTTCAATGTAAAATCCTTACAACCATTCACTGATAAAAATCTTTAAAAATTAAAGTTGAAAATAAAACTGTGATTGTTGGGGTATTAAATCATTATTTTATTGTGATTATTTGTGAACTGCACCACAATTTTTCTGAGTCAGTCCTACAACATTTTTTTTCGTTGTGCAAGTTTGGAGTTTGGAGAATGGGTGGAACAATAAACAATAAAACAATGTAGTAATATTTAAATACATTTTAAATCCAAACGATTATGGCTGTTACAAAACATTAGATAAAATAAATTATAATTAAAACATTAAAACACAATACTGCCTATAGCTGCTTAATTTTATAATAATTTATTTTAAAAAATATAAGATAAAAAAATGTACCTATAGTTTTTTGTTTATTCAATACTATTTACAATAATTAATGCTTTGCAGTTCTACTAATATTTAATGTTTTTTAAAAGGAATTGTTTTATTAAATCTTTTATTTTATATGGTCAGCTTGATGATGTGATCATAGAAAATGGGCTCACTGCTGTCTGCGTGTGGAATTAACGTGGAGAAGAAGAAAGTAGAAGGTAACAATTAACCAAGATATACACACAGTCTAGAGCTTGAAATAATGATTTTCTGGTGTCTTAATATCTCATTGTATATATTTTTAACTCTTCATCAGAGGAGAGACGTTTGCGAGCTAATGACAGAGAATTCAACCTGTCATTTAAATATGCAGTGAGTAAGGAATTCCTGGTTTACTTACTTTTTAATGTATAATTTTACAGCGTGTGGTGAGTGTTTCTTCTGTGTGTCCTTGCAGAACAATGCCATCAAGACCTCCAAGTACAACGTCTTCACCTTCCTCCCTCTCAATCTGTTTGAGCAGTTTCAGAGACTGGCCAACGCTTACTTCGTCTTTCTTCTCGTCTTACAGGTAACTTTCTTCAACCAACTAACATATTTTCAGGGAATATAAGACAGTCTGGGTGAAAATTGTTCAGATGATGGTAAAAAGTCCATGAAAAGGCCGCGCGATATACTGAAGCGTTCGCGGTGAAACACGTGACTTTGAAGTCGTTGATGTGGATGTAGTCGGACTGTAAGTAAAGCAACTACTGTAATAGCAAAATGAACGGGTGCTGCATGCGTCTTTCGTTTAGGTTCACGTTACTTTTGTAGAAATACATCTAGCTACTTGGGAAAAGTTAATTAGACGAAAACAGAAATATTACGAAATAACAGCTTAATAAAAAAAAATTCAGCTGGAAGCACCGACATTTTTTATGGTTTTCTAAAATGCAGGACTAACAGACTTAATCCGAGTTTGACAACACGTTTATGTTTGAATCCAATTGGACCCGAAGGTCAATGCATCTTTTATTGTTATCTATCATCACAAGCAGTAGGCTAGTTCATGTAAGACCAAAATTTCACAACTAGCCTACAGTAGTTTGGATATGGTGAATGCAACTTTATTCCAGCGACAAGAAATCTGACTGATCTAAATCTGACTTAACTAGTCTTAAGTGTCAATTTCTCAAAATTGAGATTTAGCATAAATCATATGGATAAATAAGCCTCCCATTTATGTATGGTTTGTCAGCATAGGACAATATTTGGCTGAGATACTACTTGAATATTTGGAATCTGAGGATTGAAAAAAATGCTATACTGAGAAAAATCACCTTCAAAGTTGTCCACCTTTACAATTGCCTGATAAAATATTTGTTATATATAAACAAATATAAATATATAAATTTACAGTAGTAAATTAAAATATATCTTCACTGAACATAATTATTTACTTGATATAATCATATATTAAATACATTAAGAATTACATTAATCTCTGCATTTACTTAATATTCTAATGATTTTTAATCATTTTGACTCATACAATGTATTTTTGACTTGCCAAAAACTACCCAGATATTTAGGGCAGAGAATAAATGTAACTTTTATTGTTTCTACTTAGAGGCATTTACTGTAATCTGCATCCATTGCAGCATAAACAAAATGAAACTGAAACTAGCAGTGTGAGAAATCCTATGCAAATACTTGTCTTACATTTCAGATGATGTTAATTTTATTCAGTACAATAGTTTCCCCATTATAAGTGTCTTATATCTCTACAAAAGCATGGAGAGTGTTATCGATTAAGATACATTTTAGCAATTTTCTCCGTTTTTGTGTTGAACAGCTGATTCCTCAGATCTCGTCTCTGTCCTGGTTCACTACTGTGGTTCCTCTCCTGCTGGTGTTGTCTATGACTCTAGCCAAAGATCTCTCTGATGACATTGTGAGTTCACTTACTGACCATTTAATGTCCAGTACAATCATGTGTTTTCCTGTCCATTATCCTCACTCGTTGTCTTGTTTTCATATTCAAACAGACCAGACACAAGAATGACAAACAAGTCAACAACAGAAAAGTAGAAGTGCTCATTGATGGAGAGTAAGCATCTGACCATGTGATTTTACCATATACAGTATGTTTTCTGAACATATTTCCCAGAACGAATATGATGAATTATAGCATGTGTCATGTTTTCAAACAGGTTGAAGACTGAAAAATGGATGAACGTTCAAGTGGGTGACATTGTAAAGCTGGAAAACAATGAGTTTGTCACAGTAAGTTTGTAGACAGCTATATTAAACACCATTCTTGCCTTTTGATAATATGTGAAGCAAAATATATAACTACCTATATGTTCTAGAACTTGTTCTTGTTGTTATAGTTAATACCTTTGACTAGTTGACTGTAAAAAAATTTTTGTTGATTGACAAAAAACTGAAATAAAATAAAAATCAGGCCTATAGTTGAAATAGAAATATATGTTTGTCACTTGAAATAAAATACAGTTGAGTATAACCATACATATATGAAATATAAACCATGGCTATACAGATGTATTTAGAATTAATACTTTAAAAAAATGGACAAAAAGTAATACCAAAATAAATAAAACAAAAACAAAATTTTGAAATTGTCCTTTGGCTACTACCAAGCCTAATGTGAAGTATTAAAATGACTAAAACTCAAATATAATATAAAGATATACAGATTTATTTCAAGTTAAGACTATTAAAAGGGACAAAAACACACAACAAAATTACTAAAACTGAAAAATATGAATAAAACCAAAATATTAATATTTTAATAGTATATAAATAACACTAAATTACACTGAAAAACCCCCCAACTAAAATTAACATAATAAAATAAACTGCCTCAATTAAATTTCATATAATATAAGATAATATTAAATATTTCAAATATAAAATATAAAATATTACATTCTTTCATTTTACTGCAGTTACATATTGCGCAGTGCAGAATACAAGATTCACAGTTGATAATCATAGTATATCTGTTTTCTAGGCTGATCTGTTGTTGCTGTCTAGCAGCGAACCTCTGAACCTCATTTACATTGAGACGGCTGAACTGGATGGGTCAGTAACTGAGCATGCTCATGTAAACACATAATTCATATTAAATAATGGTGTATCAGCGCCTTTGTTTGTCTCTCTATGCCTGTTTTCCACAGAGAGACAAACCTGAAGGTGAAACAGGCTCTGACGGTCACAGGAGAGCTGAGCAATGACATCCAGAGACTGGCAGGATTCAAGGGTGAGACCATCATAATAATGCATCTATAAAGAAAGAGAACAATGATCAAAAAGACTGAACTGTGCAAAAAACATGTTGATAAATATAGGCAGAATTCTTTTGCTGTCTTCATATTAAATTTGTGAAATGTGAATGTTCCTCAGGGGAGGTGCGTTGCGAACCTCCCAACAACCGTCTGGATAAGTTTACAGGGACGCTGGCAGTGGGAGGAGAGACGTTTGCTCTGGACAATGAGAGGATTCTGCTGAGAGGATGTACGCTCAGAAACACAGAGTGGTGCTTCGGCCTGGTGCTGTTTGGAGGTCTGTAACAATGCTGAAATATAAACCTGTGACCCTGGACCGCAAATCCTTTTGGACCACAAACATTTTGCTAGCACACATTGTTATTCTTCAAGTGAACAATTAATTCCTGCGAGTTAATCCTGTGAATTCTGTTTTTGGTAATCTTCAATCAAAGTCTGACCATTTGCTTCATTTTTTTAAGTCGCGGTTCTTCTGTAGACGTCAGTTTGACGACTTCGGCCACAATATTCTTAATCATGCCACTCTTATTGTTATTTTGCTATTAGGGAATGATGCACAAAAAGAAAGCCTTGCCGCTACTCAATATTCAGCTTCATGTTGAAGTACATCAACATAGTGAAATAAAAGTCTCAGCGACTTCTTTTTTGCATGGGTATGTTTGTAGGAATTTCAACTGATACATTTTAAGAGTCAAGATTTTACATTTTTCTTTTATGCGAAAAATTATTGATATATTAAGGCCCAATCCCAATTCAATTTTTGTACCCCTACCCCTACCCCTTCGCCTTCCCCTTCCCCTTGGCCCTTACAACCGTTAAGGGGAAGGGCTTCAAAACTTACTCCTAAGAATTGAGACAGCACTTCAACACCTGACAGCACTTGAACACGTCATCATATGTCATCGTGATCTCTTGCTTCATATGAGATCAGACGATCACGACTGCTGTAGTTACTCCAGTTGTGTTATTTTTTGGTGTTTATCTTCAGGAAATCACTGAAGGCATATATTATCTTATCATAACGATCTAATGTGGCAATAAGATCGGAACTGTACAGTGCATTTACTCCCTGGCCATACTGATCTATGTAAACACACGAAAACAACATTAACATTATAGCAGACACTGTAAAAAGCTCATTCCCAGCCACTAGACATTACTGACAGGGTATTCGAGTGTCATCGTGTATCAGAATGTTGTGGGACTGCTGTACATGAGTTATGATTATGGATTACTAGCGTTTTGTTTTTTTTAAAGCATGGCGGTAGAACATGAACGTGGTTATGAATATATTAAAACATATGTTTGTTTGTCGTAAAAAATCGTAATAATGACAAAAAAATACTAACTTGTGGATCTCCTTACTTCTGGGTTCAGTTGTGGCAGGTGTATTCTGGGAAATTTTCTTACCCCTCCGTTTTAAGTGTGGTCCTGAAAAATCTTCGTTCAAAGAGGTGTATACCCATTGCCCTTAGCCCTACGCCTTCAAGCTAAAGAGAATTGGGACACCACTACCCCTTGAGGTGAACGCGCAAAACAAGGGGTAGGGGTAAAGGGAAGGGCTAAGGGGTAGAATTGGGATTGGGCCTAAGTAAAGATGATTTTCCATGAAGACAATTTCTAAACTTCCTATTGTAAATACATATGAATTAGATTTTTGATTAGTGATATGCATTGCTAATAACCTAATTTGGACTACTGTAAAGAAGATTTTATTTTGATTTTTAAATAGTTGTATCTCGGCCAAATATTGTCAGATGATGTATAAATCTCAGTTTCAATAAATGTACCCATTTGGCTGGTTTTGTGGTCCAGGGTCACATACAGTTTTACACATACAGTATACAGTTTTCACTAACAGAACTTTGAAATGTTTATATTTTTAAAAATGTTGTAAGTTGTGATGTATGGAATACTGTTTCTGGGTTCGAGCCTTTACTCTGGTAAAACTGGTAACACTCTAGTTTAAATAACAATTCAGACCATCTACTACTGGATTATCACCTGCCTATTACTAAGATATTAACTGTTTATTAACACTTATAAAGTATAATCTGATTTTACATTCATAATCCTTTCTAATACCTAAACTTAACTACTACTGTAGTACTATCAATCAAGCAGCTAATTACTATAGTTTTTGAACTAAAATACTTAGTCTATGGTTTGTTAATTGTACATTAAAATAAAGTGTGACAGAAAACTTCATTCAATGACAGTTTCTGATTACTGTTTAACGATAAAACACATCAAAGCAAATCATCTACAAATCATCGTATGTGGTATAGTCTCTGGAGATGCTGCGTGCCAGACACCATATTTATAAAAATGAATCACTGAGATTAGACATGGGCATAAACTTTACAATCATGATTTTCAATAGTATTACAGCACACTGTGAGCATTACTCAGTGTCACATGACTCATCAGAAGTCAATTTAATTGGCTGATGTGGTTTTTAATCAGTTATTATTGCAGCTTAATTATTAACAATGGGTTCTGTTCAAACTGTGCTTATTTTTTTTCTTTTGTAATATTATAAATACCTTTACTGTAAGTTGAATCAGTTTAGGCATTTTGTTGAATAAATTGTGTCCGTTTGGTTTTCCACAGGAACATTACATATTTTCATATTGATAAAAATCTAACAATATGAAATGCTTCTCTTGCAGCAAATCAACATAGTGATTTCTGAAGCATCACGTGTCATTGAAGACTATATTTAAAAAGACTGATCATAATGAATAAAGTAATAATATTTAGCAACATTACTGTTTTGATTTAGTGCAGCCTTAGTGAGCAGAAGAGAATTCCTTCAAAACATGACAAAAATGTAATTGTTTCAAACTAAGCTAAATCTTATATTCAGATTTTCTTTGACTATAATAAAAAAGTTTACCAGATCCGCCTGTGTCTGCTTAGGTCCAGACACAAAGCTCATGCAGAACTCTGGCAAATCTATCTTTAAGAGGACCAGCATTGATCATCTCATGAACGTCCTGGTGTTGTTTGTGAGTACATTTGAGTAATTACTGTATGTTCATAAAATGTTTGATGAGTAATAAAACTAATTTCACATTCTGTCCTTCTGTTTGTCAGATTTTTGGTTTTCTGGCCTTCATGTGCACCATCCTGTCCATCGGGAACGCCATCTGGGAATATCAGGAAGGCAATTCCTTCATTGTTTTCCTGCCCAGGGCTGATGGGGCAAACGCATCTCTCTCAGCGTTTCTCACCTTCTGGTCTTACGTCATCATCCTCAACACTGTCGTGCCAATCTCTCTCTATGTCAGGTCAGAACTAATGCTAAAGCATCTCCATTGTGCTTTCTCAAATAGTAAAGGGGACTTATTATGCAAAAATCACTTTTATAAGGTTAAAAAAAACAATGTCTGAATGTAAACAGCCTCTAATGGTAAACATAATTTTTTTTTTTTTATAATCACACTTGATAAAAACAGTCTGCAGAAACACTTTGATTGACAAAGTACAATCTTTGTACATGCCATTGGAGGGGAAAAGCCCCGCCCATTGGTGATGATCTCTCCCTCATTAGCATAGACTGCCTCGAGTGAGAAGCAGCTGTCCGCTATTAGTTTTTGCACTGTACTTTCCAAAGTAAATTTTAAATGTGAGATTATAGAGGCATTTTAAATGTGGAGTTTTATTATGCACAAATTTACACCGTAGTCTCCATAGATTACCTTCTTCTGAGCCACTTATTTGGACATTTTCAGGTCTTCTCAAAGATAATGTTAGTTCTGTTTTGAATCTGCTGTTATGCTGACTCATTGGTGTTTGTTACTTCACCCTCTTTTGAATTTAAAGCGACAGTCACCAAAATAGTACAATTTGGGTCAAAGCCTCATGCTGCGTTTACACCAGACGTGGATGAAGTGTGATTTACATGTTAAATCAATGAAAAGACACAAATAGACATCCTGCTGTGTGATTTGCACAAATGAGGCAGCGCTAATGACATCATTCACGCAAATTGTAGGAGCATGATTATGACGTAGTGCCGGTTGTTGATGTCCCGAGGGGGAAATCCTCTTTCCGACACCGGACTCAGCTCATCAAATGGGGCTCTGCTCAGTCAGAAGCACCGCTGAAAGCCTCCAGGTATAGTTTCTGGAAGAGTTGTTAAACTCACAGAGCTGGGTGCACCTCTGAAAGGATGTAGTGGACTCAGACACGGTGCCGAACGAATATATGTTGTTTTTGAGCATTCCTAAAGCACATAAGCACAGCTCTTAATAAAAACCATGTTAGCCATTTAGCAATGAAGCTAGAGTCACTGGGCAGAAAGAAGCCCTGCCCATGACACGAATTCGTGTCTATTGTGAAGTGAATTTGATGTGCAAATGAAGTGAATTTAATGTGCGAATAAAGCGAGCAAACTCAAAATGTTCACTCATCTGTTTACGTGCGAATATCACAATTTATTCCTGCGTGCCGCGTCTGGTGTGAACACAGCATAATAGGGTCAGTTTCAAAGAGCTTTTTGTGGGGTATTTTGTGTTGAAACTTCATGTACACACTCTTGGGACATCAGAGACATTTTGTAACTTTTAAAAAGGGGCATATTAGGTCCCTATTAACTTCCATGTAGTGTGTAATGTAGCTCTTTGTGAATTAAAGAGATTTGCAAAGTTTAAAAGCTCCAAGAATGAAACAATATTAAGGAAGTTAAACCCTGTATGAAATGCCTTTTTTGGCCTTTTCAATAGTGTGGAGATTCTTCGTTTGGGCAACAGCTACTTCATCGACTGGGACCGTAAAATGTATCACGTAAAGAGTGACACGCCAGCACAGGCCAGGACGACCACACTGAACGAGGAGCTGGGTCAGATCAAATATATCTTCTCTGATAAGACAGGAACATTGACCCAGAACATCATGACCTTCAACAGGTGCTCCATCAATGGCAAATCATACGGTAAGAGCTCAAACGCGCGTCATATATTCAACATATTCAAGTAAATGGTGTAACTTTACTTGCTTTTACATTCCTCAGGTGAGGTTGTGGACTTCGCTGGGCAGAGGGTTGAAGTCACTGAGGTCAGTGGTCAACACATTGACTGTATACTGTATGCACTACCTGGCAAATATTAAGGATTAGTAATATATTTTAAAAAAAAAATAATAATAAGCTGTTTACCAAGGCTGCATTTATTTGATCAAAATACAGAAGAAAAAGTTTTCTTATTGAATGTAGTTTAAAATAATGTTTATTCCTGTGATTCAAAGTCTGGCACTCATTTATTAATAAAGAGTTTTATAATTATCAATCTTATTATCATACTTTCTCATACACACTACTTTCTCATATGCACTTACTGTACTTTCTCATACGCACTTGTTACTTTCTCATACGCACTTTTACACAGCACCTTATAACAATATACGATGCAATACTTCTCCTTGCGCACTTGTACACAGCACCTTATAACAATATGCATTGCAATACTTCTTACGCGTTTGTACACAGCACCTTATAACCTGTATATTTATAACAAATCTGTACATACATTTCAACATCCAGATCTTTTTGGACTGACTGCATCTCTGTTTAATGTCTATCGTCTTTTTTTCATATTTATTTTGTGTTGTCACTTGTCACTTTATGTACACTGGAAGCTTCTGTAGCCAGCAAATTCCTTGTGTGTGAAGCACACTTGGCAATAAAACTGATTCTGATTCTGATTCTGATCATAGTTTGGTGGAAGCTGAAGATTTTGTGATGAAAAAAAGGGTAACATAACAGCATTTATTTTAAATAAAACCTTAATCTTAACATTAAGAATGTCTTTAACATTGTAATGTTTTCTTGATGAATAAAATCGTAAACTTTTGGAATGGTACTGTACCAGTTTCACAAAAAATATGAAGCAGCAGATCATGTGACACTGGAGTAATGATGCTGAAGATTAAACTCTAAATCACAGACAGAAAATACATTTTAAACAATTTTTTTTTTTACACCGTAATAATATTTCACTATTTTGGTGCTTTTACTGTGATCAAATAAATTACACCTGGTGAGCAGAATAGACTACTTTTAAATGTAATTTAAAATCTTATTTGTCCTGGATGTGTTTTTGTTGTTTTTATGTCAACTGTTACTCTAAAAATGAAAATCAAATCTCCTTACTTTACCCATTCTTCCCATTTCCATTCTCATTTACAGAAGACAGAGAAGGTGGATTTCTCCTGGAATTTACTTGCTGACCCAAAGTTTTTTTTCCATGACCACAAGCTGGTAGAAGCAGTGAAGTTGGGTTCCCCGGAGGTCCATGCCTTCTTCCGCCTGCTGGCGCTGTGCCACACAGTCATGCCTGAGGAGAAAACACAGGGTCAGTGCAATCTAGTGCCCCAGCACTGTTGGCTGTTCACAGTATGTTCATAATCAGAATACAGTGAATCAAGCAAAGCAGTTCAGATTTTTAATGATTTTTAATAATTTTTTCTAATTATATTGTGCACGCACATTGCCATTTAAAAGTTTGGGGGTTGTGCATTATTATTATTATCTTTAATTTAAATAGTTGTACTTCTTAAAGGGACTGATCTCCCAAAATGAATATTCTCATCTTCAACCCACCTCCGCTTGCTCCTAATATTTTGGGGTTTCTTTATTCTGTTACGCACAAAAATTGGAATTTTGTAGCCATTGACTTCAATTGTATTTTTTTTCCTTTTATGGAAAATCAACGGCTACCAGTTTTGAACATTCTTCAAAATATCTTATTTTGTGTTCAACAGAAGAAAAAAATTCATAAAAGTTTAGAACCAGTTGAAAGTGAGTAAATAGCGAGTAAATTTTCACTTTTGGGTGGACTAATTATTTAATATGTTTGTGTAAAATGTTTTAATTTTAAAGCATTAATTTAAATCATACCAATCCCAAATCTTTTTCTTTTTTTGAAAATGTATCTGAAACAGTAACCTGTAAAAAGGGGTGAACATTTCTATACATCAGTTAAAGAATTTAGTACAAATAAAAATAACAAAAATAATTGTTATACTTGCACCGAATTTATTATTATGTTCTCATCCAAAATCTGCATTTTATATACACTGTATAATGCATGTTGTCTCCATGATAATAACAATGATGATTATAATAATAATAATAATAATAATAGTAACATGTTTCGTTTGTAATGTTCATTATTCGTTATGCTATTAACCAGGTGTGCTATGCTATGCTATGCTATGTATTTGTTCATTTATCAGAGATTAGAAATAGGATGTTATTGCAAGTGTCAGTTTAATTGACTGTTACCAGGTTAAACCGTTAGGTGGCAGTGTCTACCTAAGTGTTAATATGTCGGAAATACCCACGTCACACATTCAAGGTTTGTCTAGCTAGCATGTTGACAAAAAAATAAATAAAACCTGGCACATTTTAAGTTAAAAGAGTTTTCGTATTGCCTTACAACCATGAGAAAGATCAACTAACATAAGTAAACCCAGCTTTAAGATTTCCTTTATTTCCACTCACATGTAATGTAATGGATTACTTTAAGTGTAGCTGTTGAAAACTTACTGTATATTCATGCATATTGTATGCTTATTGTATAAGTTCATGCATATTTTACAGCATCTCTGGTTTCTCCACAGGAGAGCTGTTTTACCAGGCTCAGTCTCCAGATGAGGGGGCTCTGGTCACTGCAGCCAGGAATTTTGGCTTTGTTTTTCGTGCTCGTACCCCAGAGACCATCTCAGTGGTAGAGATGGGTATAGAGACCACATATGAGCTGCTTGCAGTGCTGGACTTCAACAACGTCCGCAAGAGGATGTCCGTTATCGGTGAGTCTGTGAGCGGTTCTCATACTGATAAAAACAGTGGGGGACAGTTGTGTTTATTACAGCACTAAAAGGATAGTTCATCCAAAAAAGAAAACGTACTACCACTTTACTCACCCTCAAGTGGTTCCAAATATTTTGAGTTTATTTTTTCTGTTGAATTCAAATAAGATACTTTGAAGAATGTTGAAAACCGGTAACCACTGGCACCCATAGTAGGAAAATCACATAGTATGGAAGACAATGGTTACGGGTTTCCGACATTCTTAAAAATAACTTCTTTTTTGTTTATCAAAACAATCTTCCAAAAACTCTCAAACATGTTAGAAACAACTGGAGGAGAGAGTAAATGATGGTAGAATTATTATTTAGTTTTTTTGAATTATTATTATTATTATTTATTTAACACTTTTATAACATTTTTAAGTATTTTAGTCATTTTTGCATTATCTAACTAGAGAACTGATAAACTTTAATAAATACTGTAGCATACTTCAATTTTTACTACAGTAAACTGTGATGTATTCTAAGTATAATATACTGTACCCTACTTGCCGAAAATGTAGTACAGTATTGGCTAAATTGTTTATGTTAAAATAGTCTATGTATTACCATAGCAGTGGTAACCATACAGTATACCATACAGTATAATTACCAAAACAAATCAATTCAAGTGCTTTACTATAGTAAGATTAAAAATACTATAGTATTTACTTTTTTGCAAAAATAAACATTCAGTTTTTATACTTTTTATTTTTATATCTTAAGTACATAATAACTCAAGAACTTTGACTCAAGTAAAAATGTAATGTTTCATTAAGGTGTCTGTACTTTACTCAACTGCTTGATTTGTGTGCTTTGTCCATCACAGCATAAAAGCAGTAAAACAATCAGAGGTACAATAAGTGTTTTGAAGAGTTTGTTAATATACAGTAGGAGTAAAAATTATTCACCTTTTTTTTCTTTTTCAAATATTTTCCTTATTGTATTTGGAGCAAGGAATTCATCTTAGTATGTCCTTAAATATGCTTTCTTCTAGAGAAAGTCTTATTTGTTTTATTTTGACTTCAATAAAAGCATTTTTTAATGTTTTAAAAACAGTTTAAGGTCAATATTATTAGCCTATTTAAGCTGAATATTTTTAAAGATTGTCTGCAGAACAAACCATCGTTATACAATGATTTGCCTAATTACCCTATCCTGCCTAGTTAACATAATTAACCTATTTTAGATTTTAAATTGCACTAAATTACTTACTTTAAATGACTAGTATCTAGTAAAATATGATTTACTGTCATCATGGCAAAGAAAAAATAAATCAGTTATTATAAGTGATTTATTAAAACTATTATGTTTAGAAATGTGTTGAAAAAATCTCTCCATTGAACAGAAATTTGGATAAAAAATATAGAGGTGGACTAATAATTAAGGAGGGCTAAGAATTCTGACTTCAACTGTACATTTATTGGTGTATGTTCAGTTCGTAATCCACAGGGCAAGCTGACACTGTACTGTAAAGGAGCCGACACTATTATCTATGAGAGGCTGCATCCATCATGCTCTAAAGTCATGGAGGTCACCACCGAACACCTCAACGTGAGTTACACTTGAGTTTCTGTGAGGCTGCATGAATATTTGTGTCAGTTACACACATTTGACTCACTCAATCCAAGGAATATGCTGGAGAGGGTCTGAGAACGCTGGCTCTGGCCTATAAAGACTTGGATGAAGACAAGTTTGCGGAATGGAGACGACGCCACCATGAGGCCAGCATCGCACTGGAGGACCGCGAAGAAAAGCTGGACGCTATTTATGAAGAGATCGAGAAGGATTTGATGGTAAAATCAACGCCATACATTTACCTTCTCGTCTTGAGTGTTTGTTTTGAAGCTTTATGTGTGCTTTCAGCTTATTGGTGCATCTGCTGTTGAAGATAAACTTCAAGATGGAGTGCCACAGACCATTGAGCAGCTCGCCAAGGCTGACATCAAGATTTGGGTGTTGACTGGAGACAAGCAGGGTGAGTTGACTCATTCACTAACTGTAGCTTCTCATTGCTGGATTGGTCCTGGTCTTTATCATGTATACTATTTGAATTTTCCACAGAGACGGCTGAGAACATTGGCTATTCTTGTAATATGCTCCGAGAGGAAATGAGAGAAATCTTCATAGTGGCTTCTAACACAGCAGAGGAAGTGCGAGAGGAGCTTGTGTAAGTTTCATCTACAGTAGCTACTAAATATTTTCAAATGGATGACATTTACATTTACAAGATTTGTACTCCTTAAAGGGCACCTATTTTAAAAAATCTACTTTTTAATCTGTTTGGACAGTCATATGTGTAGTTATAGTGTATAGACGGTCATTTTGGGGTGATATAAACACACCCAGTCCTTTTTTTCAATTTAACAGCATAAAAGCGGTGGACCAATTGGAGCGGTTTTGAGACCGACCGCAACTTTACGTAGAAGTGCGGTCCCCCCGCCCACCGAATTGATTGACAGCTGCGTATTAACATGTCTCCGTAGTAACGCGTATAATCATATCAACAAGACATGTCGTGCGCAAAGCAACAGGGCATAAAAGATCTGTTGGAATAAAAACCATATGGAGACCTGCGTGCGTGCGTGAACGAACTTTGTAACTACATTGTGTGTGACTCATCGTTGCAACTCCTCAACAAACACATCAAACAGTCATTGGTAAAGTTCTTACTGTTGTATTTCTCACAAACGTGGTGAGATCTGCTTCCTTTACATCTGTTCCTGTTGCGTTTGTCAGTCTGACGCAGCCGAGGGCGGAGATTGAGGCACGCCGATGGGCACGTGGGAACAGTGGGTGGGGAGGACTACCCTTAAAGGCCCATTACCAAAAACACCAAAAAGCTGTATAGTTCTATGAAACAAAGACTTTAGACAGCTATAATTTATAATCTGATGGGTATTTTGAGCTGAAAATTTACAGACAAATTCTGATGACACAAAAGACTTATATTAAATATAAAAAAAAGGGGTCAAATTTGTGCCCTTTAAGAAATGTCTATTTACTCTGTGGTCCAATTTGCGACAACTCCATATCCAAGATATTAACTTGAATGGGAATATCCCAAAATGGTGTAACACAGTGGTTCTCAAACTGTGGTACGTGTACCACTAGTGGTACGCGGGACTTCTTCCAGTGGTACGCGGAAGAATCTCTGAATAATAAAAGAATAAAATGAACACACTTTTTAAAGCCTTTGACGTGTCCGATAACACCGTGATCAGAGAGCATTGGCTGTTCCCTGAAGCGTACGAGTACACCGGAGTGCTTAGAATGTTTACTTTAGTGCATCGCGTCATCAAACGTTAAAAAAATCAGCCTGCTTGGCGCGGAGGAAGAAAAAGAGGCACGCGCGCTGGCGGAGAGTTGTGCGGAGGGAGAGACACACGCGCTAGAGAAGCCCTTCAGCAGACCAGTCCTGTAGTGTTGAGATTTCAGTTACTAACTCGGGAATACTGCACGTATGAATTGGTCAAGCACTGTACATGTGTATGAAAGGGATAATCAACGGCTTGCCATGCCTTAATGCACGACGCGCAGGCAGACAGAGAGATAGAGAGCATGTGTCAGTGCTGTTTATACATGCTAATGTTATTATACGATTTCATCAGTCCGATCATGGGTGGACAATTAAGACATTCTCAGTCAGATGAGTATTTTTCTAATTTTGCAGATCTCCCGTCCGCCAGTAACATTTCTCATCGGTTTCACATGCGAGTTGCTATAGTTACTATAAACGTTTGGGAGAAGCGCATTCATTTTGAACTGTGATCAAAACTGACTAGAACTACCTGTGCGTTGCACACCCTCCAGCCAATCAGAATCAAGAATATCAACAGACTATGGAATTTATGCATTAATCACTGGCTTTTCTGACACACATAGGCCTACTGTAAATGACGAGCAGTAAGCGGATCTAATTTCTAATTTAAATATGTAATTCCGAATCGTATCAAAATACAAGTTAACCTTTAGATATGTGGGGCAAATTATTACCAAACTGTTTTGAAAAAAGTACTAGTGCACTAATTTTAGTATACGCACTATCTAATGTTTGTTTAAAATTATTCTTGTACTAGAAACTATGTAAAGGAAAATATCTCACACTTTATAAATAAACCAGAAAGTCATATAATTCAAAATCTTCTATCCTTGAACCCTAATACTAGACATCTGATATCAAGCTTTGTTCGTGCTTTTGAGGCTCCAATATGCACTAAGAACATTAAGACAGCTTGGGCCATAAATTTGAATGTAGAAGTGGCTGATGAGATCTGGCAAGAAGCCCTGTCGAGAATAAAAAAAGTTTAGATAAATTTGAGACATAAATTAATTCAATTTAAAGTTTTACATCGCTTTCATTTCTCTAATACTAGATTAAGTAAAATATCTCCCTCTGTTTTTCCTAAATGTGACAGATGTGGTGGGGCAGAGGGGACTCTGGCACATTTATTTTGGTTTTGTCCTGTTCTTTATGAGTTCTGGTCCAACATTTTAAAAATGTTTTCCAGTGCTTATGGAACCAATATCCAACCTGACTACAAGTTGGCTATTTTTGGTTATTCTAATATAATGGACACTTTCCGTCAACCCAAGCCCTGATGGTTGGCATGATCACAGCTAAAAAGATGATTTTACTTAATTGGAAATCTCCAAAGGCTCCCTGTTTTAAGAGATGGTTGAATAAGTTGCTTTATGTCATTCAAATGGAACAACTACGTCTTGAAACTTCACAGAAAAAAGCTGAAACCATATGGAGACCTATCTTAAGACTCTTGGGAATCTAGCATTTTATGTTAGTAAATTTTCATCTCTAACCTATATATTCATGACACTGACTTTGTAAAAATGTGAATACGTTTTTTTTTTGTTGTTGTTGATTTTTATTGAATACAAATGTTGTGTGTGTATATATATATGTATATATGTATGTATATATATTTATTTGGTAACTTAAGATGATCCCTCCCAATATATTTTCTTTTCTTTCTTTTTTTATGGGTGTTGTACTGTTTTTTTGTTTAAAAATCTTGTAAATGTTAAATAAAACAAAATATCACAAAAAAATATTCTTGTATTTTACCTAAAAGTACTAAAAATGGATTTTTGTATAGCAGTTTCCGTTGCCAGCAGAGCAACCAGCTGCAGTGACATGATTGGTTCTTGGTTCTATTGGTCCCATGAAATTAAAATAAAGTTTTTTAGATGTATCAGTTTCAGCATTGTCAAAGATATCTATAAATTAGTGTACTCCAAAACAGTGACAAAATTCACATTTAAAAGATGTACATACTTCAGTTTCTTATCAAATCATAACCAATTAAATGCTCTCTAATATCCACCCGTTCAAGACGCTTCACATTTGCTTTTCATTTGATGCACTTGAGCTCAACCACTCTCACTGGCAGTGCGGTGATAAAACAAAACGCTATTGGCTGTTTTTAAAAAAGGAGAGGAGCTACACTGTCCCACTCTCTCTCGTGTTTCAGATGAAATGATTATGTCAAACACAGAATAAACAATGTATATTTGTAAGCACTTCACGAGACCTTAATTTAAAAGGTGGGACCTATTCTGCTATACTTCTTGGTATCTATATATCTATACCTTGGTACCTATTTATCATAGTATATCTAAAGTCTATGACTGCACTCATATGTCCAGGAATGCCAGAAAAAAGATGTCACCAGAATCAGGGGAAGAGCCGCCCATGGAGAAGAGCAGATTTCTTGGTAAAAAGTCCCAGGTGGTGGAAGATGAGAAGGTTGATGGGGAATATGGACTGGTGATTAACGGACACAGCCTGGTAAGACAAACTCCTTACCTAGATTTGTTGATAGAAATGAAGAATTATTCCATGTCTTTTTCAAGTTATTCAGTAACAAGCCATAGTTGCTAAAAAAAAAATCTTGTTTTCTGTGCCCAGGCGTTTGCTCTGCAGAAGGATATGCAGGTGGAGCTGTTGCGGACGGCGTGTATGTGCCAAACGGTCATCTGCTGCAGGGTCACTCCTCTCCAGAAAGCTCAAGTGGTGGAACTAGTCAAGAAACACAAGAAAGCTGTGACTCTTGCTATTGGAGATGGAGCCAATGACGTCAGCATGATCAAAAGTGAGTGTTTCTCACAACGCATGAGTGTGAAAGATGTACAGTGATCTGGATTACATGCACTTCTAAGAAACAGTGGATCACAGGTCTCCTGAGAGCATGGTCGCCGGTGTTGCCCGTGCAGTTGAAAAGCCCCCAAAAGTGAGCCATAGTGAAACAAACTGCACTGTACTATGCAGTGAAATGCACCCTAAACTCTACAGATAGGGGCACCAGCAGCTGATTTGGTAGAGCTATACAAAAACTAATTATAATATTACAAGTTTCTCTTTTATAAATGCACATTTGACAGTAATTCGAGTTGAGAGAAATAGGAGAGTCTGAATCCAGAAATAAATGTATTTTCCTCAACAAAAACCATTACATCAGTAAAACTGCCTCGTCTTTTGTATCTCGTCTGTTTTAAAAATGACCTTGGGCTTTTCCAGCTCTGCAACGGCAATGGTCAGCTGATTTTTAGTAGCAGCCCAAAAGAAATCTAATAATCCATCCATAAAAAGTGTCCCATGTGGCTCCACGGGCTTGAATAGGGGTCTCTTTTAGTGATCCTTTGTGTTTTTTAGTAATAAAATGATCCATATTCTAAATTGATTTGTGTAACTTCTGGTGGGGATCCTCCATTTTCTTCTTCTTCTTTCTTCTGCAGTTTTGGTGCATTAGCGCCATCTGCTGGACAGCACTGTGTTTTGTTTGTCTCTCTTGTCGGCACTTGTGTAAATAGAAATATTCCACACTTCTCCCAATTGTTCTTGTTAGTTTTACTACAATAAAATCATGGATATAGTTGGTGTTTTTGAAATGAAAAGCGAAATGATTTGCTATGGTGTCTGTTTAAAACTTCTCTTGACCTACAGCTGCCCACATTGGTGTTGGCATTAGCGGGCAGGAGGGCATGCAGGCAGTACTGTCCAGTGACTTCTCGTTTGCCCAGTTTCGTTACCTCCAGCGCCTCCTGTTGGTTCATGGCCGCTGGTCATATCTGCGCATGTGCACGTTTCTGCGCTACTTCTTCTACAAGAACTTCACCTTCACCTTTGTCCACTTCTGGTACGCCTTCTTCTGTGGCTTCTCTGCACAGGTGAGAGGAAATCTTTGAATATCTTTGTTTGGATGTATATTGTAGTGATAGAACAGACAGATTAATCGCATGATATTTGCTCAATTGGAGATTATCATCATCTGTCAATATAAAGTATGTAGTCAAAAGTACACTCTGGTTTCCTTTAGCTCCAAAATATACAGATATTTTCTGAATGCTGACAAATGTATTTTGATTGGGCAATATTGCGTATTATGCTTGATATTTTTTTATATAATATTTGAAATAATGGCAACATATTGGCACATATTTTCAATGTTTGTATATTTTAAAATATATTCATTTTGTAATTATTCTTAATTATTTACATTATTTACAGATTAACCATTACAAATAGATTATGTCTGCAACAATACATTTTAATCACTAGATAATTCATTATAACATTAAATTAAAATTATTTTTAATTATATAATTAAATTATCAGCAAAACAATTAGACTCCAAATGTCAACAAAAATGGTCACCACACTTCTATGCTGCATTTATATATTACTTCTTTAACAAATATATTGTTTCAAATTACTTAAAATGTCAGTAAAAATTACACTGTGAAGTTACATTCTTAACTTCAGAGGTAATAACTTTAAAATATAAAGTCACATATATATTTACAGTCAAGCAAAAAACAATTGATGTACAAATGATGTAGCCATTATTTCTTCCTAAAATCTGCTTCCTCCATAGACTGTCTATGATGAGTGGTACATTACACTCTATAACTTGGTGTATACGGCTTTACCAGTCCTTGGCATCAGTCTCTTTGATCAGGTATGTCATCATGGCACGGTTGGATCAACAAGCAACATTGATCATCATCATCATCATCATCATCATAAACCTGAATTCACTGCAGGGTGTGTGTTTTTCTGCAGGATGTGAACGACCGCTGGAGTTTCCAGTATCCTCAGCTGTATGCACCAGGTCAGATGAACCAGTATTTCAGTAAGATGGCTTTTGCTAAGATCCTGCTGCACAGCTGCTACAGTTCACTCATCCTCTTCTTCGTCCCGTGGGCTGCCCTGTGGGACACCGTCAGAGATGATGGGAAAGACATTGCGGATTATCAGTCCTTCGCTCTGCTGGCACAGACCTGCCTGCTCATCGCCGTTAGTGTGCAGGTAAAATGCAAAACACACATCAGTTCCAAAACAGAAAATGTTCAATGCCATGATCATGTGTTCTAGTCAAAAATTGAAATATTAAGATGGATACTTAATGTATAGTGACCTCAAAATTGTTTGTACGTTTTTGGAAACCTACAGTAGAATGTTCATAAATGTAAGGGATAACCAACAGATTGCAACGCGTTAAAGGATTTTAAATGCACAACACAACGGCAAAGAACCACCTGACACAAAGCATAATTAGTTCAATTAGTTTAATTATACATACATAAAGTCACCATTTTTGAAGTTAGCACAACTTAATTTTTCAACTTACCTTGACCAAGGCCTGACAGAATCTGCAGACTTTTGTTGCTTTTTCTATGCAGATTTCTAACGCTTTTCCTAACGCAGATCATAAAAAATAAACTAACATTTGCTTAAGGTTTACAATCAAATTCCAATTGGATCCACTTGTTTGGTAAACAAAGCTATAGCACAGGGGTGGGCAAACTCGGTCCTAGAGGGCAGGTGTCCTGCACAGTTTACCTCCAACACTAATCAAACACACCTGAACGTGCTAATCAGTGTCTTCAAGATCACTAGAAATCTATAAGCAGGTGTGATTGATTAGAGTTGGAGTGCTGGAAACTGTGCAGGACACCGGCCCTCCAGGATCAAGTTTGCCCACCCCTGCTATAGCAGGTCTCTCATATACAGTAATACATCCACTGAAAGACAGAATATATTAATTTACAAATTGTATTGTACATAATTTTTTTAAGCATTTGCATTTTGTTCAATAATAATACTGGCATTAATGTAACATTTAGCAAATATATATTTATAAACATTTACATAAATAGACTGAGTGATGTGTTCAGAAATCTGCTGATTTCTGCAGGTACGGATTCTGTGTGGGCCTACTCAGAACCAGTGATAGCAATAATGACTTTATAAGTGCACGCTGTTACTGACAAAATTACTACTTAGCACAACTGAATTTTTCTAGTTAGCACAACATAAATCAGTAGTTCCCCAAAAATTGAAACTGTACTTCAAACATGTATAAGTTTCTTTATTCTGTTTATCCCAAAAAGAACATATTTTGAAGAATGTTGAAAATCTGTAACCACTGATTCTTCATAATTCTTTAATGTTCATCAGAAGAAAGAAATAATTTTAAGTGGTTAAGTAAGGGGTCAGCAGGGACGTGCGGTCAGGGGAGGTAGGGCAGGCAGGGCCTCACCTGTCATCATCCTCACCTGCCATCATGAGATGTATACTAATGATAAAATCAATATTTTCTCACTGATCTGTGCTATACTGTAGATACAATTTCTCTACGATTCAACTGATTTCAATCATTTTTATGATCAAAATCGCTGTGTTTTGCATATTTCCTGTTCAATTACAGCATAAGCGGGGTGAGGCAGCCCGAGCTGGGCCTCACGTCAGATTCCGCAATCCCTTGCAAACTGGCTTGAGCCCGCCCCTTTTGCTCACTCATTGTATGCTGCCAATGTAATGCTTTACTAAAATGTTTTTATACATTCTAGACATTTTTATTATATGTCCTCACTTTCCATATAATATGTAATACATTCCACGTATGTCTATCACTTATTTAGTATTAAAATCTCACATAAAGCCGCACTGAAGGGACATGAGGTGAGGCAGGCCGCAGGCAGTAGCTCGCCGCAATGAAGAGGGCGCACCTGAGCTATTCTTAGTGATTGCTCTTCTATGCAGTAGAGTTTAATAGGTGTCTGTTTTGCTCTGACTGACTGCAAAAATATATCATATCAACTCAAACATTTCTCAAAATTGGACTTTCAATGAAAACATGAATAAATAATGCGTGACCAATGCCGGAGCTAATGGACTCGCTTCAAACGACGGGACAGAAGATAACGTGATCATTTCAAAGTAATTCAAGTCAATTCAAGCAATATTTACAAGTAATGTTACTGTAAAAGTAAGACCAATGTGCAAATCCTGTGTGTGTGTGTGTGCGTGTGCGCGTGTGTGTGTGTGTGTCCTTTTGTGAATGAGAGAGAGAGATCAAGCAAGAGAGAGCGTGTGCATCTGCCATGATGCTGTTTGTGTGTGAATGAGAAAGAGCGCATTGATGTGGTGCGTGTAGTCACTTGTAATAGTTGTCTGTAGCATACAGCTGGGTGTTTTTTGGGAGGCATATTTAATCGCTATACGTTTTATTTTCTTCCTCGGCCCAATATGTACCTGCCATGTGTGTAGAAACAATGCTGACATGATATATGAAACACAAAGAGTAGTTGGCAAATATATCGGGTGGATTTTACTTTTGACCTTGAAAGTGTCAGTGCCTCACCAGTCACAAGCCTCACCGCACGTCACTGGGGGTCAGTACATGATGACTGAATTAAATTTTTTGGGTGAACTCACTATCCTTTGGCTCACTTTTATATTTATATTTTCACTATCCTTTTGCACATTTTTACATCTGAAAACAGCAAATTTCATATCAATATTGATTGCTAATTTTTTTTTGCTTAAGTCAATTTGTTTAACAGTATAATAATGTTTAAAATATGTTATAAAAAATGTTTAAAATGTTTATATTAAAGCACAAACTGCATGTTGATGTGTGCTTCAGCTGGGTTTGGACACGTACTACTGGACAGCAGTGAATCATTTCTTCCTCTGGGGAAGTCTGTCTGTGTATTTCGCCGTCACCTTCACCATGTACAGCAATGGCATGTACTTGATCTTCACCTCCTCTTTTCCTTTCATTGGTAGGCATCGCTTTATCTCAACCACATCCATCCATCCATCTTTGTGTTTTAAATGTTCAAATAACGCAATCTTTCCCAGGCACTGCGCGAAACTCCCTAAACCAGCCCAACGTGTGGCTCACCATCTTTCTGACCACCATATTGTGTGTTCTGCCTGTGGTGGCCAAACGCTTCCTTTTCATGCAGTTCAAGCCCACCATCAACGACAAGGTCAGTGCTTCTTTTGTTTTTGCTCAAAAATAAAATAAATGCAAAAAATACAAAACAAAAATACAATCCGTATACAGTGCAGGGACAGGCAGAAAAAGCAAAGGGTGTCACGGTTTCAGCAATGGAAAGGGAGCGAGGACTCAAATGCAGTAAATAATATGGGTTTTTATCAATTTATTTAAAATAAAATAAAAGGTAACAAAAACAACCCAGATGATGAAAACTTTAACAAAACAAATAAACAAACAAACTTGGTGGGCAGGCTGACAGGGCTCAGGGCTGTACAGAACAGGAAAAGACATGACTGGATAATGACATCTGATAAAACTGGCACAAGACAGCAGACACGAGGAGACTATATGCAGAAAGAATTACCAAACAAACAGATGAACTGAATAAACTAATAATTGGATAACAAGGAGGGTGGGACTAGACAATAGACAGGAGCACGTGACACAAAAGCAACAGCACAAGCCATGTGCTCACGTAAAAAAACAGGACTAGAACACGCAGCCAGTGAGAAAACTCATTAACCGTGTGTTCACATGAAACACAACACTAAAGCATGCGGCTCATATAAACATCAAGCACGTGCTAAACACAACACTAACAGAAGACTGAACGCAAGAAACGAGTACACAATAAATAAAAACACTTACCGTGTACTCACATCCAACGTGCATGTTCCATAGCTGTGCCAATCAAAACCAACTAGACTGAGGTGCTGAAAATGAAACAGCATGTTGCAGACAGAGCAAACACAAACACTAGGATGAGAACGTGCATCCCGAGCACGCCCAGATCTTGCATGCCTGCATGAAGGGGGAGCGCAAATGGCCCAGACAAAGACCTGCAGTGACGTGAAAAATGAGTGCTCGACCTGAGAAAACCCGAGCCAAGCACAACAAACAATGCATGACAGGAGTAGTGTCTGGACTCTGCCGTCATTATTAGTATTTACAAGACGGAAGTGACAGAATCCTCACAAAGAGCTTCTTTAGAGCCTCTACTTAAACAATAGAGGAAAAAATTGATAAAAAATGCAAATAACTATAAATTGAATAAAATGTACTGTATGTCAAAAAACACAAACGTAATATACTCCAAAAACATAGTACATTAGAAGATAGAATAAAATAAAGAACATCCTTTATATATCTGTATAAGACTGTAAAGAGGAAAATTTTTGGTAGATGGTAGATGGGCCACAATTGAAAACCCATAAAGCATATCAACTTTAAAGGGGTGGTCCACTACGGTGTCATATTTTAAACTTTAGTTGATGTGTAATATAGCCGTGTGAACTTAAACAACATCTCTGACGCTCAAAGTTCAATGCAAAGGGAGACATTGGCATTTACAGAGTTAGCTTAGCAAAGCCTACAGTAAATGAAGTTTGGGGACTACAGAAAATCACATCCTGGTTAATGATATCATAAGCCCTTCAGGTTACAAGCATACACCCTGCATAGCGAAGGGGTGTGGCCAGATGTTCTGTAATGTTATAGCAGGACGATTCCTGGTGAAATGGAGCCGATCTGCGAATCTCAGCACATTATGTTAGCTGACCAATCAGAGCCTCTTGAGGGTGGGCCTTTCAGAGGAACTAGGAAATATGACAGTCATTTTGATGTTAGCCGAGCAGCTGTATATAATCAAAGTAAGATATGTGAAAAAATAACATGATTTTTCACAAATGAAGCATGAGCACACATTGCTTTGCACCCCAATCCAGCTTTGAAAATACATTCTAGACCACCCCTTTAAATAAAATTGACTAGTGAAGTAACAGTGAACCTGTGAATTTATGTAAAGCTGTACATTCCAAATTGCTCTGTAATGCATTGCTCATATAATATACATGTAAGCATCTAATTGAGAAATAGTAATCAGTATCTCCAGGGGTCCAGTGGTTATTTTTGATAGATAAATAAGATTTGAAGACACTAATTCCAAAGGTTTTGAGAAAATCCATAATTTTAGGCTGCAGAAATAAATAAAAAAAGTCCTTGCAAAATCCTGGAGGGACTAATTAAAGGTGCAGTAGGTAATCTGCCAGAATGCTAACCGGTTAGCATATTATCTTTGGATGGCATTGGAGGGAGTGTGTTTCAAAGTCACACCTCCTGAAATCGCAAATGCGCACACCACGACATGACAGCAGACAACCCACTAGTTCATGTCATCCGCCAATTAGAAATACAGTTAGTGGTTGGCCGATGGCATGCAGGAATTGCATGTATTACTAAGCCAAACTTGTTATTTCACAGCGAATATTCAGAGTAGTTTGGCAAACAGTATAGGGAGGCTGTCATTGTTCAAAAATTAACCACAGTGAATATAAAGCAACTTCAGCTCAGTAAAGCAGGCTAGGTGGAATAGCACTGTTTATTGATGTTTTGTTGACCAAATAAATAAAAATCGACATTATCGATGCTGGAAAAGGACCTTGTGAAACTGAAAATAGTCACATCAAACTTTTACCAAGAGATTTCAGTGGCTGAACAACACTTATAATACATATAACCCATACATAAAACAACACAATCTACATCAGCTCTGTGTGGCTAAAAGAGTTTTAATCACCTGTCTAACAGAAATACTTCAGCCATGGTGCCATCCTTCCTCCATTGTGCAAAACTAACACCAATACTGATTTAGCATTTTAAAAAGTTTCAATTAACATTTGATTTTACCATGACTGTCTTGTCTGCACGTGAACGTACGGCACACACTAATGGTGGAAATGTGTGAACAGAGATACGCAGAAGCCCAAATCTACATTTGTTGACAGACAGTTTGGGCTATTTATCGGAATTAGATGAACGTTTTTTAGTCTTATGTCTTACCCAGAATATAAAAAAACATATAAACACATTTAGATCATTTACTTTAATCCTTACTATTGGACTGTGAAGAGACTTTCAACCAGCACAACAAGAACATTTTCTGAAGAAAATCACCTACTGCACCTTTAAATGAAAAATACTGTAGTAAGAACCTGAATATTCTAAAATGTAAAGATGAAACAAAGCACTTCTGTAGGGAAATAATTTTTGAAGAGCAATCCTTGCCCAAGCTATATTATAATATTCATTCATTTATTTTCCTTCAACATAGTCCCTCTATGTCCCATCAGGGGTCGCCAATTCCAATGAAATGCCAACTTATCCAGCATATGTTTTACTCAGCGGATGTCCTTCCAGTTGCAACCCAATACTGGGAAACACCCATACACACTCACATTCACACACATACACTACGGCCAGTTTTATTAAATTCACCTAAAGCACGTCTTTGGACTGTGGGGGGAACCAGAGCACCAGGAGAAAACCCTTGCCAACATGGGGAGAACATGCAAACTCCACACAGAAATGCCAACTGACCCAGCCGAGGCTCGAACCAGCGACCTTCTTGCTGTGAGGCAACAGTGCTAACCACTGAGCCACCAACTGTATTAAAATATGTATGGTTAAATTAAACTTCTAATCATTAAGTATCAGAACCCTCAATGTTATACCACTAGATTGATGTGATTTTCTTCTCACACACTCAACTCAAATGATCATAAACACAAATAGTAATAGCACTCAAGGCGCCTCAGTAGACCCAGTAGATGCTGTATAAATTCCCATAGGTGTTATTTTTCTAGTATCTACAGCTCAATAGTTATATTGCTTTTCCCAGACGAATATCATGGCACGTCAGGCTCCTTTTACTAAATGTTTACTATTTATAGCAGTTCTGTCCAAAAGCACAGTGAAAGTCTCTGGGGCGCTGCGGGAGGATGTCAGTGTGAGATGTTGCTCTGTTTATGAGCTGAAATCATGTGTTGAATGAGTCAGAGCTGTGGATGCGGAGGCACGTCTGCAGAACAGCTTCACACTGAGCTGGAATGTCAAGGTTATTTCTGGAGCTCACAGTCGCTGGGCCACAAATCACAAATCAGCACGAGTCATTCATAAACAATCAGCACGTTTACATGCATACCGATCTCAGCTTACTGAAATATTCTGTGCATGCAATGGTAGTGACGACAAAACGTAAGAAATTGTGTATCTAACCTTCAGATTTTAATTTATGTTGGTTGTGTAAGGTCCAGCTAGATAGTCCAAACACCGGTGTCTACTGCTGGATGAAGGCTCAACTGCCTGTTCTTTCTTTCCAGGGCACAATGTTGATTTACTTCAAGTTTAACTCGTATCTGACTCCAATTATGATGTAAGATGATTTAGAATGTTAATATATTTATCCTTGTTTTATCTGACTCCATTTTATAGTTTAATATTACTTTATTAATTTAACAGCTTTAAGAGATTTTGATATATATTTGAACAATCTTGAACTCCTACCGATTTTTCCTAGGTACAACTTAATTAATTCTCCAAACGATAACCAGGGGTTAAATCAGTAGCCTATAGCCCTAATTTTCCGTGATTAAAATAACCACGTACAACTTAGTTATGATTGAAACATTAATCAGCGGTCAATTTGCTAGTACCACTTAAAGATATTTAATTATTTTATGAAATTATCCCTACACTGTAAAAAATGTCCGCGATTTTAACAGTACAAGTCTGTATAATCTATGGTGAAAATCTGTAGAATGATTAACAGCTCATTTCTGTACAAAATACGGAAAATAACTGTAAAAGATCAAACCTTTGTTTTCGAGAAAGTAGGCAGAGTGTCTGAAATCTCACCATACACCCTCAATCACTAGTCCCTAAATTAGTCAATTAGTTTAGTACAAATGACTGAATTTAGACACTGATGAACAGCTGCTGTTAACAAGCTCAATCACTGAAGGAGTAAGAAATTGAAGGAAGAAATAAAACTACACACACAGCCTCACATCAAACCAACTGAATTAAAACAGAGGATTAAACAACTCCATTAAATAACAGCATTGCCAGCTTCACTGATTACAGTTTGACTTCATTTCTGTCATATCTGCAAGAATATTTGATAATTAACAGAGGTTTATATTTTTTCATTGAAAATATTTAATTTGACCTCACCATCGAGGAGATCAGAAGCTGCTTTAGTTGGGCTCTTGAACCTTTACCATTTTACTTTAATGTTGCTCTGACTATTATAACTGTTTCTGAAAATCATCGGTTATAGCAAAAAAAAGAAGTCATGAGAAAAATAATATACCAAATGTTATTAATTCTTACAGATGTAGTGCCAAGTATTTTGTAAGTTAGTTCATTAAAATATTGAAAAATATTTTGTTGTTGTTTGAGACGATACTGCAGCTTTACATGGAGGGTCAACAAACAATTAGAAAGGAAATAATAGAAATTAATTATCAGAGTGTCATGCACAAAACTTTGAACCCCCTGCAGCATGTTAAGACACACAGACATCAAGAATCAGGATATGAGCCTCAACCATGGTTGCTAAAAAAAAAAAATCTGCATGATTCATTCATGCCGCAATGCATGCTGGGTGCCAGCATAGTGCAAAACTCCCAGCATGCATTGCAGCATGAATAAATTATGCAGCTTTATGTTCTTAAAATTACTTTCTTTGCCTTTATTTTAATTTGCTTTAGCAATGTAATATTGTTTTGTATTGTTCTGGGTTGTTTTTTTATTTTATTTTTATTTGTCACCATTATTGAGATTCAAAGACTAATTGTTGATGTCTGTGTGTTTTTAAGTTCTGCCATAGTTCAAACTTTCTCATTATGAGTGGTGTATTTAGACCTGTTAAACCACCATTGCTTTCTGAAGCTCCAGTGGTTTCAATAATGTATATTATTAATTTCTCACACACAACTAACAAGATACTAAATGAGTTAACAAGCAGGCGAGATTAGCTTTGATGACACAGTTAATCTTATTAGACTTATTCTTATAGTTTTTTTTTCTAGCTTTTCGTGCTATAAAATAGTGTGATCAACACAACTGATTATAGCAACCAATTACAAACTAATGTTAAAATAAGAAGTTGAAGAGCCCAACTAAAGCAGACACTGACCTCCGTCATGGTGATTTCAAATCAACAACAAAAATTTAATGAAGAACTTTTGTTCACGACAGAAAAAGTCTAATGTCTGTAATAAGTGAAGCTCCTGATGTTTGTGATGTTGTTTAATGATTTCTGCTGAGATCTTGAGAAATAATTGTTTTATTGTGTAATTTGTTTTATTTTTTTTAATTATTATTTTTATTTAGAGTTTAATTTTCAGTTGATTTCATCTTTGGTTTTGGCTGTGATTTGTGTTATTTGGTCTTGTTTTTCTTTCCTTCAGTGATTCTGCTTATTAACAGTTGTTCATCAATAATTCTCAATCCTCCTTTAATTAGATACTCAATTATCTCAGTAACGTCATCACTGCCTGAGTGTTCAACCCTCTGTAGTAAGGACATTAGGGAGGATTTTGCTCTGGGATTCGAGGGGTTAAATGTGTTCGATGAAAAATGCACAATGTGAAATGTATTTTTCACGGAAATATTCTGTAAATTGAATTTACTACCGTAAAATGTTAAAAACATTAGATTACTGGCAACCACAGCTGCCGGTATTTTTCCGTAAAATCAAGAAAAAAACAGCAAAGTACTGTAAAACATTTTTTGTGTCACCATTGTGGAGGATAGTAGCGTCTGTGTGCAAGTCCAAGATGACCTCAGAGTATCTGATGTTATGCTGCATCTTCTTTTGCTTAAATGTAACAGTGGAGTTACTAATGCATTAAAAATCTGTTTGCTAATTGCAGTCTCACATGAATACATTAATGAATTTAATGACTTTTGTGCACTAAGCTACCTTTTTGTGAACTGAACATTGTATCAGTTCATGAAATACGGTTATTTTCCGTGAATTTAAACAGTTCTATAAAACTTC
>CAIGQQ010030612.1:6805268-6818595 GCA_903798035.1 Danio albolineatus
GCACATATAATGTTGTATATAGTAATACACCTGTACATACACTTGTCCATTTGTATATTTGCATTTAACACTTAATTCTATTTTTTTGAATATATTTATTATCTGTTTTATGTCCTGTCTCTGTAATTCTGTTGCACTGTAGAAGCTTTGTCACGAAAACAAATTCCTCGTATGTGTGAACATACCTGGCAATAAAGCTCTTCTGATTCTGATTTAAATTCATGCAAATATTGCAAAGAAAAAAACCAACTACAACATTTCAACAAAATTGTACATATTTTTGGTTTCTTTTGATTTTTGCTATTTAAAAAAATGTAATTTAATATTTTTCCCTCACATATACAGTTGGTCAAAATTATTATTATTTTTAAAAAAATATTTCCTAAATGATGATTAACAGAGCAAGGAAATTTTCACAGTATGTCTGATAATATTTTTTCTTCTGGAAAAAATATTTTCTTTTTGTTTTATTTCGGCTAGAATAAAAGCAGTTTTTAATATTTTAAAAACATTTTAAGGTAAAAATGATTAGCCCCTTTAAGCTAATTTTTTTTTCAATAGTCTAAAGAAAAACCGTCGTTATACAATAACTTGCCTAATTATCTTAACTTGCCAGTTAACCTAATTAACCTAGTTAAGCCTTTAAATGTCACTTTACGCTGTATAGAAGTGCCTTAAAAATATCTAATAAAATATTATTTACAGTCATCATAGCAATAATGAAAGAAATCAGTGATTAGAAATGTGTTATTAAAAGTATTACTGTATGTTTAAAAATGTGTTTAAAAATATCTCCATTAAACAGAAATTGGAGGGAAAAACAGAGGCTTATAATTCAGTGGGCTAATGTGTACATTTGGGCTACTAATTTTTGAACCATTATTGTAAGATATTTAGGTTAGATTAGCTCCACATTTGGCTTCAGTACTGATGAAACTATTGTATAAGCACAATATAATATTGTAAAACTAATTTAAACGAGATTTGTGGGGGGTGTACTCATACAGTATATGCTAAGCACTGTATATCTAAACAAAATGACTAAATATGATTTCCTCTGAAATAACAAGGCTCTATTAGGCTGAGTGATGGAGTGGCCCAGTTTGACATTGTTTTCTGCATGAGTGAACTGGATGAGCTAGAAGAAATACTACAGAAGGTTTGAGTGGCGACTACGTGTCCTAATAAAGTTTTATGTCAACAGAAAACAGAATCTCTAAGTAATGCTTCCACAAGAATGTTGCAGTTCCAAAGGCAAAAGTGGATCTAACCTGGTACTAGCAATGTGTGCCGTTGTCATGATTACCCCTTTTTAAATTAAACTACAGTACATTTTATTAAAATGATAGTTAGTATTCCCATTTCAAATTTATATTATCAATAAAAACTGATTATCTTGATTTTAATACCTCACGCTAGACGCAATGTCAGATTGTAGCTGAAGTGAAAAAAGTTCAAAAGTTATGAAAAAACATTATTATAAAAAAAATTATTAAACTACACAAAATTTGTATAATGTTGCAAAAATGTTTTAGTCTAAAACTGACAGAAAAACAAAGCTAAACATAAGAACAATTTATATTCCAAATTTGAAGTTGATATCTCACAAAATGAACTTTCAGTAAGATTTTGTTTGACTGCAGTACCAAACATGACCACCAGAACATTCCGTTTACATTGATGGTGTTTTGACGAATATGAACTGTATTTTTTCTTATCTTTGACAATATTTGTAAACATACATTTCTAAATTATATGGGCATGTTGGTGGTATTTGAATTTAGCCTCTAAAAAACATTTTTTTTAAAACACATTTTAGTAGTGGATTACTGTAGCAAAGTAATGCTTTACTACGTAATGCTTTAAATCAGAGATGCCCAAACTAGGGCCCGTGGGCCAAAGTTAAAAATCTACTTTTTTAACTGTTTGGACAGTCATATGTGTAGTTATTGTTGTATAGACCATCATACTGGGATGATATAAACACAACCAGTCCTTTTTTTTTCTTTTCAATTTAACAGCATAAAAGCGGTGGACCAATTGGAGCGGTTTTGAGACCGACTGCAACTTTACGCAAGAGTGCGGTCCCCCCGCCCACCGAATTAATTGACAGCTGCGTATTAACATGTCTCTGTAGTAACGCATATATTCATATCAACAAGACAGGACGTGCGCAAAGCAACCGGGAATAAAAGATCTGTTCAGTTCGCAAAGGTCATTAATCATCATCAAATGTGATCAAGAGTGAGTTTCACAAGTTTAACACTTGTTTAAAACAGTCCATGTTTGTAATGAACTACACAGCCATGTGTCAGCAGAAAAGACGCTTCAATCTCGGTTTGTTGACATTGAATCAGGTTTATTGTGTACATTAACATAACAGATATCCATACAGCAGTGGATATTAATGTGTATCCTTTCACATTTGCTTGCAAACGCAGTGCAAAGCTCAACGCGCGCGCTGTCTGTCTGTCTGTCTGTCTGTTTGTGCGTGCTTGAACTTTGTAACTACATTGTGTGTGACTCATCATTGCAACTCCTCAACAAACACATCAAACAGTCATTGGTAAAGTTCTTACTGTAGTATTTCTCAAACGTAGTGACATCTGCTTCCTTTACATCTGTTCCTGTTGCGTCTGTCTGTCTGACGCAGCTGAGGGCGGAGATTGAGGCATGCCAATGGGCACGTGGGAACGGTGGACGGGGAGGACTATCCTTAAAGGCCCAGTACCAAAACCAGCAAAAAGCTGTTTAGAGGTATAATACAAAGACTTTAGACAGCTATAATTAATAATCTGATGGGTATTTTGAGCTGAAACTTTACAGACAAATTCTGCTGACACAAAAGACATGTTAAATATAAAAAAATGGGGTCAAATATGTGCCCTTTAACCCATTGCAACTGAGAAGAGAGTGAGAATGATGGAGAGGGCTGGGGCGAAGGCCTTTAAAAGAGATCATCATTTCTGATTTGACGTAACCTTTCTTTGTTTGGTTTTATTGCTAAATTACAATAAAGCCAACCAAAATTAAGTGTTTAATTATATGTTGTAAATAAAGCAAATTTTCAAAAATATAAATAATGTCGCTCGACAGATGCAGAAGACATCAGCGAGCTAATCAACACAAAAGAGTGTAACTCCATTCTGTCATTATTGAAATTGTTTTTACTGTAATAAGTTCATTATAAAAATGCAAAAAGAATTATGCTGTATTAGTGAACATAAAGCAATGTTTTCTAGTCATTCTTAAACATTATTAAATAAATTAGGAAATTAACCATGGCTACTATGTTTACCTTTAGCCCGCAACCCTCAATCAAGTTCGGTTTTTGGCCCTTCGTCAGAAAAAGTTTGGGCACCTCTGCTTTAAATATGTTGTATTGGTTTTATTTAAAGTGTGCTGCACACTACAGAGAATACTGAGCGTTAGCTTGACTTCACAATATAAATTGAAAATAAATTTATAATATCAGTCAGAAGAATTGCAATTGCATATTTTTGTCAAATCGCACAAACTTTTTGGCTTTTATAAAGCATGCAGCTTTATGCAGAAGCTTTATGCTTTCTAAGAGCAGGTTTACCAAACAATAACTTAAATTACAACAAATGCGAAATGAAGGTATTCATGTTTATGTTGTTTGTCACAAAAGTGCACAGAGCTGCATATTTTAGTTGTCATTTGTTCTTTTTCAGATACCAAACTTATAAGTGTGACATTATTATTTTTTTTTTTACATTTTCAGGCAATTTGAACATAACTATGGTAATATAGTATAGTACATGTTATGAAATATTACACCATTACATCCCTATTGCCTAATAAAGTAGCTGCACAGCAAATTGTGAGGTGTTGAATTTCTGGTGTAAGCCCCTGTAGTGTTATAGTGTTAAAATCCAAGTGTACATTTACTGTTTTTAACACTGATTTGGGTCATATTGTGATGTTTAACAGTGTGCATTTCTGGTGTTGCCTTTCCATACTCCTCATCGGTGTTAATTGTTCAGATTTAGGAGATGACATTCATGTGTTCAGTTAAATTACAGATATAATTGTATTCAAATTGACAATCAGTATTTTTTGCTGACTTGTCAACTTGAAAAACATGCACAGCAAATTTGCCAGTGTACATTTTACACCATATGTGTTGAATTTAACACTTTACTGGTGTCTATATGAGTCCCACCAGCCAAGTGTCCAGGATACACTTCAAAAAGTGTTGAATACACCTCGGCAGTGTAAAATATATACACTTTTGAAAGTGTAACCTTGACACTTGGCTGGTGGGACTCATATAGACACCAGTAAAGTGTTAAATTCAACACATATGGTGTAAAATGTACACTGGCAAATTTGCTGTGTGCTGAGTACATCATGAGTGCAACATTTACTATAACATCCTATACTATTCTACAGCTGTTCCTTCTTGATTCTAAACATTAACATCCAAATATTTTTGATAAATCTAACAGTTCTGTTGATTTAGGTCAGTAGATTAAAACCACTAAGCTTCCTGATATACAATCTGATGAGCTTGTTGTTGTTGTTTACAATGTGTATGGTGGATACACATACAGTATATGAGCTTTTCCCTAATGCGCTGTTGATTTGAAAGACAGAGGCAGTCGGGTGAAGAGATTTAGCCACCTTTCCTAGCAGATGTTTGGGAGATTATCCATATCCATGCGTCACCAAAGGCAAGAGTCTGTCAGCTCATTACTGGAGTGACATAAGGGTGAAAAAAAAAACATATTTTATTTGGTTTTCTGTTTGTTTTGGATTCAACTGAGTGGGATAAATGATATGTGTAATTTAGCATAAAGTCAAACTGTCATGGTTAGATGTTACATGTTTTGTCTGTGTTGTCCTTGTTTAGCGTGTCCATGTTTATCTTTTGTCTGAGCACGTGGCTAAGCCTGTGTTTGTGTTGTCCATGTGCTCCTCCCTCCCTGTTTCCAGCTGCCACGCCCTATTGTCTAGTCCTGGTTAGTGTCAGTGTTTACACCTGGTCCTCATGTTCTTTCCTCCCTTTATAATGTGCTTTCTTCCATCTTGTCTTCCTCTGTTCTTTGTTATTTGTTACCTGTTCATTGTTACATGGTGTCGCTTTGTGACTTTGACTGTGCTTGTATCTCTGTGCTGTTTGTCTGTGAGAGTTGTCTTTGTGTAATATTTGTTTCTTTCAGTGTCATCTGCATCTGGTTTATCGTTTTCAAGTTTGTTTGTTTGTTTGAGTTGCTTATTTGTTTTATTAGTAGCTTTAAGTGTTTAGTTCCGCCATTTATTTTCCATTCTTATTTTTATAAGCTAAATCGTATTTTTATTTCCCTTTGCTTTCAATTTTATCAGCTTTTAGTTTTTTTTTAGTTACTTTTTATTTAGTTTCTGTGTGTGCGTGTGTGTCTCTTGTCCTGCCTGACTGTGTGTGGCCCCTGTCAGACAACTTCTGGTTTGAACTCATCCCCCAAGAGTGCCTCAGCCAGCCTTTACCACCTCCTGCCTGGCCTGTGCTTCCCAGCTCTGGTTCCTGCTCTCCTGACATTCTGTGGCCGTTGATTCTCCATCCAGGACCCTCCAGCTCATCTTTCTTTTGTCTGTCTGCTCCACCCAAGACTCGCCAGCACTACCCAATCCACCTCTGTCGGACTGTTTTACCAGAGCCCAATCACATATCCCATTATTGTCAATAAAACAGCCCTGAACTCGTTTTGCATTTGGGTCCTCCTTCCACTTACCGTGACACAAACAGCTGATGAATGACATCAAAAACATGTGAAAAAAGAAAAATGTAACTGATGTCCATTTCACTGATGTACCACCAAAATAACATATTATAAAATAGTGATAGTTATTATATAAAAAAAATCTTATAAAATTATAATGTAAGGAAAGTGTTATTTATCTGAAAGCTTAAATTACAAATTTGCACTGGATTTTGTATCCTTACTATGGATGTAATTGATGTCAAAACAAGATCAAATTGACATTTACTGTAACACTGCCATAAAAAAAACAAAAAAATCATTTAGAGGACTTTCCTGCACAGCAAAAATTCCAGTGTTAAATATACATTGTGCTTTTTTATAAAATTTTAATCCAGGAGTGTGAAAGAGCGTATATTTCAGAGTTTTCTTTTTTCGATGTTAAACTTTTAACTCAATATGCAGTGTATTTCACTAGTGATGGGAAGTTCAGTTTTTTTTTTACTCGAACCAGTTCTTTTGGACAAACGGTGATCAAACCAGTATGTTTTACTTAAAGTTGAAGCATGTCTTGTTGCATTTTAAAATGCAAAGAGTTTAATGTATTGAAATTATTTCTGAAAAGATTAATGAACATTTAATAAATTAAAACTATTTTCAACATATTTGATCACTGTTATGTCACACACACACAAATTGATAATATTGGAAAAAGGTAATATAGTAACACTTTGAAGGGTAACACACTCCAGTTCAATATAAGAATACACTCTTACTGTGTTTAACTCTGTGAGTAAAGTGCAAATTCCACACTAGAGATGCGCGGTTTGCAGTTACAGCCAAAGACTCCGCAGATCGGGCAGATGACGTGACAAAAAAAAAAATTAATGAAATTCGGGCGGGTGGTTGTACCAAAAAATTGTACAGTACAGCGCGTTTAATTTAGGCTATTTATTTATTTTTGTCCCTGTGCGCCGATCGCAGACAGAGTTCACTGCTGATATTCTGAGAGCTTTATAGGGTGCTTTTCATTTTTGCATCCTCGTTTCCTTTCCTTGCTTTCTTTCCTCGTGTCTTAGCTCCGACCCTCCGGGATGCGAAGGAAGGACGCAAGGAAAAGATTTGAGGACCGAGGAATCGAATCAAGTGAAAAGACACGTCCTCGTATCGTTTAGCGTCACTTCAATTAATGCTGGATTTGGCTTGCATGTTTGGATTAACTACATGTCTACATTAAAGTCATTCTCTATTCTCTAATAATCAACAAAGAAACATTCATTTAAGAATGAAAAGGAATAAGCCATTCAAATAAAGAGCCCAATCAGCAGATGGCGGGCAGGTGTGGTTTTAAAAATTGGTCAAAAATGTTGGTGCGAATGGATGGCGGACGGATGATGAATTTTGTGATGCGGTTGCAGATGAAATAAAAGCACATCCGCGCATCTCTATTCCACACTTTAGGAAGTGTTATTTTAACTCGAACATGGAGGGAGTCATATGTACACTCAAGGAGTGTTAAGTTAAACTCAAATTGAGTTGAATGTACACTGAGTTTTTTGCTGTGTGCAATCAATTTACATTCTTGCTTAGATGCCAACGTTGGATGTCAATTAGATGTCATTTTGAGGTAGTCAATTGACATCAAATCATTTTGAATTTCTGATGTATTTTATGCCATGTTTTTTGGTGTTTAGTTGATGCCCTCTAGAATGTGTGTGATATATAAATTATAACTAAAAACAGGTTAACAGCTCAGTGGAAGGAAGAATTATCAATAAATAATGACTTGTTCCTCAGAATTCTTTAGGAGACACTTTTATAATGCTTTTGTGTTACAATCACATATAATCTCCATTTATAATCTCCTTTTGGGTTACGTGGAAGAATTGAAGTAATACAAATATGAAAATGAGTAAATAGAGGCAAACTAGTCCTGCGAGCATGTCTTTAAAAAAAGTCTGTCTATCATCTTTTCCATGCAAGAGATGTTTCATTTTTAACCTAGTTTCTCATCGAGGATCTCAATTTTTAAACTCCAAGTCGTCTTTTTAGTATGAGTCAGTGTTCAATCCCCCCCATGCTGAGAGCAGAGGCAAATCTGCCATCCCCTCAAATATGATCCCTCAACAACAAAGCTCTGAGCATGCTCAGTGGGGTCTGTGATGCTGTTGCTATAGGACTGTGGGGCTCAGAACCGCTGGGCTGGAGGAGGAGGAGGGAGGCTGAGAGGAGCAGATGAGCCGAGGAGTGCAGAGCAGAAAGAAGTGGGACTAAAGAGGAACTACATGAGGGATTTTACCCATTTCCCATTTTTTATTTTCCTTTGCTTAGACTCTGCTGAGTGGATGTGCAGCAATAGGTTGTGGTCATGCGGTGTGTTTGCTCCAGTTACTGACAGTGCAGACAGAATGAGAGTGACTCTGTGCTGGCTCTCGGATTGATGGGGCTTCACGGATGGGTGAGTTGATGCAGTTGTCCGTGTTTAACAGCTTGACCGCAGGGTCTTCATTTACTGTTAACCAAACAGAGAACTGTGGTGCTGGGATCTACAAATAAAACACTCAAGCATCTTTTAAATAACTGTGTTTGTTTTACTTAGTTATAGTTTGGGGTCAAATGTATCTGCAGAAGTTAGCAAAATATCACAGTTTTGGGGGATTGTGAGATTACCAGGTACGCTATATGATTTCATTTAGAAAAGTAAAAGTAAAATGTGCATGTTTGTACAGGGTTAAAGAGCCAACCTGATTACTAAGTAATGTTCTACTTACAGTAGTATAACCTAAATGTAAAAAGTGTTACTGTAATGGTATAGTTTACCTTTAGCGGACAGAAGATTATTAGCTCCATATAAAATAAACAGAAGGTCAAACCTGCTTTCCAGGGTTAATCATCTGTAAGTACAAGTACAGTAGGCTAATTAAAAAAATTCATCGAGATATCTAGATAAATGTGTGTTATTCGTTTTGAAAAGAGGATTTATGTTTAATAAGGACTGGTTTATATGAAAGGATTTTTCAGTTAATCCACTACATTTTTATTCTCCCCTTCAGATTCTGACTTGAAAGCAATAAAAATGCAGGCATCTGAGGTTACAAGAGATTCTGCTGAGGTTTGCGTTCACGCTCTTCATGTCACTTAGCCATCCTGTCATGCAAGGACTGATTTGAAGGTTGAAGTGCTGGTGCTTAGAAAATGGACGTCTCCCCAAAGTCAGGAGAAACTCTGATTGTGTGCCGCATCCACGGCCAGTCGGTTGGGTGGCACCTATGTAACTTGGTACAGACATCCAGGCGGCCACGTTCCCTGAATCTGACCCACAGTTTATCACTACCTGAGAGAGGCAATCTCCCGAGGGAAGCTCTTGACTATGGCTGTCTAAGTCACATCAGCAAGTTGAGTTCAGCAGAAAAAGCTGATAAGAAGGGGACTGAAAATTCAAGAGGATATGAATCATCCCCAACACTTTGGGTTTTGTCAGAGGACTCCCCTTTGACCAGTCCTCAGCTTAAAAAAGAGGCATTGCATCGTAGATGTACTCCCAGATGGCAAAACCTCTTCATCCCTGAAGCAGAAGTGAATGAGGATGAAGAGGATGAGGACTCGGATGGGGACAACTTGCACAAGTACCATGAAGGGTCATCCCTTCAACTACAAGGAAACGTTACTCAAGGTAGTATGGATCCTTCGAGCCAAGCCAAAGAAAACAAAGATCAAGGTTGCAGGGATAGCAAAGGAACTCCTGTATTAATGGACTGTGATGAACAGGATTGGGGAGATGAGGAACACTTTAGCAATCATACTCTTGTGGAACCTGATAATTGTTGGCCCCCAACTGAAAACCTTATCGAACCCATTAGTCAAAACCAAACAGACTATATCACTGACTCTTCTTGCAACAGTTCAGATGGAGTACTAGTTAACTTCAGTGCCATCTACAACAAAACCAACAATGCAGTTCCCGCTGCTCCATTTAATATCGATAGTCCTGTTGATGGACCAGGTACAGTGTTACAAGACAGTTCAAACCCTTTGCCCACTTGGTCAACTCAAAACATTGATCCAAATTGCAACATCTATCCAGTCAACTCTGAATCGGTTCCATCAATGGAAATTTCTGATCTTACCTTGTGTCTGCAAAGTCAGGCACGGTTAGCAAGTTCCACCCAGAATTACTATAAACTGGTGACGTGTGACCTATCATCCCAATCTTCACCCAGCCCACCTTGGTCCTCTTTGACCAGTTTCTCTGAGACTCAAAGCCAGGGAAGCTGTTCTCCACCTTCAGAATATTTCCTCTTCGGACATTCAGAGGAAGAGAAAACAGAGAAGCCAAAGGCTGATCAAAGTGAACATCGGGTATTTAGCCACACTATACTCTTAGTAATTATAAGATTTATGGTTTTGTTTAAAGTGCTAGTTCATCCAAAAATGAAAATGTTAATAATTACTCACCTTCATGTCAATGAAAAAACTTTCATTCATCTTTAGAACACAAATGAAGATATTTTAGATGAAATCTGAGAGGTCTCTCATCCTTCATAGACAGCAAAGTTGCCTAATCGTCCAGAGAAAAAAAATCTACAAGAATATATTTGTGCACACATAAAGCCAAAATGACAAAATTATTCACCAGTTTTTTCTCCTCAGTGTCAGTATATATCGTTCCCTTATCACGATAGGACATACATGTGCCGTATACCTATAGGAATGACATGAGGGTGAGTAATTAACAGAATTTTAATTTTTGGACGAACTAACTCTTTGGGTTATTAAGTTGTCACAGACATACTAGAATATCCACAGAGTAAACAGCCATATGCCGTTACATACATATAAATAATCCCGTGAATGATGTTTGTGATTGTGAAACTAAAACATTGAAACTTTTCCAGGGTGGTGGGAAAATTAAAATGAAGAATACTAACCACGCCTCAAAGGACCAAACTAAACGAACAAAAGAAAAAATGAAACCCCATCAGCCTGCTTCCAGAGAACAAGATACTCGAAATGTAATAAAGACTCCTCAGTCTCAGAGCTGGATTGGCAGCCAGAAATGCACCTTATCTAAACTGGGAGCCTTACAAAACAGCTGCCCTTGCCATTTAGACACATGTTTATCTTCACCTTCATCTAGGCAACATGCCACGTCTTTTGTAGAAATTGCCCAAAGTAAGAAAGGAATTGGAGAATCTTATTTAAAAATGACCACAGATGATCCATCAAGCTCAAGCTCCATCCATAAGATCTCCTCCATTTGGAAACAGGAAGACTCAGAGGTGATAACAAATCTGAGTGCTAAAAGCTGTATTCAATCCACTCCACAAGGTAAGGAGTATTCTGAATAATTTTCAGGTCATGCTTTTACAGACTAACCATATTAGTTATTCATAACTTTTCCCTGTGTCTATAGGTGCATGTGCTTCATCTCCAGAAGTTGTGCGATACACTAAAGCACAAAGGCCCAACTTTCTCCCCATCCAACCCTTTGTGCTTCAGGCACCCCCAGGAAAGCAACAGAGCAAGGCACTTGGCTCCCTTCTTAATCAGTACATCAGCCACAAAAACAGCAACCCTGGGCCATCCAAAGCTAAATGCAAAAGCAAGGCAACTCCCCGCCATATGCAACCTTCACCTCTCGAGAGCTCCTCTACTATCCATCTGGAGGCAGCAACCAGTTCAGACACTTGTTCTACCTGCACATCAACTCCTATTTTGCCCAATAATCGCCCACAATGTACTCAGCCCTGCACACTGTTGGAGCTAATTCACCAGGACTTGATGAATAGAAATCCACTTATGAGTCCAAATAGAAGATCAAGAAGTCCTCAATGTCCGGAGCAATCTGATGATAGTCCAAAGCCCTGCTCAAGTCAAACATTATTAGGCCAAAAACCTTTATGTTCTGGACAAAGGGCTTCTGAGAATTGTCTTCTGGAGCAGATGCCCCCTTTTCAAACTGAGACTAATTCAGTAGTAAAAGAACAGACTACAGGTTCTCTAAATGCATCCCATCCTTTACATCAAAGCTCCTCCCCTGCCATCACCTCAGTCACCTCCTTAACCTCTATCACATCCCTCGTCTCTCTACCCACCACTGGATGGAAATCCAATGAAGAACTTACCACCAATGCTTACCACATCTATGGGCCAAAAAAGTCACCATGTAAGTTTGTACATATAGAATTTTTTTCTCTATGCCGTACATTCCTGTATCATGTGCACATTAGAACAATCTGAATTCATCAACAAGTTGGTATGAACTGGTTACAGTATGTGAAACTTAAAGGGACAAATGACCCCCCAAAAATGAAAATTTGCTCACCCTTAAATGGTTGCAAAAGTTTCCTTCTGTTGAAAGCTGAAATCCTGTGTCAACTTCCATAGTAGGAAAAACAAATACCATGGATGTCAATGGATACAGGTTTCTAGCATTCTTCAAAATATCTTCTTTTGTGTTTAACAGAAGAAAAAAGTAAACTGTGATATAATTTTATTACACTGGGTGAACTATCCCTTTAGGTTTATATATTTTACATTCATTTATGCTAGCTTCCTCAACTCTGCAGGTGTTATGAGGGAATATCAACATGGTGACTCATTCTCCATGACTGACAAACCCCCTGAGGAATTCAGTCTCTCTCCAGAAGACCCTTCAGATCTCCTTTCAATTGATCTTCTTCACAAGAAAAGTGAGTTGATAAATAATCAGATCCTTTTTTTTTTTTTGCCTAACACCTGCATTTTACCCTGATACTATGCACTTTTATTCAGTAGCATGCACTGCACAGAAATGGTAAATGCAGAAAATATCTCAGAAAAGCAAAGTACAATTCTGTCTAGAGCTGCTATTGAAGGCAAAAAAATCCCTCCTGTTAAAGAAAGATACAGAGTGGATCTCTGCAGCATTGCCTCTGCTTCCCTGAAGGGGAAAATGTGACCTACTTATAAATCTCAGTGCCTTAGATTGGCTAAAACACTCGCCATGTTTGCGTGTGTGTTTCTCTGTGAGCACCAATGTGTGTACTACTATACGTTCATTCTTTAGTATTTACAGTTGTTCGTGTTCCTCGTTGGTCTTATTTAGGGCAAAATACCTAAAACACTGTATGTGTTAATACCATATTTATGCATTTCCCAAATTCTGTTGAAATATTTTGGATCAGAAACACTGTTGATCATTAGAATATGTTTATGAATTTTTCATTTTTTAAATTTTTCTGCAGGTATGTTGAAAGCTGTGAGTTTGGCAGTGAATGAAATAACAGCACATTTTAACTCAAGACGAGACCCAGCAGAAAAGGTAGTATCACCAGTCAAATACGTTTTTTTTGTGAAAAGTGGGTCAAAATATCCTAGAAAGAAGAATCAATGAATAGAACAGAAAATGTCAAATGATACCCATGGGTCCAAATTAGACTGCCAGTCAAAAAACTGAAAAGTCGATGTTTGTTTGAAAGCTATTAAGAGCTTTTTTTTGACAAGACAGCCAGTACAAAACATTATTTCTATGCACTAATTTATGGAAGTCAGTTCAACCCCATAGAGAACAAGTAACGAATGTCAAGAATTTGCAGTTTAACAATTAAAAATCACAATCACATAATGTATCCATATATATATAT
>CAIGQQ010030612.1:6819511-6852916 GCA_903798035.1 Danio albolineatus
ATATATATATATATATATATATATATATATATATATATATATATATACATATAAAGCTATTTTTTTAAATACAACAGAAAAGGTTGCCAAGCTGTATAAAAATCCTCTGTTTTGCCATTAATAGTATATCTAATTTTCTCTATTTGAATGAACTTCAACAGGTCATACATCCAATGAAAGTAGTTGGGAGTAGAAGGGTTTATCCAGTTCAATAGTATAATTCTTTTAGAAATTATTAAGCAAAAGGCTAATGCATTTGACTGCGAGGATGACAGCGATACGTTTGTAGGATTGAATCCAAACAGTGCCACTAAAGGACACGGTTCAATTTTTAGAAGAAAAATATCAGAAATTGATTTTAAAGATTGATGTCCAAGACATTAACTCTGGACAGAGACAAAAGGTATGGTAGAGGGTAGCTGGAGCTTGTCGGCATCTGTCACAAATGGGATCAATTTCTGGGTGGATACTGCTCCTTTCTAAATTATTTTCAATGTTTCTATCTTCATAGGCTCATCTACCCGACTGCCTGACAGCTTGGTATCTGTGGTAAAAAGATGTTCCCAGTTACCAAGTCACAAGCGACTCAGTGTTTTCATCACAGATCTGCTAAAGTAGGTCAAAAACTGAATACATTTGTAAAAATATTTCCAAAGTAACGATATCTAATGAACATATCGCTCTGCAGTTTTCGTGCATTGGAGTTCTGGATCCATCATTTATACACTTCCATTGGTAAGTACTGTATTATGATGTTCAGAGGTCAAAATTATATGTTGCTCTTCATCTAGATACTTAATTGCTTACTATGTTTACACTCAACACTATCCAAGATGTTGTGACAGAACACTACTACCAATGGGGATTCTTAGCTCTGGCCCAGGGGCCCACTTATGGACCACTTTTCCAAGAATTGCTACTTTTGCTGCAACCACTTTCCCTGCTTCCGTTTGACCTCCATCTTCCCTCTCAAACTAACCCTCAAAGTAAGGAAAAGTCGAAACAAAGAGAATCCCTATCTCATCACCTTCTAGCACAGTCAGCTCAGATCCTTCAGATGAGCTCTATCCAAACAACCAGCAGGAGTCCAACAGGTCACAGTGATGCCAGTAATGTAGTAACTGACAGATTTAAAGAGACACAGTGTGTAATACAGAAGAAACAGGATGAAGCAGCTGAAATTGAAAACAGTGAAATGCCACAATCTTCAAGTCCTCTGGAGGATAAACACTTGAATGAGCTGCGATGGGCCAGACTCTTTGGCTCTGGAGGCTCTAAAACGCCAGTTTGGCCTGAAAAGTCCCAAAAGAATCTTACTAGGTTGGTAGCTGTAATTTCTTACAATTTCTGATAAATTTACTGTTACCTTTGGTTTGCTTTTAATATTAAGACATATGTTGTCTTCCAGAAGGCCCTCAGAATGGCTGAAGCTTGGTGCATCAAAAGTGGACCTGCTTGCTCAGTCAGTGTGGACAAGAAAATGGCCAGATCGGTAACCATGACAGAGACACAACACATAAAGATGAAATATTACTTCTAAAGTGCCCACAAGGAGTACTGGCACAACTAATCCAAAATTAAAATCTGCTGAATGACGTTTTAACCTTATCCTTATGGGGCTATTGATTCTGATTGGTTGATGAACATTTTGTTTGTTCTCAAGACAACGCACGGCTAATATAGTTCCCGGAAGGTTATTTATTCCATAGCATTCCATATAACTTCTGCCAAATTATTTCAATTATTTTAAGAAGTCTTATACACAACATACTGACCAAGCAAATAAATATATTACACAATAGTATAAAAATTAATTAATTTATGTAATTCTGTATTATTATGATAATACCTACTTTCCTTTTCCAGCTGTCTCCAATACAAACATGCATACATTATAGACACACATTCACACAAACGCTTGCAGAGAGATGGGCTTTTAGTGCCGCCTCATGGCTTTATCAATAATATAGTTTTAAAGCTAAAAATGTACTTTGCAATTCAGTTGCAGCAACCAGTACTGCTGAAAATGCAGACACTCAGGTAATTCACACATAAATCACTCTCTCTCTTTTATCAAGTATCCATTATAAACTTTCAAATATTTTGGAATTAGCAACTGAGTATTGAAATAACAACATGAGTTAATCTGATCCTACGATGAGAATTTTAAGAGTAATACTCTGACGAATGTTTTGAATTAAATAATCTGGATAGTGTCTTTAGATTTGGTAACAGTAGTATACATGTACAGTAAGTGAAATTATTGACTGCGGTCTGTTGAATTACAAGGAAATAATCTACATCAGTGGTTCTCAAGCTTTTTTCTCCAAGTACCACCTCAGAAAAAATTGGTCTCTCCAAGTACCACCATAATAACAGGTGTTGAAGTACAATAGTAGGCCTAATTAAGCAGCTACAGCACTGCACAGTTCAAAAACGAGGCAGATTCATTCTTCTAATTAACAATATTTAATATTGTCAGCCACCTAAATAGAAGGTTTAGCTTATTAAAAATCAATTTACTGATCACATTGGTGTTATCGTATGTGTCAAAGGGTTAAAAGTGTGTTTAATTTACATTAAGTCTGCAGCGATTCCTCTGCGTACCACTAGAAGGAAGCTTGTGTACCACTAGTGGTACACGTACCACTGTTTGAGAACCACTGATCTACATCAAGAAATAAAGGTCACTCCTCGTCGCATTATCGATAATAATATACAGTAGTCAAGAAATGCTCCAGTGTACAATCCAATGCAATTGCACCAATTTTGTTTCTGGACAGAATGTTGCCTTAGTGATTTACCAATCAGGTGAATTTGTATTATAACTTAGTCTTTAAAAGTATCAAAATATTTACCCTTAAGCTATAAGCCATGATGTGATTTTTAGATTGAATTTATAACACAGCTAAAGTAATAGTGCACACTGCACAGTATATAACATAGGCAGACATTATCTGTCAACAATCAAGCACAAAACTGGAGTTGAGGTTCCCAGAAGTCTTTTCCCACCAGCCCCTGCACTTTATCTCTGTCTCAGGTCATTCTGCTCATATCTTTTCTCCTGTTGAACTATGTGGCTTTATGAAAAGTTAATTTCCTCATGGTCTGTTTGAAACTGTTTCTATAACAGAAAAATAATTTCCACGCATGATACAGTTATAAATGAATAAACATTTAAGCATGACAAACCAATCATTTCAGATTTTCAGTATTCAGTGAATTACAACCGCTGGTTTTATTGCATTTTTGCACGATAAAATCTACTAAATATTGCTATTTTCTTTGATGAAGAGTGCATGCTGAGTAGTTATACTGTATATTTAACTGCAGGACTAATTAAGTAGTAATATTTGTTGATGAATACATTTGTCCAAGTGTGACCCGTGATGTTTAGTGATACAAAAAAGAACAAAAGCTCATTAACAGTTTGATTTTGAGCGTTTTTAAATATTTTTCGTATTGCCCTTATGAAGTTGTGCCTGATTGAACCCTTGTGATAATAAAGATCTGTTGAGTCATCAGTGTTTGTTTTGTGTGATTTGTATTGAAAGTGTTTGTTAAATGTATATAATTTGAAACAAATAAGATTTCTTTAGTTGGTTTACATAAAAATGCCAATATTAAACCACACAAATCCCAGCACTTTAAAGTCATTATGGTGAATCTGGCAATACATGACAACGTTAAATCAACATGTTAACCCATATTACTTTAATTGTCCTTAGGTGGATTGTGTGTGAACTGTTAGACCTTCAGCTCAGCCTAATTGCCCCCGCGTTCTTCTTCTGTGTAGCAGTGTGACCCAGAGCATTATGGGTGAGTTTCCCAAATGTATGGCCATACTGAAATCTGTACCCTGTTAACATAAAATGACAGATTTATATTGCTCTACAACAGCATCAATTCTGCTAAAAACATAACTATCTTCACTCACCTGGTATGTGGCCGGTGTAGGATGGCAGGAGACCTGTTTTGGAGGGGTAAATTGTGGGTATCAGTGGTAAGTTGGAGGAATCCTCCTCCTGCAGGCTATATTTCTGCAGAGATGTCGGACTTGTCTTTATTTCCTTTCCAAACTGGATCAATGCCTTGTTGGTTATGGTGGGATATCCAGTACCAAAGAGAAACCGGGCTTTGGGGACATAACCAGTAAAACCTGTCGAAATTACAGTTGTTACACACTGATGTTTGATGAAATGAAATGAGCTAATTATAAGTTAACAATTTATGGTTCTTATAATGTCCTGGGTGGCGTAGTGAGTAGCACGTTCACCTCACAGCAAGAAGGTCACTGGTTCGAGCCTCGGCTGGGTCAGTTGGCATTTCTGTGAGAGTTTGCATGTTCTCCCTGTGGTTGCGTGGGTTTCCTCCGGGTGCTCCGGTTTCCCCCACAAGTCCAAAGATATGTGGTATAGGTAAATTGGGTAGGCTAAATTGTCCATAGTGTATGTGTGTGAATGAGTGTGTATGGATGTTTCCCAGAGATGGGTTGCAGCTGGAAGGGTATCGGCTACGTAAAACGTGTGCTGGATAAGTTGGCGGTTCATTCCGCTGTGGCGACCCCAGATTAATAAAGGGACTAAGCCGAAAAGAAAATGAATGAATTCTGTGGAATTATACGCATACTGAAGAAGTGTGTGCAGATAAGCACACAATAAGAAAACTTAAGAATAATCTGTAGGGTATGTATTTTATATTTGCAAACTAGGCTAAAAAGAACTGTTAAGGAACCTTTTGTTGCAAATATAACGTTTTATGTAAATTTATTTGTAGATAATTTAAAACTGCTTGCAAAGTACTGAAAGAGTTATTTTATGGTTGCAATAAAATATATACACTACCGGTCAAACGTTTGGGGTCTGTAGGATTTTTAAATGTTTTAAACTAAGCTTATCCTGCTTACCAAGGCTACATTTATTTAATAAAAAATACAGTACAAATTGTACAATTGTGAAATTTTATTGCACTATAAAATAACGGTTCAAAAGTAGTTTCTAGTTTAATTGAATAATGTATTTCAGTCATTTTAATGATGAATTTTTAGCTTTATTACTCCAGTCTTCAGAGTCACATGATCCTTCAGAAATCACTCTAATATAAATTATTATTAATATTATGATTATTATTAATGGTAATAGTAATAAAAGCAATAATGACTGGAGTAATCATTTAATTGGAAACTACATACAATAAGGAAGCAGTTATTTAAATTATTTATATTTAACAATTTAAAAGAAAATTACATTTAATAAATGCCGCCTTGATGAACGGAATGATTTTCTTAAAACTAAAAAATAAAAATAAAAACATGAAAAAAAAGACCCCAAACCTTTGACCGGTAGTGTTTATATACGTTAGGGAAAGTTCTGTATTACTTACATAAATAGGTTTCCTATAATGTTCTAAGAAGATTATTTTAGCTGCAAACCTATAAAAACTTTTCTAGAATTCTAGAAAGACTAAACTGGAGTGAAACACAATCACAGGGAAATGTTATGTGTTTGCCTGGGAGCGCCTTTACATTTACAGTGCATTTATATCATGATTTGCTAACCTACTGTGATCTGGCTAACCTGAGATGAAATACTTATGCGGGCTACTGTCCTCCATGAAGTACGGCGAGCCTGGTGGCTTCCAAGGGTCAGGGGCCTTGTAAGGAGCAGGATCTTTAGAAAGGGCTATCAGAGGGCTGTTCGATCGTCTAGGCTGCAACAAAGGACAAAGATTAGGTTCAACCTTCATGTTTAAACTATTGCTAAAAAACTTTGATGCACAGTACTGATTTTAACATATGAAACTTTCACAAATCTCGTAGTTAAACTAGGAATGCATGATGGAATACTGATTTTTAATGGAATACTGAATACAGTAATTTCCTCATTAGAGCAGACTTCTGTGGTCCCCACATATTTGATCTTCAACTCTCAAAACTGGACTGAAGCGGTTTCAGTTACCTAGAACTTCTTCTATGTTGAGCTACTTTGACAAAATCTACTTTGTAAAAGGACTGTAAAAAAATGATGAATTGAACTTCTGGGATGTAGTTCTGAATCAGCATCAAATGGCTCTAAAGGAGGAATAAAGGCCTATTTAGACCAAGCATGACAACTGTAAACTTGATGATAAAGATTTAGTTCTAAAAAAAGTTCAGAGTGTTAAAGAATAGCATAATTCAAACCACAAACAGAACGATAAATATACAGAGGAATGATATCTTTGATGAATGATGAATGATAAATCACTGACAGCCAGTCAGAATCCATTGAAAATGAAAGGACTTATGCAATTTAAAGATACAAAAGACAACGTCAAGAAGCACACTGATTGACGTTAAGTCCTCTTTTAAAATATTATTTAAGAATAATGATTATCCTGGAAACAATTTGTTTTATCATTGAAATTACTGATAAAGCTATGACAGTTATGCATTGAAATATAAAAATAAAAGCACCAAAGACATCCAGTGCTAGTTTAAGTGTCTTAGTGTTGGCTTCTTTGAAAATGCTAAGGAAATGACACAGTTTGTGAAAAATCAGTTTGATTAGATAGTATGTTCAAGTATGCTCAGATGCGGTAGAAGCACACTGAGGACACTTGCTGGTTACAAGGCATAATGCTGAATTAAAAGCATAATCTAAAAATAAACAGATCACTATCGATTTTCTGTGTCGACACATGTATTTATCGTTATATTAATATTTATCATGCTTGGTGTAAACGGGCCTTTAGTCATTTTCTTAAAACATAATCTAACAGCAAAAGCACATCTTGCACAAGTTCTGTGATGCATTTTATGCATTAAATGTTTATACATTTTTATATTTATAATTCTTCATAACTGAAGAAAAAAATGAACATGGGTGGCAAGGCGGGTTAATAAATTATCTCAAAATCTTTCTTCAAGAGGTGAAATAATCATACCATGTGAAAAAAAGGTCCAGATAGCGTACCCTTATAAATCAGAGGATTTTCACAGCCTGCTTCAACACAATGAGGTGATAATTGCCCGAAATCATGTGGTGTCCTGATTACAGCACTTGTTTAGTACCGGTGTTTCTTTTCAGTCACAGGGCATGTGACACTTGACCTGCTTTGATACTGGATATTTAGCATGTATAATTAAACAGAGTGAACCAGCCTAGGAGGGCTGTGTAACTTACTCTGAAGTCCGGGACGCTGTTGTTGACAGGAAGAGATAGGTCAGCAGAAGCTGCGTGAAGTCTCTTTGCTTGCTCCTGGTTGAATTCTGACAGAGCATCTCGACAGGTCTCTGCATATGTCTTGCAGATGTAGTTTTGACGCAATGGGACAAAACCTTGAAGCACAGGGAACAGATATGGAAAAGGTTAACAGTTCTGCAAACGAGACACAAAGTATGACAAAGCCCATGTTGCTGATAACCTGTGTATCCCGGGATCATTGTTTCCAGGTTTCTGCTGGCTCCATGTCTGCTCCACCAGGTCTGACTGCGGGACACTGTTTCCTTCTCTGTGGATGAGAGGGGACTGGTTTGGAGCACAAGCCTCTGTGAGTGGGACACGTCCGGGGAGGTTAGGAGCTTTGCTGTCAACTGACCATAAGTCTGGCCCACATGATACTTCAGCTGAGGACAGTAGCCTGCATACCTAAACACATCCATTAGCAGAGGCTGGGAATAGTGATTTGTCACTGTTAACTGGCATATATGCAGCACTCAAAGTTACTGGCTGAAATGAAATTTTATCTTAAAAGCGATAGTTCACCCAAAACAACCAACACGCCTATTTTTCTTTTTTAGTTAAACACAAGAAAGTTGGAAAAATGTAATAATTGATTTCCAAAAAAATTGTTTTTACTACTGTGACGTTTTCCTAAATATATTCTTTTATGTTCAACAGATAAAAGTAACTTTGAAAAAAGAAAGGTTTGGAAACACTTGAGGGTAAATAGTGAGTATATTTTCATTGTTGAGTGAACTATCCCTTTAATAATTACAATTATATTTGTGCATTATTTGACGACATTACAAAAACAATTATCATCTTAGGTAGACACAAAAGAATGTTCTTAGAAACGTATTTCAAATCCACAGAACTCCTGTGCACAATAACCCAATATTTCCACTTCTTAAACCACGCAAAGGGAACGTGACCGTAATCCATATGATCCCAGTGAAACAATCCCTTCAGATTAATTTTCAACTTTTCAAACTAAAAACAATCCCTTACACCATGTAGGTTCATGAAAGTGCGATGTATCCCTTTAAGTATCCTTTTCACACACATGTAAATGCCATTACTGCAGTCTTCATTGTCACATGCTACTTTAAAAATATTTCTAGTTGCTGCTACAATCAATTAATATTGGTGTTCATATTCATGTTATTATTAATGTTGAAAATATTTTTTCCTGTTTATATTTTTGCAGAACGTGTTAAATATTTTACTTTTTGGCATTATTTGATGGACAGTTTACAAAATCTTTTGTAACACTTTGTTCATTTTGATTGAATAAATTTGTTGTTGATTAATAAAAGTAATTAAAAAAAAATCTCTTATATGACTGAATATCAAACATTACAGCTCCAAATTACTGTCTTCACAGCCTACAACAGTAAAATTTCAATTCAAAACAAAACAAAAAGCATTGGGCATGCATAAGAAACTTGTCCCACACACAAGAGCAGTTTGAGCACACAAACCTGACATATGTGTTGTAATAGGCTACATCTTCTGCACATTCTCCTTATGTGTGGTAGTATAAGCAGAATTATTGTCTCTGGTCCAGTGATTTAGAAAACAATACACAACCGTGGTTTTCAGGATTTTAAAGTCCAGAATAAATCAATAAATCAAACATCATTGCATAAAATGAATAATGGAGGTTTAAATCTGTGAATCCTGAGTTGGTTAAAGTTGGTAAAAAACTTCAGACAGAGGTTACTGAATTCCTCCACAGGCATAACGCTTCATTTGACAGACGTTTTAAGTTACATTCAGTATAACTACTGGAACAAAATAAGATTTGAACGAATAGCAGTTCAGAGAAATAATTCTGAACTCACCCTGGGATGTACTGCGGGTCTGGTGTCACCAGCACTTTGCTAAATTTAGGAGGAAACCGCTCCATATTTTGAAAGTGGCCGCAGACAGTTGTGAATGTTGTGAAACGGTTGCTAGTGAGGGAGTCAAGGTGAGCTGCGTCTGTCAAGAGCGCGCAGTTACGTGACGTTACGTAGCAGTTACTCACTTTGTATTCCCAAAAACCCCATACGATAAAATAGTTTACATTTCGTACCTTCGTCATTTCATTAAACCATTTGTTAATAAAACCTGGTCTGTCAGCACTAGTCAGTACTGGGTTGCATAACCCGATATTAAAAAACTGTTTAAGTTAGGTGAATTCGGCTGGCGTTGTTGGGTATTTATTTTGACCTGGTAAAGATAACGTTTTAAATGACAAGTCAGTCAGTGGTGATGCTGCAGCCTCTGGTGGCTAACAGAAGAAATGCAGCCACAAAAAGAAATAGTTTAGCTCTAATGAAATCTTCAGCAAAAAGATTCAACTGACCTACAGTATGAGGAAACAACTAATTTTATAACGTCAGTCACTGATTGTCCATTAAACTGTGAATAAATTATTGAGTAATCTTCACCATGGTATGGTACACTGTTATACAAATGGCAGTCAAGTCATCTCTGCTGAAAAAACAGTAGCTATGCTGGTAATTAAGGCCCATATTATCTGGTTGCAGACTTGCACATGCAAAAAATGAAAATAAATTCTGTCATCATTTACTTACCCTTTACTTGTTTCACACCTGTCTGATTTTCTTTGTTCCGTTAAACACTAAATAAGATATTTTGAAGAAAGATGTAAACATTTAACCACTGACCACCATAGCATTTGGTTTGCCTATATATGTTAATGGTACAGGTTTTCAGCTTTCTTCAGAATAACTGTGTTCAATAAAAAAAGAGACATAAGGTTTTGGAACCACTTGAGGGTAAAAAAATAGTGAGTACATTTTCATTTTTATGTGAACTATTCCTATTGAACTATTTAACAAAACTATTTGTTTATATGGTCAGAGAATACTGTACTTCAAGGAGACATATTAATGTATAAGGAAACAACAACTTGAACGTCTGGTTCCTCAGCTATGAGATGCTTTCAGAAGCTTGGAATTTAGTGCGTGTGTGTGTGTGAGTGTGTCTTTTTGAAATCCACACATAAAAGGCCAGAGGTCCAGAATCTCCTAAAGAGCCAAGGGACCAGTGCTGTCTTAACATGTGAATTCAAATATTGAGATATATCAGTTGTGCAATGGGATCATTGTGTCATAGTATAATAAAGTTAACAGCACATATTATTGCGATAATAAAATAAGCTGAATCGCACTGAACAGAACATCTTTAAAGCAGTGGCCTGTGCTCTTTATGAATTAATTTTTAAACAGTTTGATTTGGGATTTACATATTTATTTTCTCTCTGCTGTTGCATATTTTATTATGTCCCTGCATGGACAGAAAGGAATTGTGATGTTAGTCGGGAATGTTTTTCTCTAGATGGCTCATACCAGCATATCGTGCATATTTACATATTTAATATGTGTTTCTTGCCATCAGTTATAAATGACATGAATAAATTAAAGGCTTTGTTTTTTTTTCAACCGGTATTAACATGAGCTCTTGTAACCACTAGTATGAAAATAACCCATGTTATGCACCTTCAAGCAGGAAAGCAATATGAATGCCAACAACAAGTATAAGTACCTTGTTTTGGTGCACTTTCTTACAACACATATATAAAGGATAAGGTTACTAGATGGTGAGTAAGTGCTCTTTTGTCGCTGTCTGAATGCTTTCGAACACTAGCATTTACACTATATGTAAACATTCCAATTAAATACATTTTTGAATTGGTCAAAATGTTATAGATGAAGTGAAAATGCATATGAGCACATTAATTAATTAATGATCACACAACCTTTATAAACATATCCATCATTTTATTATAGTAGAAGCGTAGTATTCATGTTTTTAACACATTATTACCAATTTGTATTGCCACATTTTAACATGCATGCCATGGTTTATTTGTGCTTACTATATAAAATGGCCAAGAACCGTACAGTAAAGAACAGTAAAATGCTACAGTAAAAATATTTCACCTGGTTAACAGTAATTTTTCTATCCAGCGAATAACCATGTCAGTTTTCCAGAATTTTCTGCATGACACTTTTTAGTTTCTCATCATGTTACATTCAGTTGAAGTCAAAATTATTTGCCCTCCTGTGAATTTTTGAATTCTTTTTCAAATATCTTCATGATGATGTTAAACCAAGCAAGGACTTATTTACAGTTTTTCCCTCAATCTTTTTTTCTTTTGGACAAAGTCTTATTTGGTTTATTTCAGCTAGAATAAAAGCAGTTTTTAATGTTTTAAAACACATTTTAAGGTCAATATTATTGGCCCTATTAAGCAATATTTTTATTCGATTGTCTACAGAACAAACCACTGTTGCCTAATTACCTGAACTTGCCTAATTAACCTAGATAGCTTTAAATATCACTTTAAGCTGAATACTAGTATCTTGAAAAATATCTAGTCAAATATTATGTCCTGTCTTCATGGCAGTGATACAAAAAAAAAAAAAAATCAGCTATTAGAAATTAGCTAAAATTATTATGTTTTGAAATGTTTTGAAAAAATTTTTTTCTGTTAAACAAAAATTGAAGAAAAAATATACAAGACTTCAACTGTACGTTAATAACCACTTGTCAAAAGTAAACATTTAGATCTTACTTAGTACACCTTCACCTTTAAAACTGATGTGTCTCAATGAAATTTGCACCTTCTTAGATTTGATTTGATGGGACGCAATGTCAAGCAATGTAACAGATGCCTGAAGATTAATTAACCTTAAAACATTTTATCATTCTTACAGTTAATGAAGAAAATAACATTTTTAGGGATACATTTTGAGCATATTCTGGGCTGAATTTCACTCCACAACGTTACACACTCTGCTTTAAATTTTAATATTTTCATTGCAACGATGACCTACTTTCTCTCTTTTTCTCCTCTAGACAGAAGCTAGCAGTTTCCATGAATTTGTTTTAGGTCTTTGCAAACATTTCGTCACCCTCACAACATGTCTTGACAGATCAGCCGAGAGCATGAGCTCAAGATTTTAGGAATGGCAACCGGAAGTGGAGCGGTTGTCAAAGACTGATTGAGAAGCATGGGTGTAGGAATGTGGGCGGCCCGTGAAAGGTGTTTTTAGTTCAATCTGACAAATCGACCAGCAGTTTCTAGTCAGTCTTCAGAAAGTCAAGGTGTTTCAGGAAGGTTTTGAAGTTCTCACTGACTCTGGGGAGAGAAAGTCACTTCCAATGAATCTTTACAGGAATTTTGGGAATCTTCTTGAGAATTGGGTGGCTGAAGGCTACTCCGATTTTAACTTTCAATCAGGAGCTGGTTTGGACAGAACAGATTCAGTGTCGAGGGATTCTGTCCCACTTTCCAATGTAAAATCAGAATCTGAGGACTCAGGAGTTGAGACGATTAGTACGACTAGCCCCTGTCATTCTCACCAATGCAGTGGATTGATATCTGAAGAATCACATCCAGTATTTGACTCTACAGAGGATCCTCCATCGCCGTCTCCATCTATCAGTTCTTCCTCATCCTCATGTGTCTCTCTAGGCTCTCTGGCTCAGAAAACCACATGTCTGGAAGTGGAGCAAGCCTTAAGAAGAACAGAACCATCCTGTAGAGAAAAACGTTGGACCATTGGACCATGGAATGGAAGTAATACAACCTCTTTTCCGACCAGTTGTCACCCCATTGGCTCCAGATCACATCATCGGTTTGCTCGCCCAAGGAGAACTCATTCACAACCTCCAGATCCACGGAAAGCAGAGCTGTACAGAAAACACCTTAGATTACGCCAACATGGACACCCAGTTGACAGACAGGTAGAGGTGAGCAATCTACTTGCTTTATAAGGGTTTGTTTTAATACATCACGGCACACATAAAAATGTTATTTAGTTTTTACTTATTTTTAATTTTAGGCTCATTAAGAGAACTCTGGTTAGCATAAAACGGTTAGCATTGTTTTATTTCTTTATTTGTCATAAAATAATTCACTTTTATGATGAATGTAATCATGCTGTTTCTGTGAGCGCACGCTTTGCTACGTCACTGAGAACTGCTTCAGATGAACTTGGCACGAACATGACACGCAGAAGTCATTATTCATCTCACACACTTGAAATCAGACACTCTTCATGCTCCACACACTTACCTGGTAATTACACACATTTTAATAACATGTTTCATGCCTTCATTATGGCTGGTATGTTTGATCGACTTTGAGAAGAAATGAAAAACAACGACTCGAAAGGCCTAACATTGATACATTTATATAACTATAAGATTTTAAAATGTAAATTCCTGCATTATATCATTCTGTCTCTGTATACTTTAAGATAAGGGCTAGATCCAAGATTATGTGAACTGCGAGATAAGGAGAGTCCTTATGATATGAGCTCTGATATGAGAAGATGCCTTTAAATTACAGTCTTTTTGCACTGTAAAACGTGATTAGTTACTTTACTTTACTTTAAAAAAGTGAGTAAGCCTGCAAAAGCAACAAGTGAGTTTTACTTTTAAAAAAGTCAGTAAACCCTTAACTCAACCTTTATACTTATGCACAGTTTGTTTACTTAATAATTATAAGAGAATGAGTTTACTCTCTTTTTTAAATTAGCAACTAATCGCTTTTTACAGTGTGGGAAGTGTTCCCAGCTCTGGTTGCCCTGATTAATGCAACCTAACGATCCTTTAGAGGATTTCTAATTTATGCATTGAATTTAATTTATGTGACTTTAATGTTGATTTAATTTGAAAGAGTCTAAGGAAAAGTTTGTATTTTGGGGCTGCAAATTTCTTTTGAGGTGAAATTGAGTCTTTTAAAATGACATCAAATGAATCTTATCCTAGATGATAATTTTCTTTAGATCATAGATGTGACTTTAAATAAGATTTAACACCTTCTATAAGGTAAACCATGGTTAAAATGTATGATTATATTTTTCTTAAAAATCTACTGTTTTCATGGTCCACCAGCAGATATTCCAGAATTAACCTCATGTAAGTATGTCAAATAATCATCATGAATCTAAGGAGTCTACTAATAATCTAATAAAAAAATGTATGACACTTACTTCACATTGAGACATCTAATTTATAGTCTTACTTAGATTATCTAACGGTGACCATCAAAAAAAGCATATAGCCTTTTTTCAGCTTCTCAATTTATCTAGCAATCTCACTGCTAACATGGTCAAGGTCAAAGGCTCAGAGCATTGACTGCACTTTGCCTTTGCCATGTAAGTACTCATGTTCAACAAATGTTAAGATGTTGCATAACCTTTTATGACAAGCTCAGGTACTGTTCATAATCACCAGATTACTCCAACATTGAAGCACAAGTGTTTTTTTTTTAACCCAGTGGTTCTCAAACTGTGGTAAGCGGGCTTTCTTCCAGTGGTACGCAAAAGAATCGATGAATAATAAAATAATAAAACGAACACACTTTTTAACCCTTTGACGCTTACGATAACCCCGTGATCAGACAGCATTGGCTGTTCCCTGAAGCGTACATTACACCGGAGTGCTTAGAATGTTTACTTTAGTGGATCGTGTCATCAGATGTTAAAAAGTCAATCTGCTTGGCGCAGAGGAAGAGAACGAGACGCGCGGCACTTGCGGAGGGTTGCGGAGCTTCGCGGAGCTGCTGCTGACCACCTGGAGCTTCCATCATTTTTATACATGCGATATCCTTATAAACTGCCAATTTGACTTTAAGAAAAACAATATTCTCGCTTGAAAACTCTTAAAACTTGATTTTGTGGCATAATTGATGAGTATTTTTTATAATTTTGCGGATTTCCCGTCCACCATTAACAGTCCTCATCGGTTTCCTGTGCAGCACATGCTAGTTGCTATGGTGACTATAAACGTTTGGGAGAAGCACACTTATTTCGAACTGTGATCAAAACTGACTGGAACTACTAATGAAAATAGTGCACACCCTCCAGCCAATTGGAATCGAAAATATTAACAGACTATGGAATTTATGCATTTAATCACTGGCTTTTCTAACACACAGGCCTACTGTAAATGACGAGCAGTAAGCAGATCTAACTTCTAATTTAAATATGTAATTCCAAATCATATCAAAATACAAAATAATGTTTAAATTTCAAAGATATACAAATATGCCATCTGTACATGCAATATATATCTCAAAATAATATAAAAGAATGTGTATATATACGTACATGACATAAAGCCTATATTCATCAAGTCCAAGCAACATTTCCAGGTTTTGATGAATAGGCTACTATACATTAATACTTTACATGTACAGCAGTTTTCTTTGTACTTTTAAAAACAGCGCCATTCTTAAATCACTTTTTAAAGCACATTTTAATTTAAACGGTTAAGTCTGAAAGCACAGTTAATGTTCAAACTATTTATATTGTTTAAAGTGGCTGACAATAATACATATTCTTAATAATAGGAATTATTTGTCTCCTTTTTGAGCTGTGCAGTGCTGCTTAATTAGGCCGACTACGCTACTGTATTTCAATACTGATCATTATGGTGGTACTTGGAGAGACTATTTTTTTCCGGGGTGGTACTTGGTGGAAAAAGTTTGAGAACCACCACACAATACATAGAGTCTAGACGTCCTGTGAATGGACTCTGGTCTGGATTTGTGCTGTTAAACCGGTTCAGGTGAGAGAGGAATGACTGGAATGGCTCCAGCAGAGGAATGTGTGCCTGTTGAGAAATGCCAGTGATGATAGAGATCTCTGCGTGTCTCAACATTGTCAAATATATAAGCAGGAAAGAGAATACTGATGAGCCGCAACCAAAACAATCCAATACGGAAATAACCAATTCGTTACAATACGTTTAAAAGGTTACATTGAAACTGTGTAGTCCAAATGGGTGAAAATGTAATATGCTATTCAGATAATAAATGTATATAAATACATCTAACTCTGATTGCGATGTGAAAATGTGCACCTTTTGTAAAGCTGCTTTGAAATGATAATTATTATGATAAGTGTTATACAAATATATCATAATAAATTTTTAAAAATAATAATTGAATTGAATTGAATAAAAAAAAAACAAATGTATTACTTTATTTTTTTGTATACATTTAGTTTTGTTGTGACTACTATGAAGTTATATTTAATATCTCCATCTTGAAGTGAGGCGCCACGGTGGCCGAGTGGTTAGCACGTTCGCCTCACAGCAAGAAGGTCGCTGGTTAGATCACCGGCTGGGCCAGTTGGCATTTCTGTGTGGAGTTTGCATGTTCTCCCCGTGGTTGCGTGGGTTTTCTCCGGGTGCTCCGGTTTCCCCCACAGTCCAAAGACCTGCGGTACAGGTGAATTGGGTAAGCTAAATTGTCCGTAGTGTATGTGTGTGAATGACAATGTGTGGATGTGTTTCCCAGAGATGGGTTGTGGCTGGAAGGGCATCCGCTGCATAGAACAAATGCTGGATAAGTTGGCGGTTAATTCCGCTGTGGCGACCCCGGATTAATAAAGGGACTAAGCCGAAAAGAAAATGAATGAATGAATCTTGAAGTGATCATATAGTATTTTAAAAATACATATAAAAGATATATCCACTCTTATCTACACTAAAAAAATCTGTTTATAGAACTGTTTAAATTGACGGAAAATAACTGTATTTCATTAACTGATACAATGTTCAGTTCACAATAACATTGCTTAGTTCACAAGAATTTAAAGTCATTGAATGCATTAAAGTGTTCATGTGTGATTACAATTAGCAAACCGATTTTTACTGCATTAGTAAATATGTACATTTAAACAAAAGACACTGCAGCATAAGACCAGACGCTACTATCCCAAACAATGGTGACACAAAAATTAAACTGTTAACATCAGACATTCAGTTCATCTTAGACTTGCACACAAACACTACTATCCTAAGCAATGGTCACACAAAAATTAATCTACTGTTTTTAACATTTTACATTCGTAAATTCAATTTACAGAATATTTCTGTTATAGACATTCCACACATTTAACCCCTTAAATCCCAGAGCAATATCCTCACTAGTGTCCTCACTACAGAGGGCTGAACACTCAGGCAGTGATGAAGTTAATTAAATAATTAAGTGTCTAATTAAAGGAGGATTGATATCTGTTGAAGAAAAACTGTTAACAAGCAGAATCATTGAAAGAGAAAAACAAGACCAAATAACACAAATCACAGTCAAAACCAAAATGAAATCAACTGAAAATTAAACTCTAAATAAAAATAATAATTAATAAACTTACGCAATAAAAATGTAATTTCTCAAGATAGAGAGAGCAAGAGCAGAGATCATTCAATAACCCCACAAACATCTGGAGCTTTATTTATTACTGACCTTTGACTTCTTTTAATGAAACCGTTGTTGTTCATTAGAAATCACCATGATGGAGGTCAGCATCTGCTTTAGTAGGGCTCTTCAACTTATCATAAAACTAGCTGTAACTATGTTTATCTCATGATTTATAATGCGTGAAAAGTCAAAAGAAAACTTGAAAATGTCACTGATAAGTTAAACGATTACGTCAAACCCTTCCTCGCCTGTGTTTATGTTGACTGTCCTGAAAGTTACGTGCAATATTTTTATGGTATATGTAAACACAGCCACGTAAAATATAAGTTCTAATACACCGAGCACAATCGTTTACAAACGAATGTAAAAACACACAGACATCAACAATTAGTCTTTGAATCTCAATAATGGTGACAATCAAAAAATATAAATCAACCCAGAACAATACAAAGCAATCTACTGAAATATTACACCCCAAAAACTAAAAAAAAATAAAGGCAGAGAAAAGAAATTGTAAGAGCAAAAAGCTGCAAAATGTATTCATGCTGCAATGTATGCTGGGAGTTTTGTATTATGCTGGCACCCAGCATGCATTGCGGCATGAGCGAATTATGCAGCTGTTTTCTTATTAGAAACCATGGTTGAGGTTCATATCCTGACTCTTGATGTCTGAGTGTCTCTTAAAGATGTTTGTATGTCATGTTTATTATAAATTATTGTTATTTCCTTTCTAATTATTAGGTGACCTTCCATGTAAAGCTGCAGTATTCCCCCAAACAGCGTTAATATAAATTTGCAATTGGACTATACAACCTAACTTACAAAACTTCAGAAATTATGCCTGTAGCAATTAAGAACATACAGCTTCTAAGTGCTTTTCCCAATTAGTTTTAGAAACACAGTTATAACAGCTAAAGAAACATTAAGATAGTTAGGTACAGGTTCAAGAACCCAACTAAAGCCGCCTCAAATGAAACATTTTCACCATTTCACATTTTTAGTCAACCCAACTAAAGCCGGTGAGGTCAAATGAAACATTTTCAATAAAAAAACATAAACCTCTGTTATTTAACAAATATTCACAGAAATGAAGTTAAACTTGATGCTGTTATTTAATCCTCTGTTTTAATTCAGTTGGTTTGGTGAAAGGCTGTGTCTGTATAGTTTTATTTCTTGTTCTTTTTACTTCTTATTCTTATTAAGGTCAGAATATATAAGAATATTATTATTATTATAATATTATATAATGAATTATATGAATAATTTATACATACTGCATATAGAACTGTTATATTAATGGAACATAAGCTCGCCATATTTTTGACGTTTGATTTTAACAGAAGTTATAATAAAGTATAATAAAAAAGTAAAATAATATAAAAAGTATAATAATTATTATGTATATAAATAAAATTTAAATTAATTTGATGCAGACTTAACACAAAATACAGTTCTCTAAAAGAAACAATCAATCATTAAATCTATTTGCTGTGGCCAGTGCAGAAACGATACACTTCAGCTTTACCATTTTATATTTGTGTTCACTTCCTTTATAAACTTCCCCATGTTGAGATTTTCAGTTATTCAAACTGTAGAGCTGCTCTTTGCGAGTAAAGTTCATAATTAAAATCTGGGAAGTAAAGCACAGAGATCCAGTATTATACCTTAAACAGCACAGATGGTGATGTTGTTGTTTGCTGTCTCTGTGACAGCAGTTTGCAGACGGTGGTGATCAGGCCAGGCTGGATGCGCTCTCTCCAGGCCTGCTGTACCTGGAGCAGGTGTGCAGGATGCTGGAGAACATCGCAAAACTACAGCAGCAAAACCACAGCCTGCAGACGGAGCTGGAGATCCTGAGGAGTCAGCAAGCTCAAATACAGGTACAGTACATCACACAGAAGCTGCTCACTGTGAAACTCTTAGAGGGGACATAAATAGGTAGACAAATATAGAACATAGTGGTTAAAGGTCAGTAACAAAGTAGAAAAAGACTATATAAAGTATTTTGGGCCTCCAAAATATGTGAAATGGAGTGTTTGGGTATACAAATATTGTACAATTAATTGACTTTTTTCTGGGTTCTTCATGTACAGTATGTTTAAAATATATGGTCATTGTTTTTTTTGTTTTTTTGTTAACCCTTAAACTATTCAAAGTTTCTATACTTTTGTTATGTTCATGGCTGTTTTTGCAGCATTGACTTCCATTAAAATGACATTTTTATTGCAAAGCATGACAGCATAAAATCATCCATTCTTTATTGTTTGTGGTTTTCCCTGTTGGCAAGAAGTAAAATGTGTAATTTTTACTGCTGATCATCAGTGATCATCAGGCAGAAATGAACCCTTTAGATAGACCTGTGCAAAACAGGTTTCTGGCTTTTACAGTATATGAAGTTCTATGGAGCAAAACTGCAGATTATAGCGTGTGTTCATAAATACTTGCACAGATAAATACTTCTTATGTTTACTGTGTTCTGAGAGCTGAGCTCCTTATTTAGATTTTTCAGACATATCAGGAAATGTCTATCTCCTTCGTTCTCTTTTTCCATCTCTCTCTTTCTTTCTCTCTCTCTCAATTCAATTCAATTCAATAATTGCTTCATTGGCATGACAAATATTACAAATGTATTGCCAAAGCATTTATAAAGAACAAACATACATAATAATAAAAAAACACAGTAAACAAAGTAAATAGTAGTAAAAAATAAAATAAAAATAAGAAATAAATAAATAAAAATTTAAGATAATATATCATAATATATCATTATCCAATATATCATATTATTATTCAGTATATCATAGTATTGTTTAAAATATCATATGATTCAATATATCATATCATACATATATATGATATTAATATTCAATATATCATGTCATTCATATATATCATATCATCCATTTATATCAATAAAAATGATAATAGATCAGAAAACTGTACATTTAACAATCAACATTGTAGGATAAAACAGTAATAAAAATAAAAACAGTAAAGATCAGTATATGTACAATGATTTAATTATAATCATATTTTGTGTGTGTGTGTGTGTGTGTGTGTGTGTGTGTGTGTGTGTGTGTGTTGGCAAGCGCATTACTGATGTTTTTATTGGTCTCCTCTCTCTTTTTGTGACAGGCATTAATGTATTGTGCTGCTAGAAGGATACAGTCAGTTTTTCCCCCAGTAAATATTGAAGCTGTTTTGTTGTCTAACTCAGTGAATTGTGGGTAAATGCTCAGTAGTTTGGGGTAGAATGTTTCTCGGATGTGCTCATAGTTTGTGCAGCGGCCAGTTCTTTCTGTATCGTTCTCTCTATCTCTCGTTTTCTCTCTCTTACAGGCATGCACACACACACACACACACACACACACACACACACACACACACACACCTACAATTTTACCTCTTCCCAGTCAAGAATGGATGAATATATGCTATCACGGCTTTGCAATCAAACAATGCCATTATAATGGAAGTCAATGGGGCTAAAACAGCCATGAACATAACGAAAAGGTAATTTAAGTTGAGTTTTTGACAATTTTCAAAGCATTTTCCCAAAATATATCTCAAAATAATATTTATCACCAAAACCATTCCATTTGCTGAAACACAGAGAAAGTTGTGGCCAAATTAAGACTTAAAATCACCCTAGAGTCAATGAAAACCTCCCGAACAGCACACAAGGGTTAATATATGCTGTTTTCATGGCCCCCCAACAAATATTCTAAGTACATTTGCAGATAAACTAAAACTAACCATAATACTAAAGAGTCTACACTGATAGGTTTTAATGCCAGTTAGTTGACATCTAGTTTTAATTAAAGTGTTTTTATTAAAAATTAACATATACAAACAAGGGCTAAATCAAATGATCGGTCTGTACAAGAAATTGATAAACATTTAGAATAGTATTAGCTTTAATTCATAGCCTGGGCAAACAGTTCTCAGCGAGTGCGCAAGTATACTGAGCTTGAGCACATGGACATGAGTTGATGAGTGAGTGAGGATGCAGGTTTTTGCCAAAATGGTTCTTACCTGTGATTGGTAGATGCAGCAACAGCTATGAAAATACACTGGCAAGCATGACTGCATTCTTATAAATGAACTTGCATCTGAGTGCACGCTCACACGTCATCAAGCTGAAAGCTGGCATTCAGTAACATGATAGTCATGATGGAGCTGAATCACCTTTATTTCACAACAACTACATAAATGTCCACTTACCATTCTGAAGCATCCTGGTTCATCTGGAAGTTGTAACCTACTGTATACTCTTTTCCATCCTAATCCAACTGTGGTTTGAACATATATTCTAGGATAATTAAAGGACTGTTCTGTTATTGGGCGCCACGGTGGCGCGTGAGTAGCACGTTCGCCTCACAGCAAGAAGGTCGCTGGTTCGATCCCCGGTTGGGGCAGGTCCCGGTTGGGCCAGTTGGCATTTCTGTGTGGAGTTTGCATGTTCTCCCTGTGGTTGTGTGGGTTTCCTCCGGGTGCTCCGGTTTCCCCCACAGTCCAAAGACATGCGGTACAGGTGAATTGGGTAAGCTAAATTGTCCATAGTGTATGTGTGCGAATGAGAATGTATGGATGTGTTTCCCAGAGATGGGTTGTGGCTGGAAGGGCATCCGCTGCGTAAAACAAATGCCGGATAAGTTGGCGGTTCATTCCGCTGTGGCGACCCCGGATTAATAAAGGGACTAAGCCGAAAAGAAAATGAATGAATGTTCTGTTATTTTTGAGGTGTTTTTTTTTAAACATCAAGGTTAGATGTCAATTTGTTGTCGTTTTGACGTGTGTTGTAGTGATACAAAATTCAGTGTAAATTTGTCATGTGGAATTGAAGCTTTAGATGAATAAAACCTTTCTTAAAATACTTTTGTATCATTATTTTGGTGATCAAAAGGGCACCAATGTGGATGTCAAATGGACGTCAAGGTTTTGACATTAAAAACTGTTGAGTTCCCCCTCCCCTTCCTAACAGTGGTTTGGTCCACTTTCCCGGGTTCATCTCTCCGACTATGCGCACACACACAAGTCTGGTGTGCGGCTGCGGCTCGGTTTTAGATGATCGGCTGTAAGGAGGGTACTTTATTCACTGTAAATAAAGTGATTATCTTTAATGTTGTTAATACAGACTCATTCATAAATTATTTGCGGTAAAAATGCTGATTACCAATGTATTTTCCATATGTCCGTTATATTAGCGATTGAAATATTACCCATCTAGTTAACATTAGCGTTAGCTTGTTGCAAAGTGCAACATACTATTGTCACAATGATAAAATACTAATCCTAATAATACTAATAATAAAATACCAATGTTAATCACAAGCAAAGGAGAAGGAAAATATTGAGGGACAGCAGAGCAGGGTCAGTCAGATGTACAGCGTCAGGTAAGGGGGTTAAGGGATAATGACAGAGTTTTTATTAAGATGAGCAATTTCTTTAATGTGTTTAGAGTTGTGGCTGTTCAGCAGATAATCATCACAGACTCACCTGTTTACAGTATGATCTGTCCATTTAACAAGTGTAATGTAAACAAGTGAGTTATTAGGAGTTTGTAAAACATCTTTTCCTGCATTTCTTCTGCTTCAGGCGTCAGTCTGTTTTTAGTCAGCCAGAGTTTTTAACAGTGGGGACATATCTTTATAAGCACAATTTGACTGTATTATTTGTGTCCCCCTCAAAAAATTCCTCAAAGGAAATTTTATATTTATTGTCCCCCCTTGTGTTAAATGAGATTTACGCCCTTGCATTAAATCGATTTGCATTTTTGATATGTTTTTGACACTGAGATTAAAATAACTTACACTCTAAAAAAAAAGGTGCTAAATAGCACCAAAACTGGTTCTTTGGTCGTAACGAGGGGGGAACCCTTTTTGGTGCTATACAGCACCTTAAAAAAATAGGTGCTATATAGTACTTTTTTCAAATGGTGCTATATAGCACCTATATTTTAAGGTGCTCTTAATGTTACTTTACCCTTTCCGCAAATAAAGCCGGCATAACAGTTATGAGAATTAGCTATATGAACAAGTGCTTACCAGTAGTAGTGGTGCTATATAGCACTTTAAACACCCCAAAGAACCACTGAAGAACCATTATGGTGCTTTAAAGGTTCTTTACACAGTAAAAGTGCTCAAATACCGTAAAGAACTACTGAAGAACCACTAAAAAACTTTTTTTTTAAGAGTGTACTGGGAAGGCCTACTGGTGCTACTGCTGATTTGGCTGTGAAAGATTCACTTATTTTGTTGTTTCTGTCAACAAAGGCTCTGCAGCTCTCTGGAAGGCAGCAGCTCATTTACATTTAAAGGAATGGACAAAAATAGAATGTCTTTGCTCACACTCAAACAGAAGGCAAATTTGAGAAAGCTGCAATAAATGATCTGTGCATATTTTAAGGAGAGCAGTCTGTGGGTTTCATGTATTTATTTTGTATCTTGTGAAAAGAGGTGTAAAATGTTGCCTTTAAGGTTTTCAATTTTACTGCCAAGCTTTGTCAAGAGTGGTGTCATGTGTCAAAACAACTTCTTATTTCCTGTAAAGTGATAGCTCATATTTACAACACATTAACTCAGTGATTAATCTTTCAGTGTGTAAGCTTGCATGAGGAGGAAATAGGCTGTCCTGCCAGTCAACATTTAGAGAGTCACGAATGTCCAGCCAGCGAAGCAACTTTCTTAAAGGAGCCCGCAGGGTTTCGGCACAGATCAGCATCTGACACTCAGGCCATCAACCGACACAGTGAGTCTCAACTCTTTTTCTGACACATGAACTTTAATTTCATATGAATACGTTTTGAGAGACATTCTGGTTTTGCTGAATGTTTTGTGCCACAGGGAGATCAAGGTTTGTTCGAGATGAGCAAATTGCTGATGTTTTAGTCGAGGAACCTGAAGATAAAGATCCTGTAAGTTAACACCAAATGGACTGAAAAGTTACAGATATTAAACAAAGAAGGAAATACCCTCATCATTTACTCACACTTTTTAAAAGAACCATTTCGTACGGTGGCTGAGAGAGCACATGCAATAACAAAAAAACACCAGCAAATTAAGAAACGATCTTCATCAATTTGACAGCACACCTGTTGCAAATTGGTCAAAACACAGACAACGGAAGAAACGCACAGCAAATTGGTCAAAACACAACGGAAGAAACGCGCAGCAAACAGTCACATAACACAACGGAAATGTTTCAAGAGGACCCAAAAACATGACGGACCCAGCTGATACGGACCCGCCGTGACTGTTGTTCAGTGAAGTGATTGGTGGTCTTTGAAAGGTGTAATATCCTGATTACACGATTCCGTTATCTTTTATAAATTATCAGCCTAATTAATGATCAACTGAAACGTTGCGTTATTAAATGAATTAACTACATCCGTATCTCAGCTGGGTCTGTCATGTTTTTGGGTCCTCTTGAAACATTTCCGTTGTGTTATGTGACTGTTTGCTGCGCGTTTCTTCTGTTGTGTTTTCACCAAATTGCTGCGCATTTCTTTTGTTGTTTGTGTTTTGACCAATTTGCTGCGCGCTTCTTCTGTTGTCTGTGTTGTCACAATTTGCAACAGGTGTGCTGTCAAATTGATGAAGATCGTTTCTTAATTTGATGGTGTTTTTTTTGTTATTGCATGTGCTTTCTTAAATTGCAGCGCGTTAACCTTTCACGGCCACCGTACATTTCACCTTTAATGTATGAACTTTAAAAACAAACAAACAAACACACAGGCTCATTGTGAATACGGAGCCCCTTATGTATTTCTGGAGAGAGCGAATTTTGTAGCCAGAGGTAAAAAATCAGGCAACCGCGAGAGCTTTTCTTTTTTCTGGATTGCTTTTGAAAACACTGTCGGTTGGGCTTAGAGAGGGGGCTGGGCGCTGGTTAATTAGTGCATTTGAAAACACTATCGGTTGGGTTTCGGGAAGGGGTGGGCGCATCTGTCATTAGTCAATCAGCCAGTCGACAGCGGCTTCTGGATGATATACACGAGAACAGCAGATGCAAATGGCATTCGGGAGAGAGATTTGAGATCTGAAAAAGTGTATACAGTGGCCTCTTGAGCCTGGGTCAAAAAAAAAACTTTCTACTTTGTGATGTCTAATTTTATTTGTCTCAAGAAAAAAAAAAGGTCAATAGTTGAGTCAGCTCAAAAAAGCTGTGAATTTTGAGTCAACCTAGGTTTCTTATTTCGGTTTCGATATTTGATATTTGAATTTTCAATTTCTGATTTCATTCAAAGAATATACAGCAGATGTAGGCTAACAGAAATCCTATTGATATTTCTAAAAACAGAGAAGAGTGAGCACCACTTCAAATATAAAAACTAGAATTGTACATTTCCTAAAGAAAATGTGAGTGGGGTTTGCGTGGCAAATCCATGGGGTAAATGAAATGGACAAATATGTGTTTATGTAGTTGCTAGGGTATTATATATGGTTGCTAGGCTGTGGCAACGCCGTTTTAATAAGTGAAAACAAAAGCATTTTATAGGCCTGCATCAAAATAGCCCAAATCCTGTCTTTCTATGATATTCTTATGCTGAAATACAGGTATGGCTTGTTTAAGTTGTTATATGGTTGTTAGGTGGTTGCTAGGGTGCTCTGAGTGGTTGCTAAGGCATCGCTAGACGGTTACTAGGGTGTTCTGAATGGTTGCTAGGTGGTTGCTAGGGCGTTGCTAGGGTGTCCTGAGAAGCTGCTAGGCAGTTGCTAGGGTGTTACTAGGCGGTTGCTAGGGTGTTCTGAATGGTTGCTAGGGTGTTCTGAGTAGTTGCTAGGTAGTTGCTAAGGCGTTGCTAGGCGGTTGCTAGGGTGTCCTGAGTGGTTGCTAGAGCGTTGCTAGGCGGTTGCTAGGGTGTTCTGAGTGGTTGCTAAGGTGTTGCTAGGTGGTTGATAGGGTGTTCTGAGTAGTTGCTAGGTGGCAGTTGCTAGGGTGTTCTAAGTGGTTGCTAAGGCGTTGCTAGGGTATTCTGAGTGGTTGCTAAGGTGTTGCTAGGTGGTTGCTAGGGTGTCCTGAGTGGTTGCTAAAGCGTTGCTAGGCGGTTGCTAGGGTGTTCTGAGTGGTTGCTAAGGTGTTGCTAGGTGGTTGATAGAGTGTTCTGAGTAGTTGCTAGGTGGCAGTTGCTAGGGTGTTCTAAGTGGTTGCTAAGGCGTTGCTAGGGTATTCTGAGTGGTTGTTAAGGTGTTGCTAGGTGGTTGCTAGGGTGTCCTGAGTGGATGTTAGGGGGTTGCTAGGGTGTTCTGAGTGGTTGCTAGGTGGTTGCTAAGGCGTTGTTAGGGTGTCCTGAGTAGTTGCTAGGTGGTTGCTAACGTGTTGCTAGGTGGTTGCTATGATATTCTGAGTGGTTGCTAAGGCGTTGCTAGGCGGTTGCAAGGGTGTCTTGAGTGGTCGCTAGGCACTTACTAAGGCATTACTAGGCCGTTGCTAAGTGGTTGCTAGGCGGTTGCTAGGGTAATTTGGGTGGTTGTTAGGCAGTTGCTAGGGTACACTGGGTTGGTACTAGGCAAGCCTCACACACATGCTAAGGCAAACCCCACTAATTAATAAAACATTTAATAGCTACATATCTGTATATTGAAATCTGTTTATTTGAGATACACATTGACACATAAAAAACCTTCCTCTCTGTTTTAAATGCATGCAATGACTAGAGAGAATCTAAAATAAATAGTATGGGGGAAATTAAATGGCTGGCTTTTGAGAATTAATGTAGAATCGGCCAAATAATATTTAATTTTCAGTCAATTGATGATTTCCCCCAAACCAAATCTAGTTTAATTTCAGTCTAATAAAGATACTGTATGGTTTAAAATACTTACTGCTCTTATGAAGTACAAAAGACTTCATCCAGTTCCTCTGAAGAAGCAGATGCACACAGGTTTGGAACAGCACGAGGATGTGTAAATAATGTCTGGGGTTCATTTTTGAGTAAACTGTTCTATTAATAATATACTGTTGTTGTCAGTATGAAAGTGTGGACGTTGAAAGTTATTTTACTATTACTGTTCCTCTGTTTGTTAAACCAGCTACCGGAAATTGAACACAAAAAGTCAAGCAGGATACAGAAGCTGAAATTTACATCGTTTAGAAAGCAGGAAACACATCAGTCTGACGGAGAAAGCAACAGGTAAGAGTTTAGATGAAATCATTGTTATACTAAAATGAATGTGTTTTATGTGGCATTTATAATGTTAATTTATTATTTTTACTCAAAGCCTTCAGACTAAGAAGAAAACAAAACTGTCAAACATGTTCAGAAGAAGGATGACCACACGTCTCTGACATTAGTGTGACATTGTTGACCAGTGATCATGGCTCACAGTGGTCATTTACACTTCCCATTTACCCCAGGATTAAAGCACTATTATGTGTAACTGTTGTGTTTAGTCATTTATGAATGGTTGCACTTAAAAAAGTACTCCTAATCTTCATTCATGAATGTACTTTATATGTGTTAACGTTGTGCACTGTTTTGTTATTGCTGGATTATTTTATTTAATGCAAGTAGGTTACCATTTGTTTGTTTTTACCTTATTTTAAAAATGTTTTTACATTCCAGTAAAATGTAAATAGTAAAAACTACTAAATACACATATATGTGGTTAAATATATAGTTTACATTCACCTTGCACGACAAAACATTTGCCGAATATGAATTTATACACACCACAAAAAAACATGTTGTACTGAAATAAATTACCTTCATAAATAAAAAAAATAAACATTTTTGAGTGAAATATCCCCAAGAACAATTATGTAAACTGAACAGAAAAAGTCACCTTTGTGTAATATGAGCATCTTTAATGCTAAATGTCTTTATTGTGCGAGTAATAAACTTATTTTTTTATGAAAAAGTTTGCTTTAAATAAAGAATGTGTAATGGATGCACTCATTGACAATACAGTCGGATTCAAGTGTTTACATGGTCGTTTTGTTTTGCTGTTGGACTGGGTTAGAAAGCTCAGTTTTATCCATTAAGGTGTTAACATAAACTTTTCGTAATCCAACTGAACAATCAATCCCAATACAAACAGATTAATTGGGAGCCTGTTAATGTGTTAATGTATTTCATGTTGGTTTCTTTTATCAACAATCCTTGGCAATTATGCAATCAGTGGGTGTGTTCTTGAACTCTGCCTTCTTTGATGTGCGATAATCCCCCCCACCCTAAAATGGTTGTCATTCCAGTGGGTCAGACAAGTAAACAACATCCAAAACAACAACCCCAAGTAGAAGGTCAAGTAGAAGAGCTGGTGCAGAAACCATTATTGTTGTTTTTAGATGATACATGCAGAAAACATGACATGTTTAAAACCCAGAATGATCCAAAACTGTACACCTTTACTCAGCCTTTTCAAACTTCTTTTTGCTCTCAAAATATTTTTTTCATTCTTTGCTTGAGGGCAAATAGAAGTTTGAAAAGGTAATTCATAAAAATTTTATCAGGCCTTAATTTAGTGACTAAGGCCCAATCCCAATTCTATTTTTGTACCCCTACTCCTTGGCCCTTACAACCGAGGGTTAAGAGGAAGGGCTTCAAAACTTACCCCTAAGAATTGGGACAGCACTTCAACACCTGCACACGTCATCATATGTCATCGCGATCTCTTGCTTCATATGAGATCAGATGATCACGACTGCTGTAGTTACTCCAGTTGTGTTATTTTTTGGTGTTTATCTTCAGGAAATAACTGAAGGCGTATATTATGTTATCATAACGATCTAATGTGGCAATAAGATCAGAACTGTACAGTGCATTTACTCTGTGGCCATACTGATCTATGTAAACACACAAAAACAACATTAACATTATAGCAGACACTGTAAAAGCTCATTCCCAGACACTAGACATTACTGACAGGGTATTCCAGTGTCATCGAGTGTAAGAATGTTGTGGGACTGCAGTACATGAGTTATGATTATGGATTATAGATCGTGAAATTTAGTGTTTTTTTAAAAAGCATGGCGGTAAAACACGAACGTGGTTATGAATATATTAAAACATGTGTTTGTTTGTCGTAAAAATTCATAATAATGACAAAAATACTAATTTATGGATCTCCTTACTTCCGCGTTCAGCTATCCTGCCACTGTGGCAGGTGCATTCTGGGACATTTTCTTACCCCTGCGTTTTAAGTGTGGTCCTGAAAAATCTTCGTTCGAAGGGGTGTATACCCTTTGCCCTTAGCCCTACACCTTCAAGCTAAAGAGAATTGGGACACCACTACCCCTTGACGTGAACGCGCAAAACGAGGGGTAGGGGTAAGGGGAAGGGCTAAGGGGTAGAATTGTGATTGGGCCTAAATCTGCATCACTATATGCATAGTTTTCCAATCTTCCTTTAAAAAGTAGAGTAGTATGTTCAAACCTGCAGCATTTATAAAACAGATGCTGAAATAATCTGGTATAACCTGTTGTGTTGGATGAAATTTGAAAGTGTGCATCCAGTCAACACTTGTTAGTGAACCACTAAAACGTTAAACGAAACAAAAGTTGACTTTTTAAATTCTTTATTGGTCTTTATTATACCCAGGATGGGGGAGATAGACTTCCCTTGGCATTCCCATGTATAGAGATGTCAATGACGAACACATCCGAACAAGAGATCGAGGGCTATAAGGAAATCAGTTCATACATAAAATACATTTACTCTGATATTTCATATCTCTGTCTTTGCACTCAAGTGTCCTTTTCACTTCAAGTCCTCATAGCATCCTGTGCTGTTAAATTTACAGGTACATCTGTGACCCTTCGGAGGAAGGTGAATGTGTGTAGCTCTGATGGTGGGCACGGGTGGATAGCTTTTCAGATGAGTTGTGCCAAGTTGTACTGTATGCACCATCTACATGATTCCACAGGAGGAAAGAGGGTTGGCAATGTGGCAAGTGCAGGCCGACTGACAGTATTGGCGCACTGTTTGATAGCAGCTGCGGTCACCATCGCTGCCCCACTGCACTGTGCCTGCCGGGTCGGGTGGTAGCCGGCTGAGGATGCTGGTATTGATGGCCAGCGCGGCTAACCCATAGTCTGTGAAGAGCACGGTCTCGCGGCGGCACGTAGGGCAGGAGATGAACTTGTACTTGGGACAGGACTCATACAGGATCTGCAGGCACTCCTCGCACACTGAGTGCAAACAGGACAGGATGCGTGGCCGCTTGCCAGCAAAGTTGTAGGTGTGCCCACATGTGGGGCAGTCCAGCGGTTCACACGGCATCACCGGGCCTGAGGAGGTGGAGGACGAGGAGGACGAGGTGGAGGAAGAGCGGAGTACGTACTGGTTGACGATTACATCATCCATCTTGTAGTGGAACTGGTGGTAGCAGATGTCAGCCGTGCTGGCCTTGCGCTGGGCAAGATAACTGGCTTCACGGCGGAGGACAGGAGCAGGAGGAGACACTAGGGGTCTGGGTGGAACCACTGTATTGCCATTGACTTCCATGGACAGGTCGCCGCATGCCTGATTGACGATAACCTCCCCCTCGCCTCCTCCATCCCAGGCCACACGGGGAGGTGGGGCGTAGCGAGGCTGGGTCACAGGGACTGGACACTCCCGGGGAAACTTCTCCGACTGGATGATCTTGACGGTGTCCATGGGGATGGTCACAGGTTGGCGCCGCAGACAGGACATTCACTCTTAGGCGTGGTGTTCTTGGCTAGAGGAACTGGGTGTAGCGTACGGTGGTCCTGCAGAGAACGTCTTCAGTGCACTGGGGGAGGACACTCAGCCATTGCAGGGGACGTGTGGGCGGATAGGTTTGTCCATTGCTGAATTAAAGTTCTTCCTTGGTCACGGGCTGCGTCACCCTGAGTCTTTATGTGGCACAGATGGACAAAGATTTCCAGCCAGTGCACAGTATAAAAAGTCCTGAAGGACAACAGGCAACGGTGTCTTCCTTCAGAGGTCACAAGAAGTCTGTGGCTCCAGTGGGCTTATCAAGTCTTGAGGCAACTACTTACACCCTGTTCACTGATAGTGCACAATCATTCGACGGAATTCAGTGGATATTCAATGATATTATTATTCAATGATAAATTCTTAAAAATGATTGGCTAAACACTACAGTATCAGTAGATATGTTGGCAATTGTTTCAGTGTTTTCACTGTTACAGCACATTTATTTGGACATAAATATCACAAGCACCTAAATAGAGAATACCATAGGATCTTACTAAGAAATACTGTTTAGTTCAATACTGTTGTTGGCTTAACGTTCATAAACCTGCTCCTCAGTTGCTTTATAAGTTTCAGAAAGGAACTGATGCAACCACTGTAACAGAAACAGCATCCACCACAATGTCACTACCTTCTTCCTGTTTCAGCTTCCCTTTCTGGTTAGACCCTCTCCTGTTCTTGATTCTTCTCGTGATTGGCTAAACTTTAACCTCCCGGTCCTTTGTTCTGATAAGCAAATTCTTTTCAGGGAGGTGTTCATGTGGCATTGGAAAAATCAGAACGCACGTTCCCCGTCCTTAAATGACCAGAATTCCTTAAGGGGTCTGCGTTGAGCTTCACAGATTGTACGTCCACTCTTCGGTGATGTGACAGGCTTGAGAGTGTCTCAGGAGTCTTTCCAGACCTTACTTGCTCCTAGCACGTTGCAGATATGCAGACTCATAGGTAGTATTGCTTCTTTCCTGCAGGAGAACAAAAAAAAAAAAACAGTTCAGGTGATGCTAATGCAAGGACACAGCTCAGCCTTTTCCAGGCTATTTGCTTGGACTCCTGGGAACAGTGTCTAAAAAGTGTCCTGTCATCTTTAGCTAAAAACACAGCAGTGGTGAAATTCTGATGAACAAAATAAAAAAAAGCTGGTTCAATGCAAATGACTACAATCTGCACAATGTGACCATTCACAGCAGATATCTGGAACCCCGTGGCATCTTTTCCAGTCTAAAAAACTCCCTTGCTGTATCTGCCAGCTGCCATCTGTGGCCCTGTGGGGCATGAGCACTTTGCAGGAAGACACCGAGGACCAGACCACAGAACAATCTGTCCTACTGCTATAGACCTGTGTATACATTACAACACAACACTGCAGAAGCCCACAACCCTAAAATGGCCACCAGTGCACACAGTCAGAAAGATTTACCATACATTCACAGGCCATTTTACTTCCACAATGCCTATGTTTACATGCATCTGATTCAAATATCTGTTATTTTTGTATTTTTTTAAGGCTACAGTGTCTGAAAATAGAAATATTGTGTTTAATTTTGAAAGCTATTGATTAAATTGGCAGATTCAAGTGTTTACATGATTATTTCTTTGCTGTTGGACTGAATTAGAAAGCTCAATCACACCCATTAAGGCATTTACATGAAAGTTTTTAAATCTGACTGAACCATAAATCTGATTACAAACAGAGTAATTGGGCGCCTGTATATGTAGCCAATGTAACACATTTTTAAAGTAACACACAAAATGAAATGTAGGACGGAACTGGATTTTATTTACTCATTAACTGATTGAAGTCACTCCATAACTGTTCGTGATAAGACCAGTTTATTTACATTTAATAAATCGGACAACAGGGCAACACGGTGACTCAGTGGTTAGCACTGTGACCTCACAGCAAGAAGGTCACTGGTTCTATTAGTAGTAGTAATAGTAGGTGTAGTTGTATCAAAAGGAGTAGATGTTGAAGCAGCAGTCGTTAATGTTGAAGTTTCAGTGGTGGCAGTGGTAGATGTAGTAAGTTGTAGGTAGCAGATGTAGTGGTATCAGTAGTAGTCATTGTAGTAGTGGTATCAGTAGTAGTAGTAGTAGTAGTCATTGTTGTAGTGGTCTCAGTAGTAGTGGTCATTGTTGTAGTGGTATCAGTAGTAGTAGTCATTGTTGTAGTGGTATCAGTAGTGGTAGTCATTGTTGTAGTGGTATCAGTAGTAGTAGACCTTATTGTAGTAGTAGTAGTAGTCATTGTAGTGGTATCAGTAGTAGTAGTCATTGTTGTAGTGGTATCAGTA
>CAIGQQ010030612.1:6852926-6874985 GCA_903798035.1 Danio albolineatus
TTGTAGTGGTATCAGTAGTAGTAGTCATTGTTGTAGTGGTATCAGTAGTAGTAGTCATTGTTGTAGTGGTATCAGTAGTAGTAGTCATTGTTGTAGTGGTATCAGTAGTGGTAGTCATTGTTGTAGTGGTATCAGTAGTAGTAGACCTTATTGTAGTAGTAGTAGTAGTCATTGTAGTGGTATCAGTAGTAGTAGACATCATAGTTGTAGTAGTTGATGTGGTAGTCAATATTACTGTCATTGTTATCACTTTTTACCACTGATTGACTTTTTTTCCTTTCTTTTTTCTCTCTCTCTATCTGATATATTTATCTGTTATTTGCATAATTTATTGACTGGTATACATGTTGTCTATGTATATATGTATATATTATTCCTTATGTATGTACTCTGACCTTCCACCTAATTACTTTTCCATGTACACACACACACGCACACGCACGCACACACACACACACATACATACACACACACACACACACAACCACTTGCATTTGCCAGTATCTGACTGTATTGTGGTTGTTTTTTGTCTTTTTTTTTATTAATTATTTTTTTTCCTTTCATGATTTTTTTTTGTTTGTATGTATTCCCATTTTGTGTAAAAAAAAAGCAATCCTGGCTGGGTCAGTTGGCATTTCTGTGTGGAGTTTGCATGTTCTCCCTGTGTTCGCGTGGGTTTCCACCAGGTGCTCAGGTTTCCCCCACTGTCCAAAGAAATGCAGTATAGGTGAACTGAATAAACTAAATTGTCCGTAGCGCATGAGTGTGTGTGAATGTGACAGTGTATGGGTGTTTCCCAGTATTGGGTTGCAGCCGGAAGGTCATTCGCTGGGTAAAACATATGCTGGATAAGTTGACGGTTCATTCCGCTGTGGCAACCCCAGATGAATAACGGAACTAAGCCAAAGGAAAGATAACGAATGAATGAATTGGACAGTGGATGTAGTCAACATGAAGGTTATGCAAGGTTTGGGTGGGGGATGGTGGCTTGTATTGTGTTTATGATGTGTATGCATAATTGTTTCCTTTTAAAAGTATTAGGTTCTGTCGAAATGCTGGCTATGGAGTGTAATTTGGACAATAAAGTACACTTCATAATATGTGGAAGATATTTTGGACTATATTGTAAACAAATGAGAGTTTTTTGGAATGATGCACTGGATTCCTATAACCTCTTTATTCGTTTTGAAGTGCACACACTATATACAGTAACATGGTTTGAGTATCTACTTTTATAAGTAAGGACCCAGTATCAACCTTTCAGTTTTACATGCTGTATTGACCAGTCAGCATCCAAGACCAAACTTTCATTTTACTGTAGTAATTTGCTTTTGGACAGTAGGGCGTGAGAAATATCGTAACAGCTTTAACAAGTATTCGCCTGAGAAAAAAACGTTGTGGTCAGGTGTGGTTTGTATATCTTTAATCATTCTTTGCTCGCCGTGCAAGATGTGCTGATAGAGAAAGTATTCGAGAGAGAAAGAGAGAAGAGAGGGAGGGAGAAAGCTGACCTACATGCAGAAGCAAAGGTAGAGAGAGAAAAATGCATCCTTTTACTCCACATCCACACTGTGCTAATGATCTTATGAGATAAAATAGAATCCTTCCAATATAATTAACAAAGCAGCTTACACTGCAAATGTGTGACAGCACTTTAATGATTATCACAGGAGATGCTAGTTGTCGCGTCACAGCACTGCGCTCACTTGCAGAATCAACTGTATGTTCATGTAGGAATTACTATATTTACCAATTCACATTTAGTAAAAACAGTCCTTGGATTCGTAATTACCAACAGAAAACTGTAAAATTACTAAAAACTTAGTGTGGCATTTCATAAAAGCAAGCAAAATGGTAGTGACATGGTCTTTAAATGGAGGGTAACGTTATGAATCCGCAGTGAATGTTCTTTATTTATTAAAAAGCATCTCATCATACAGTATCAATGCAGGCATTTGCACATGCTCTTTTACTCAACACTACTGTTATGTCACATCGTGCTCATTTATATAGCATTTTATATAGTAGCTTGCATTAAAGGTTAGGTTAGGTTAGGTTACTTTATTTATACCCGAAGGTATATTTGGTTTGCAGTCCAGAATCTTCATCTCATGACAGTGCCATACAAAAAAGCTCACATAATAACAACAACAACAAATGAACATAAATACATAAAAAAAGAAGCAAGTATTAAACATGAAATACGCTTTAATTAGCAATAAATCGGCTCTTTATTGTTTATGCTTTACTTGTGGGTGTCTGACGTATATGTACTGAACAGAGTGAACGAACCAGAGAAGATTACCAAGTGAAAGAAGGCAGAGGCACAGATTCATATCTATCTACTTCATAATGATGATGGATGAGTGGTACATGAACTTAATTTCAACTTACAAAATCAACTGAACTGCCTTAAAACATAAAAAAATTATAACCTGCATAACTTACTAAAATAAGTTCAATGGGAGGATTCTTCAATGTGAAGACAACTGTGATAAGAAACTCTGGTTATTTATAGTGGGTTAGAGAATTATCTGATTGGTGGATCGTGGATTAGTCAATGGGGACCAGCTGTGCTCAATCATAATCATATAAAATAAAGATTGTGGCATGCATTGCAGAAAGCTGCATACAATATTTTTGACAGATTTTCATTCAAACGTCGGTCGGTTTGTCTACTTGACAGTCCCACACTTTAAAAAATGTCAGTGTTTTTAACAGCAAAGGTCTGTACAATCTACAGTGGAAACCTGTTAAATGATTAACAGCTAAATTCTGTACAAAATACGGAAAATAACTGTAACAGATCTAACCTTTGCTTTCGAGAACGTAGGCAGAGTGTCTGAAATCTCACCATACACTCTCATTCACTAGTCCCTAAATTAGTTCGTTAGTTTAGTCCACTAGACAGTGAATGAGTGAAGAACAAATGAGTAAAGGAAAAGATAAGTACAACTATACAGCAACAGCATTACACCAAACCAACTGAAATTTAATTTTCAGAGGATTAAATAACTCCATTAAATAACAGCATTACCAGCTTTATTGATTACAGTTTGACTTGATTTCTGTCATATCTGCAAGAATATTTGATAATTAACAGAGATTTCTATTTTTTATTGAAAATGTTTCATTTGACCTCACCATCATGGAGATCAGAGGCGGCTTTGGGCTCTTGATCTGTTCAACGTTTCTTGTTCTCTGGCTATTTTAACTGTGGTTCTGGAACTCATCAGTTATGATAGGAAGAGCATGAGAAATGTTGTGCATTTCTGGTGTTTCATATGTTTAGACATAAATCAAATTGTTAAGTAGTTTAAGGAATTAATAGTAATTAGACTTTAACGATCTTGAGAGTTCTAGCAGCATGTTTAACATTTAAGACAAACAGACTTCAAAAATCAAGAATAGTGCCAGCATAGTACAAAACTCCCACCATGCATTGCAGGATGAATAAATTATGCAGCTGAAAGTTCTTATAATTTCTTTCGTTGTCTTTATTTTTGGTTGTAATATTTCAGCAAATTGTTTTGTGTTGCTCTGGGTTGATTTTTGAACAGATTTTTTGATTGTCACCATTATTGAGATTCCAAAACTAATTGATGTCTGTTTTCAAGTTCGTCAACAGCTTATACGATATCATTGTGAATAGTGTATTTGGGTCTCTTAAACAGTCACTGACTGCTGAAGCTGAATGATTTCGTTGACATATATTAATAATTTCTCATAAATATCTAACTAGTCATTCAACGAGTACACAAGCAGGTGAGAGAGGTTTTAACATAATAGTTAATGACATTAAACTTAATCTTACTTTCTCTTGACTTTCCATGACATACAAACAGCATGATTAACACAATTAATTATAGCAAATGAATGGTGTAAAAAATAAAGTTGAAGAGCCCAACTAAAGCAGACTCTGACCTCCATCATGATGACTTCAATTGAACAACAAGAGCTTTAGTTCACATGTGACAAAAAGATCAAAGGTCAGTAAAAAGTGAAGCTCCTGATGTTTGTGGAGTTGTTTAATGATCTCTGCGACCTTGAGAATTCATTTTTTACTATTATTAATTATTATTTTTATTTAGTTTTATTTTCAGTCGATTTCATCTTTAGTTTTGACTGTAGTTTGTGTGTTTCTTCAGTGATTCTGCTTGTTGACAGCTGTTAATCAATAATACTTGATTCTCTTTTAATTAGACACTTAATTATCTCATTAACGTCATCACTGCCTTAGTGTTTAACCCTCTGTAGTGAGGACAGCAGTGAGGACTTTGCTCTGGGATTTAAGGGGTTAAATCTGTTTAAGGAAAAATACACACCGTGGAATGTATTTTTAACAGAATTATTCTGTAAATCAAATTTACAAATGTAAAAGGTTAAACAGTAGATTACGAGCAACCACAGCTGCCTGTATTTTTTTATTTTTGTAAAATCAAGAAAAAAAGCAGCAAAATACTGTAAAACGTTTTTTGTGTCACCATTGAGCAGGATAGTAGTGTGTGTGTGTGCAAGTCCAAGATGAAGTTGGAGTATCTGGTGTTATACAGCATCTTTTAATTTAATCTATCTGTGTACTTACTAATGGAGAAAAAATCTGTATGTTAATCGCAATCACATATAAACATATGAATGCATTTAGTGACTTTGATTCAAGAAGTTTAGTCAACTTAAGTACCATTGTTCTCAATACTGATATGCTCACATTAATTAGACAATTAAAATATTGGTTTTAGTGTGAGTAAAAGCCAATTAAAGAGTAGTGGGTTTCTGAGAATAAAAATAATCAACTTAAAGTTTTGCAAATAAACATTGCAATGTAAATCATTATAAAAACTGTTTTACAGAAAATATAGTATTTTTTACAAAAAGATTCTGGCAACCATAGCTGCCAGTATTTTACCATAAATTTTACAGAATATTGTTTACAGTGCATGCATTTGCACGGCAGCAATAAAACTGAAGTGAGTTGAACAAACAATGATGATCAATAAGACGACAAAATAGTTCTGTTAAAACAAGTGTTGCCAAAGTGACAATTTAAAGGGAACTTATTTTACCCCTTTTTTAAGGTTTAAGTTAAGTCTTTTGTGTCTCCAGAATGTGTCTGTAAAGATTCAGCTAAAAACACCCATAAGATTATTTATTATATCTTTCAGAGTATTGGAACTCTGCTTTGAACACAATGAAGCTGTTAAACACCTGTGCATTTAATGCTCTCGCCACTTACCGTTCCCACGTGCCTGTCAGAGTGTGCCTTACTCTCTGGCCACAACAGATAAACAGCACAGTGACAGACATGAAGGAAGCAGATCTCACGTAACATTTGTGAGACATCCTACAGTAAGAACTTTCCCAATGATTATTTGATGTGTTTGTTGTGGAGTTAATTCAAGCCATTCAGCAACGATGAGTCCCACACAATGTTATTACATACACAAAGACATACACAAAGGGGTGGAAGGGGGATCCTTCAAAGCAAAGATAGCTGTGATACGTAACCAAGGGTATTTATAGTAACTTAGGAATCGTCTGATTGGTGCGTTGTGAATTGGATAATGCAGGTCAGCTGCTAACAATCATAAGCACGTGATCTTCTCGAAATTTGTTTAACTCCACTTTTTGTGACAGTGGACACAGTATACCTTCAGACAGTTCTGTCTAAACAGTTTACAAAAGATGACTTGTATCATAGGTGCCCTTTAAAGTTGGAAAAAGGTAATAAATTACAATATTTAGCAAAATATCGCAGTACATTTAAAATAACAACATTGTAAACTTTGCTCTCCCCCAATTTTTCTTGATCATTTAAGTTGAGCAGTGAAAAAATAACAGTTCATTAAATAAATTACCAGATTACTGGACATAATATAATAGAATATAAGTAGAATATAAGAATATAATAGAATATATGTATCATTTTTGTATCACCTAAACCCGTTCCAAAGCTACATATATAATGAAGTTAACAACACAACATTTATTTACATTTAGCTCTACAAGTGATCTAATTAACTTTATTTCCAGATCAAATCATAAAACACAACCATTGTATTTCTCAGCAATACAATTCTGACCCAGTGATACTCAGTCAGGTGTGACCTTTTTTTCCAGAAAAAGGAAATTTAATTTAGAACAGGAAACGACTTCAGCCATTATAATTCCCACATGACGCAAATGCACCATAAGCTAGATAGTCTATTTACGGCATCTCTCTCCACTATCTGTGTTGTTTGTTTCTCCCCATCCATCGGCATCATTTCTGAAGACTCACACTGTTCTCCTCTCACAGATGTAAACCGCCCCTCACTCATTCACTATTCATTACGAACTGGACCATGTAAGCGCACATAAAAACATCCTTGCATTGCATGAGCTCTTCACCACCGCAGTGACCAATCATCCTTAATAACTAGTCATCATAACCTCTGTTTATTATATTTCCCATCTCTCTCATTGGTTTAGTCATTTGCGATGATTTAATTAGAATATGAACACAGGATGTGGCTCCGGAGCGTCCTCCATTTTCTGGAGGTCACAGAGGCTCAGATCAGCCAGAAACTGTCAGTCACATTCATTCCAGTTGCCACAGCACCGCAGAGCTGCGAGGCAGAGCCAAAAATAACCATGCGCTCTCGCTGCTTCACACACACAAATACGTACGCATACACACAAAGGTGCGAATGGGCTTTTTGAGCATTGTCAGATGGTGCATAGGCGTTGGAAACAGTGATGTGAAGATGTGATGAGTGAAATGATTCACCGGCCTTCATGCAGTTTTGTTTAGAGGTCTCAATACATAAAAATACCAGCTATTATCTGTACAAATAACCCCCAAGCAGGTGTTAAGGACACTAACACAAAGCAGAACTTGCATCGGGCTAGATAATGAATGGTTACTCATCAAATAAAAATAAGCAACTGGCGTAAAATAATTAATTTGTAGCGTGGAAATTATTTTAGCATAAAAATATATATATGCAGTATTGATACAGTACAGTACATAAAATAATATGAATTTCCAGATTAGCCATTCAGTCAAAATGTAAAATAAATAATTATGAGGTTAAGAAAGACTGCTGAAGTTTCTAACAATGAACATCACTTTAAATTACACTGTGATTACAATATATTTCAATCTGCCCATAAAATATAATTGAAAAATGAATCAATTTGCATTTAAGTTTTGTGATTAATTGAATAATAGGAATATTGCGATGTGATGAGATAAAACGATCTTTTTAATTGAATGATAAAAAACATTAAACTTACAACAACTTAGCTTATTAATTAAGTATAAATAAAATAAATCAACCTAAAATAAAAAAACCTAAACCTAAGCAAACCTAAAACTAAATAAAATGAGGAAAATATAGCTTCTCAAAATATGATATATCCCCAAGAGAAGTTTTTAAAATACATGAAAAGCCAGAATAATATTTTATGGTGACTTGGATATATATTACCATATTAACTATTAATTAAGGTATTTACTATAATCATATTTGAGGTAAGGCGCCACTGTGGTGTAGTGAGTAGCACGTTCGCCTCACAGCAAGACGGTCGCTGGTTCGAGCCCCGGCTGTGTCAGTTGGCATTTCTGTGTAGCTTGCATGTTGCATGGTCGCGTGGGTTTCCTCCGGTTGCTCCGGTATTCCCCACAATTCCAAAGACATGTGGTATAGGTGAATTGGGTAGGCTAAATTGTCTGTAATGTATGTGTGTGAATGCGTGTGTATGGAAGTTTCCCCGAGATGGGTTGCAGCTGGACGGGCATCCGCTGCGTAAAACATATGCTGGATAAGTTGGCGGTTCATTCCGCTGTGGTGACCCCAGATTAATAAAGTGACAAAGCCGAAAAGAAATGAATGAATAAATATATGAGGTAAAAAAGCATCACTTTAAAACCAATTGTAATAGAAACACATTAAACCAGATATAAAGTGAATCATGACAAATGTCAATAAGAGGTTAGCTTGACAGTAAAAAAAGCTTTCACTTAGTTTGAAGTTTGAAGTATCTTGAAGTTTTAAGTAGTCTGAAGTTTGAACGTTTGAAAAGTTACACAATCTATCACAAATATAAGCATTGCTAGCATTATTATTATTATTGTTTAGCCTGTGCAGCCATAGCGTTATTATGCTAGCATGATTTAATACTGCTGGGATTCAGCATTTTGGAAAGTTGTTTTGGAAACTGTACATTTCTCTTTAAGCAAAAGAAGCTTAGCATGCTAATATAATTCAAAGCCACTATGCTGCCCACATGGTTAGCACTGTCGAGTCCCGGCTAGGTCAGTTAACATTTCTGTGTGGAGTTTGCATGTTTTCCCCATGTTGTCGTGGGTTTCCTCTGAGTGCTCCGGTTTCCCTCACTGTCCAAAGACATGCGCTATAGGTGAATTTAATAAACTAAGTTGGCTGTAGTGTATGTGTGTGAATCTGAGAGTTTATGGGTGTTTCCCAGTACTGGGTTGCAGCTAAAAGGGCATCCGCTGTGTAAGACATTTGCTGGATAAGTTGGCGGTTCATTCTGCTACTGACCGCTGATGAATAAAGGGACTGAGCCGAAGGAAAATGAATTAATATTTTAGCATGTGTCTTAATACATAGCTAGCATGATACATTGGTAGTCTTCTCTATTTTCTTGTAAAAAATGTTAACTCATTGACAGCTGAACTACAGAATGGATTATCATCATAAAACCTTTTTGAGGCGGTAAAAAGCTCTTGTTTTAATGTCCGGATTACAAATATTCTATAATTTCAGTCCCTTCAGTGCTGTTTCAACATTATTTGTTTGACAGGACGCTCTCTGTTAGCATCAAACACACGATTTCATATTTGATAAGACAAGCTCCTTGGTTATGTAAGAGGCTCATGAGAGAGAGAAAGAAAGAGAGAGAGAGAGAGAGAGAGAGAAAGAGAGAGAGAAAGAGAGAGAGAACATATTAAAACAGGCCAACTGTCTGCTGCTCTGCACTGCACTGCTGCACTTAATGAAATCATGTGTGTTCGACCCCGTCAGCACAAAACATGATGAACAGTGTCAGAGAGGAGCACCACGACACAGCAAATCACTCAAATTACTCTCGACAATATACTGATGAGGAAATCTGCACCAAAATACATATAAGGGAAGCTGTTTAATAAATTAGTACTTTTTTAATTTAATAATTGAGAAATGAAATACTGCATATATCTCGACACTATAGTTATATACAATAATAAACTGCTTTCATAACCAGTATCATATACAACTAAAGGTGATGATATATACAGGAATGTGTAGATGAGTAAAATGTCATGACAGTCTTCATATACTAATAAGCAGGTCATATAACTCTAATTTACTACAAAAAATTATATATACCTAAGTTTCTTTGTCGTGTTTTCAAGTTAATTTAAATCAACACTGAAAAAGAAATGGTGAGACACAATTTATGTTAAATATTGACCACTGCGTTAATTTTTAATTATTATTTCTAATTACTATTTTAAGCCAATGGTTGGGTTTGTCTAACCAAGCATTTTTTGGTGCCGATATATATTCTTGAGAAGCAAAATGTGAGTTAAAAAATGTAAGTAGAAATGTAATCTAAAGTAAAAGAAATGTCACACCAGGGAAGAAGAAATACCCATTTAAATATTTTAATTAATAGATCATATATTTTTTCACAGCAGTTTTTCTTTCTTTCATTCAACACACATACAGTCAGAATTATAAGACCCCTTTGAATTTATTTCTTTTTTTTTTATATTTCCCAAATTATGTTTAACAGAGCAAAGACATTTTCACAGTATGTCTGACAAAAAAAATTCTTCCGGAGAAAGTCTTATTTGTTTTATTTCGGCTCAAATAAAAGCAGTTTTTAATTTTTAAAAAAACATTTTAAGGTAAATATTATTATCCCCTTTAAGCTATTTTTTTTTCCCCCCGATTGTCACCAGAACAAACATTGTTATACAATATAATTCACAATATCCAATGACCCTAAGCTGTATAGTTAATCTAGTAAACCTAGTTAAGCCTTGAAATGTCACTTTAAGCAGTATAGAAGTGTCTTGAAAAATATTGAGTAAAATATTATTTACTGTCATCATAGCATTTATTTATTTATTTTTTTATTTTATTTTTTTTGGAAACTAAGACCTTCTATCATTTTACTTGTCAAGTAAATTATTTTTTCAAGAAACCAAATAACTAGTGCATTCATTAAAAAGGCTTTGAATATTTTCTCTAAACCATCAAAGACAAATACAAAGAAATATGTGTTAAAAATAGGTACAATTATTGGCTTAATAACTGAAAGCACTGAGTAAGAGTCAACAACATTCTTGAGTCCATCCACAGCCTTATCACATTGTCAAGACATCACATTCCAGCACATTCCAGCACCACCTTGACAAAAATACACATACTTGGCCTTACCTTGTGTTTATAAGGTTATAATACATTCTTCTTCTATCCTTCATTTGTAGAGATAACTAAAAGTAACCCATTATTTTGGGTAATTTCGTTAAGAAAAGTTCTAACATGATCTGAACTAGCCTTGTACGTCAACAGCTCAACCACTGGCATGAGTTTGGGGGTGAGGTTTTTGATTGAGTGACCAACAAGGGAGCGTGTGAGAAAACAGTTCAAGAAAGTAAAAACTCATTTTCTCTACAGGAAAATACCTTTTAAAGGACAACTTCAATGTGTAAGTTTACGAGGTTGATAAATGATTTGCTTTTGTTGATCCAACACAATACATTTAGGTGAATTAGTGTCTATTTCATGTGAATTCATACAATCCTATAAGCTCAAGGGTCTCAAATTCAATTCCTGGAGGGCTACAGCTCTGCGTAGTTTAGGTCCAACCACCTGCCTAATAGTATCTAAAGTAGTCTTGAACACCTAAATTAGTTGGATCAGCTGTGTTAGATTAGGGTTGGAGCAAAACTGTGCAGAGTTGGAAACCTCCAATCGAGTTTGAGACCTATTAGCTCATGCCATCATGCCATGATAATGGTTATGTTACATGGTTATGAGTTGGAATTCATACTTGCTAAAAAAAATAAAAAAATGACATTAGAGATTAGATAAATAGTCTATTAATTACACAAAATTTGAAATTATTTTGATTTCCCATGACACAGAGTTGGGATAATTGCGTTGTACTATTTATCAATAATTATGTTTAACAGGAAAAATTACATTATGATGTATACTGTCGAAAATTACACTAATCAGAGAGCAACAGAAAACAAATACGTCAAAACAGCTTATTAGCTTCGCCCACTTCAATGAAGCACTCTGAATGACTTAATAATCTCCTAAACCCCCTATGTTAATATACTTGTATTCATCAGTAAACCTAAAACATACGGTTTTTAAAGGTAAGATCAACAACTTTAAATCGATAGTTTTGTATTTATTTGTCATGCTTTATGGACCTGCACTTTTTCCCTCAGTACAGAGTCTTGTTGTACCTTTGTTTGTCCAATTTTCAGTAAGTTATTGCTAAATCAATGGTTGTAATGTTGTGATTTTCCAAGGAATTGTTTGGTTTAAATTGTGCCTTATAATGCTTTAACAAAGACCTTAAAAACTGTCATGTGAAAATTTGATTAAAAAAATAATGCTGAAAAACTAAATAGGGGTCCAAAGTCAACATCGAATCAATAGTGAGTCAGTTTAAGCTGCTTCATAACTTTTACTAAAAGAGAAATAGACATTTTAACACTCATTTAGAAATCACATTAATAATATTTAAGTAAGTAAGTAAAGATTTATTTATATAGCACCTTTCCCAGACATTGAGTCACAAAGTGCTTTACAATAAGTGAAAACAAGTAAAAGAACATGTATCAATAAAAGAAAACGTGCTAAAACATATTAAAATCAAGTTAAAAATCCAAATTAAAAAAACACTACTTATGTTTATTAAAAGCTTGACCAAAAAGATGTGTCTTTAAATGCTTATCACAATCCAATAAAATGCTAATGGATATATTAATGTCACTTCTTTATTTTTCTCACTGAAAGCCCTGTACACCATTACAGGACTGAATACACCATTACAGGACTGAAAATGACTATAAATGACAGAAAATGTCAACTAAACTCTTAAAAGAAAGGTTTAAAACAGACATTTTCAAAAAGATGCCATAGAATAGGGCTGTGCAATTAATCGCAAAAAATCGTGTTTTAAGTACATGCAATTTCTAAATCGCAAAGGCTGCAATTGTATCTATTACTTTATTTAGATTTTTGTTGACGTTCTTGTGTGCATGATTTTAATATGTTAACCAATCAGAGATGACGCAGTACACCAGGCAATTACAGCTAAGCTGAGCAAGAGAAAGATGTCAACCAATCAGAGCTCACTTCGCGCACAACGAAGTTGAGCCAGAAAATCGAATAGGTTGTTTTGATTTACTTTAGTTTGTGTTTAAGACAATTTATTACAGTTTTGTTTATCAAGCAGTCAGTACTACTGTGTACAGTATGTTTTTAACTAGAGTTACGGTAAACTAATCTTAATTTATTTTATGTTGTCTGTTTTATAGACAATTTTACTACAGTTTCACTTTTTAAACTTAATACTATGTTATTTCATTGTGAAATGTTTTGTTATGCACTGAATACATTTAGAATGTGTGTATGTAGCGCGTTTGAAAAAGCAAAAACTGTTGCAAAAAACGCAAATAAAATCGCAATATGATTATTTTGTCCATATTGCACAGCCCTATAGAACAATCAATTCTGATTCCACAAAAAAAACTTTCAATCAACATCAGTTCCTAAAAGAACCATTTAGTCTGATTGTGAATAATCTAAACAATTTGTTTACCCAATAAAGAGCCTTTCATAGAGGTTTTCTGGATATTAAAGCTTCTTCATGCAGCCATTTCTGATTACAAGCGGAAAACAGATGGATGCACAGTCATCAAAACATCTAGAACATTCCAGTCCTCATACCCCACTCACTCCCACAAATACGCACACACACACACACACACACAACAAAAACGCACACAGGTACCACCCAGCACATTCCACAAGCACATCTCTCCCATCAGACCAACTGCCCGTCTCTCTCTCTCTCTGGACACATTCCACCTGTGCAGTGAGACAGTCAGCAAGAGGGCATCATGTCCTGCGCCAGCGATGCTATCAGCTGTTCACCTCTAAGTCCTGAGCCCTGCCCTCTCAGCCACAGCAAATCCCACACGTGCAGTCACAGGCATCTCATTCATGATTGTACGCTACACACAATATCTCCAATTCAAAACTTCTAAGCCTGTTATTATGTGCAGATATCAGGAAATTTCAAATAGTCTTTTTAATGTGTCCTATTATGCTATATGCCAAGTTTGCTAATTCAGTCTCATACGATAGGTTTACATCTATTCAAGGTCATTTTTATTTCTCATAATACACATTGCAGCATCATCTCTTTTCTTTTGAGCTCTAAAATGGTCCATTCAGGGATCTGGTTTCTCTAAAGCCCACATTTCTGAGCGTTTAATCTTTTCTGATTGGGCAGATCATGTCACAGTCTGTTGTGATTGGTCTACTGCTTACGGTACATAACAGAAACCAAACATACCTCACTGTATCTGCATTTGAGCTCTTGCTCAGCACTTTTGGGCATGAACAGTAACAATGTAATTGTTTTTCCTCTATCAATTTGTGTCAACGTACTAATTTGCATGAATGATAACAGTGTCTTCTCAACAAATCAACAACGGAAAACTTACTCTCCCAGGCTTCATCTACAACTACAGTGTTTGAGGCTATGTAAAAAGCATCAATTAATTAGCAGTTTTCTGTATTTTGTGATTCATGTTTTTATTTTTACCCTTTTGTTTACGCTTTTGAATTGCATAATGAGACCTTGATCTTTCTGCCAATAACTTTTAACCTTGAAAAGTTGGGAAAAAAGTGACTTTTATTAATATTTTTAATAGCTTAAAGTGATATATTGTCTGGGTTGGTGTTGTATATTACGGTACATAAACCTTGTAATAAGCTGCTAGTACATTTTCTGATATTTTACAGACTTATTTCTCTAGATTTTAATTTTAATTTATTAATTTTTTTAACAGGGACAATGCACAAAAAAGACATTGACCTCAAAGAGGAAAGATACATTGTGCCAGGTTGTAGCAGGATTGCTATTTTCCACCTGCAGTCCCTAGACAGGTAAACATTAAAACAATAATATCCAGTTGACTAAAAAGTCAATTTAAAACATACAGACAGAGTCACAAATACACTAAAACACTGACTAATCAAAACATCTCACTCAGTGTGTACAAATTTGATTTGACAAAAACCACCTACTAGTCAGGCGTGAAAACATTTTATAATTTGTACATGTGATTATTTCTGTTGGGAGAGAATTCCATAGATTTGTGGCTTTATAAATAAAAGAAGATTGACCAAAAGAGGTCTTACGTCTAGGTACAATACATTCCCCTCTTACCATAGATTGTGTCGTTTGTGATGTTATTTCGGATACATAATATTATTATAAACTAAACTAAAATGTTCTAAAAGTCACTTTATTAAACTGTTTAGTTGAATTTTCAACTTCAAAAGTCGACAAAGCAGAGATCAAACTTGCATAAAACAATTCACAACCATAAATAAATAGAAAACACTTGTGAATCACAAAATATGGATATTTTTACAGTGTAGAGTACTGTAGACATTTTTCGTGGGCAGCTAATAAAGACCATATAATACAAGTTTTCTTTAAGAAATAACAACAATTGCACAATGGTTCAGAATCAGTTTGTTGTGTTGAGAGACAATATAATGGGAACTTTGCAGACCTTTACATTCACTAACAAATTCACAGACATTTGTGACTAATAATTTCATTAAGGTATATAACAATATTATACTACCAAATTACAATTAAGACTGATCTACAGCATAAACAGTGATTTGATTATTCATTCTTTCATTTTCGTTTCGGCTTAGAGCCTTTATTAATCTGGGGTTGTCACAGTGGTATGAATTGACAACTTATCCAGCGTATGTTTTACGCAGCGGATGCAACGGAGCACCCAGTGAAGAACATGCAAACTTCACACAGAAATGTCAACTGACCCAGCCGAGGCTCGAACCAGCGTCACAGTGATGCAGTTATTTGATTAAAATGTGTAATATGTTCACAGTAAACAAGCAAGATAGGGTATGCTATAAAGAAACTATTATGCCATATGTTTTACACAAAAGTGAGAAAGTTTGAATTATTACATTAACAAACAACTACACTGTAGACGGCATCAAAAAATATATTTTCAAATAACGTGATGGAACAGAAAAGATTGTTTTATAGACATTGGCAATTTATGTAAGAAATGCACTAAATGCATTAACGCACTGAATAGCAGTAATACTGTACCAGCTAAGTAACTCAAATGTGTCAAACTCAACAGCAACAACGATTGAAAAAGCATGCTCAGTTTACAAAAGCTTTTCAAGACTTTCTTCAATGCAACATCAGTGAGGTTATCCTTGCCTGTTGTCTTAGACATAGGACTACAGAACATGATGAATTCTATGTCTATGTGATTATATCCTGTATTCTTATGGGACTTGTCACCTCATTATGAATCCTGTCTGATAAATGTGTAAATCCAACACAATTTCACACAATATAAAAATTTTATAGTTTAGTGACTGATTTGTTGGTCTTGTCTGTACAATTTAGTCAATTTTTTTTATCCCACAATAACTACTATTTACAGCAGTTCAACTCTAATTCGTTTGATTAAATTCAGCCCGAATAAATAATTTATAATCACTTAAGAAATTAGTAAATCTAAGGAACCATCTTTAAGTCATTTTGTCCAGAGGGTATAAAACACCTCCTTATTAAAGTCATATATTTTTCCATGACTGAACTTACAAATACGAATTCGTGCGAATTAGCCCCTAAACTGTCAAAATGTCAAATTCTTATTTTTCTTTGTGCGATCAAGCTGGTTTAAACAGAACAATTAACAGAAATTCACATATCTTTTTTTTCTAAATGCATATTTCTCACCTTGGATAAAAATATCATGCAATGTATGTTTTAATGTGTGTTTTTTTTGTTTTGTTTTTTTAGATGTAAGACTAATGTTGTGTGCCATGGTTCTCCAATCATTTTCTTTACATGTAATCAACAACTTTTGTGTGTTCACATGTATATTCATGTAATGTTTCACTTTACGTCATCATTCTTAGTATTAGAAGTTTCTTCAACTACATTGCAGCTTTCACACTTTCTTCAATGTCTGAAGAAGCAAACGGTCTGTGTAGGTACTTTACAGCCAATAAAAAAATATGTTATATATAGAATGTGTCAGTAAGGCTTCTCAGTTTCAAACTTATGGAGGGCATATACTATATGTCTCAGGTAAGAAAATAAACCATTACACTGTAAAGAACAGGAAAAAAGTATTTTACATCTAACCATCAATAACGTGACATTTTTGTTATGTTTAGTTTTTATAAAACAACACATCAATGACCTCCAGATGGTGCAGCCTTCAAAATAAGACATGTTGTATTAGTGTGAACATATTCATATGTCACCCTGATGTCACTGTAATGTGACTTATGGCGCCAGCATCAGTTGCTGTATTTCACTGACGTTCATACATTTTCTCAACATGGTCTTGTTGGATGGTGGAAAGTAAATGTATTGCACGTTTCAAAATCTAGTAGAAAGTCACTCAGTTTCCTTTCATTATATTTTTTATTTCTTTATTTTATTATTTCTTATTTTGAGTGTAATGAATTTAAACATTTTCCCAGAAATGGGTTGCAACTGGAAGGGCATCTGCTGTGTAAAACGCGTGCTGGATAAGTTGGCATTTCATTTTGCTGTGGCGACCCCTGATTAATAAGGGGACTAAGCCGAAAAGAAAATGAATGAGTGAATGAATTTAAACACACAGCTTTAGCTTATTATAGAGCAGTGGAAATTAAATTTTGGACGCAGCTGGTTGTGTATCATGTCAGTGTATCGTGTATCATGATATAATTTATGTAAATGTGCAATATTATGAACATGTATTTATTTTGCAATACCACAATGCTGTATGCAAAGAAGCAGCAAAAGACAACTGCTTTCAAGATCCACCAATATGGATCACAGGAGCTATTATAAGTATGCGAATAAAAGAGCTGAACGAATCCGAATTTAACATTTGAAGCTTATTTTAAAACATTAAAAAAAAAAAAATTATACAAACTTTAAATATATCACTATATAATTGGCTTGTGTGTTTAATAGTTTAAACAATAGAAACACAACCACGATTTAAAAAGCATGCTCAGTTTACAAAAGCATTTCAAGACTTTTCTCAACTCAGCATCAGTGAGATTTATCCTTACCTGTTGTCTTAGAAATAAGACTTCAGTACATGATGATTGGATTCTATGAATATGTGATTATACTCCATATTTGTATAGGGCTTGCAACCCCTATATGAACCCATCTGATCCTAGTTACCTCTTTGAAATTGTAATGGATTGTTATTGAGAAAAAAACTGTTAGGTAGAGAAAACAGTTATTTATGAAATTTTTAAATTAATGAATAAGGAAGTTTTTGCGGACATTTCATGGAACGAAAATATTTGATTTATAGGTATTTGCTGTTAATCATTTCTGCTAGAAGTCTTTATATCAACGTACAGCAGAGCAACTATATACTGCACTAGCCTAAATGTAATTCAGGCTAGTACTAAAACATGTAAAACTCAACAGCAAATAGAAATTCATCATTTGAACACTATAGTTTACTATACAGCACTGAAATGTGTTTTAAATGCAGCCGATATGCAGACTGTCACACCAGTGGTCACTCTTTTTAGTTAAATATTTTTTATATTCTTTTAATATTAGAATATTTTATGTAAATATGAAATATTGTAATGCATATGCTTATTTTACGACACCACAATGCTGTGTGCAAAAAATAGCAAAAAGACAACTGCTTTCAAGATCCACCAATAGGATCGCAGGACATTTGAAGTGCACTCTGAAACATTAAACATTTACAGTTTAACAAATAAAAAGTAAAAAAAACTGTTTATATGGACTTTAATTAAATACATCAATAGACAACTGACTTGCACTTTTAATAGTTTAAATGGTGAAAATCCAACCATGATTGAAAAAGCTTGCTCAGTTTACAAAAGCATTTCAAGACTTTTCGCAAATCAGCATCAGTGAGGATTATCCTTACCTGTTGTCTTAGAAATAAGACTTCAGCATATGATGATTGGATTCTATGAATATGTGATTATATTCTGAGTTTGTGTAGGGCTCGCAACCTCTATATGAATCCTGTCTGATCCTTGATGCACTATAGTCAATAAAATAATAATATAAAACAGAGTTTTTTTCTTACTATAAAAAAAATAAAACTTTTGTAACTAAAATAAAAAGAGTTTCTGAGTTTTTTGGAGTTAAGTGAATGATTATTTGGCTCCATTTTTAGCTCCATCTTAAAAATACACAAAAGCATTCATTTAGCAGACCTTTCACAATAGCAAACTACTACTACAATACAGACTACAAATATATTAAAATAATGTGATAAAGGGGAATAGGCTGTTTTTTCCACAGATATATCACTACTGATCATTTCTGCTAGACGCTTTTGTATTAATATATAGAACAGAGACTCAATACTAGCTTAAACAGAACTTAGAATGAACCAAAATGTGTAAAACTCTACACAAACGGAAACATGTTTTTTTATAGACTGACAAAATCGAAGCAGTTTTATGTGGAGCTAATATGCTGACTGTGTCATCAGTGGTGGCTCTTTTTTAAATAAATATTTGTAATTGTTTTAATATTCTAATATCTTATGTAAATGTGCAACATTGTGAACAGATGTATTTATTTTACGATACCACAATGCTGTCTGGATAAAATTGACATTTCTTTTCCATTTCTTCAAATGAGTCAAGATGGCGCCGGCGTTGATGGCTGCCTCCGTGACGCGCTCTGCAGTTTTCGTCGTATTTTTGTTAGTTTGTCCTGTTTTTAGTCACATTCCTACAATTAGTTTCACCAGAGACGAATTGTTGGACATCCGGACGCATACACCACCAAATACTTTTCCAGACTTGGACTTATCTGATGTTCTGTTGGATATTGTTGTCGGAGGAGCCGCGGTGCTACTCAAGCGCGTTCTGAAGCGCCGGCGTGGGAAGCGTGCAGGCGCGCTTGTGAAACTCAGACAACGAGGATTTCGAACCGCATTACCGAGCATCCATCTGGCAAATCTTCGCTCTCTACCCAACAAAATTGACGAACTCACTCTGCTCTCTCAGACAAACAAGGATCTTATGCATTCAGCTGCTCTGTGCTTCACGGAAACCTGGCTGAATGAAACCATACCGGACAACGCGCTCAACCTTCCAGGCTATCAGCTGTTTAGAGCGGATCGCGACGAGGAAACGACGGGAAAATCGCGCGGTGGCGGGACGTGCTTTTACATCAATGAAAGGTGGTGTACTGATGTAACTCTTTTAAAGAAGATGTGCTGTCCAGATCTAGAAGCACTGTTTATTAACTGTAAGCCTTTCTACTCACCGCGTGAGTTCTGCTCGTTTGTCCTCGTCTCTGTTTACATTCCGCCGCACGCGCACGCGCGCCTGGCGATACAGAAACTAGCCGATCAGATCACGGAAATTGAGCGACAGCAGCCGGACTCTGTTTTAATCATTCTCGGGGATTTTAACAAAGCTAAACTATCCCATGATCTGCCAAAATATAGACAGCATGTTACATGTCCCACAAGAGACAGCAACATATTGGATCACTGCTACACCACAATAAAGGATGCATACCACTCTGTTCAACGAGCAGCTTTGGGACACTCTGACCACTGTTTAATCCATCTTATACCAACCTACAAACAGAAACTGAAAACAGCCAAACCTGTATTAAGATCTGTGAAAAGATGGACTAATGAAACAGAGCGGGATCTACAAGCCTGTTTCGACCTCACTGACTGGAATGTCTTTGAAGATGCTGCTAACGATCTGGGTGAACTCACAGAGACTGTAACATCTTATATTAGTTTCTGTGAAGATGTGTGCATCCCTACCAGGACTCAACTCACATACAACAATGACAAACCATGGTTCACTGTAAAACTCAGACAGCTACGTCAGGCCAAAGAGGCTGCTTACAGGAATGGGGAGAGGGCCTTGTATAAGCAAGCAAAGTACACCCTGGAAAGAGAGATCAAAGTCGCCAAAAAGAACTACTCTGAAAAACTAAGGAGTCAGTTCTCTTCCAGCGACTCAGCATCCGTGTGGAAAAGCTTAAGGAATATTACAAGTTACAAGCCACCTTCCCCCAGCACTGTAGACAATGAACAACTTGCTAACGACCTGAATGAGTTTTACTGCCGGTTTGAGAAAACCCCCCACACCCACCCTGAACTGCTCTTCACGCCACCATTAACACCTCCACCACCCCCCACCTCCCCCATACCTGCAATTCAGTTTAATGAAGATGATGTGCGCCAGGTCTTCCGGAAACAAAAGAGGAGAAAAGCACCAGGCCCAGATTCTATAACACCAGCCTGTTTAAAATCCTGTGCTGACCAACTGGCCCCCATCTTCACCCTGATCTTCAACAGATCACTGGAGCTGTGTGAAGTGCCCTCCTGCCTCAAACGCTCCATCATCATACCCATCCCAAAGAAACCCAAACTTACAGGACTAAACGACTACAGACCGGTGGCGCTAACATCTGTGGTCATGAAGTCGTTTGAAAAGCTGGTACTGGCCCACCTGAAGGACATAACTGAACCCTCACTGGACTCTCTTCAGTTTGCCTACAGAGCAAACAGGTCTGTGGATGATGCAGTAAATATGGGACTGCATTATGTTTTGCAACACCTAGACAGACCAGGGACCTATGCGAGGATCTTGTTTGTTGACTTCAGCTCAGCTTTCAACACCATCATCCCAAAACTTCTCCTGCCCAAATTAACTCTGCTCTCCGTGCCCACCTCTGTCTGTCAGTGGATCAACAGCTTTCTAACGGACAGGCAGCAACTGGTCAAGCTGGGCAAATCCTCATCCAGGACCCGCACAATCAGCACTGGCGCCCCCCAGGGGTGTGTCCTCTCCCCTCTGCTCTTCTCTCTGTACACGAATGACTGCACCTCAAAGGACCCCTCTGTCAAGCTCCTAAAGTTTGCAGACGACACCACGCTTATCGGCCTCATTCAGGACGGTGACGAGTCTGCTTACAGACAGGAGGTTCAGGAGCTGGCTCTCTGGTGCAGTCACAACAACCTGGAGCTGAACACGCTCAAAACAGTGGAGATGATAGTGGACTTCAGGAGAAACCCCCCTGCTCTCCCCCCACTGAGCATCATGGACAGCACTGTGGCTGCAGTGGAGTCATTCAGGTTCCTGGGCACCACCATCTCTCAGGACCTGAAGTGGGACACTCACATGGACTCCATTGTCAAAAAAGCCCAACAAAGGCTGTACTTTCTTCGTCAGCTGAGGAAGTTCAACCTGCCAAAGGAGCTGCTGAAACAGTTCTACACCTCCATCATTGAATCAGTCATCTGCACTTCAATAACTGTCTGGTTTAGCTCAGCTACCAAATCTGACCTCAGAAGACTACGTCGAATAGTTCGGACTGCTGAGCGAATCATTGGTACAACCCTCCCTACTCTCCAAGAACTGTACTTATCCAGAGCGAGTAGAAGGGCTGCCAAAATCACTCTGGACCCCTCACACCCAGCACACTGCCTCTTTGAACTGTTACCTTCTGGTCGACGCTACAGAGCACTGCGCACCAGAACAGCCCGACACAGAAACAGTTTCTTCCCTCAGGCAATCCATCTCATGAACACTTGATGATAATAATCGTGGAACCAACACCACTACTGCTGTACACTTTTACACACACATACACTTATTTAACAACACACTACATGCCATTTGCACATAACAAATACACTTGTTACACACACATACACTTATTTAACAACACACTTTACATGCCAATTTGCAC
>CAIGQQ010030612.1:6874995-6896827 GCA_903798035.1 Danio albolineatus
ATACACTTATTTAACAACACACTTTACATGCCAATTTGCACATAACAGCTGCACATATAATGTTGTATATAGTAATACACCTGTAAATACACTTGTCCATTTGTATATTTGCATTTAACACTTACTTCTATTTTTTTGAATATATTTATTATCTGTTTCTTGTCTTGTCTCTGTAATTCTGTTGCACTGTAGAAGCTCTGTCACGAAAACAAATTCCTCATATGTGTGAACATACCTGGCAATAAAGCCCTTTCTGATTCTGATTCTGAAATCTTTCAAAATCCACCAATAGGATCGCAGGAGCCATTAGCAAGCTAACAAAGAACTTTAATTTAACATTTGAAGTTGACTTTAAAACATTAAAATAAAACTGTTTATATGGACTTTAATTAAATGTTTCACTTTGTATTTGGTATTTAAACAAGGCTTTTAATAGTTTAAATGGTGAAAATCCAACCATGACTGAAAAAGCTTGCTCAGTTTACAAAAGCATTTCAAGACTTTTCTCCAATCAGCATCAGTGAGGTTTATCCTTGCCTGTTGTCTCAGAAATAAGACTGCAGTACATGATGATTGGATTCTATGAATATGTGATTATATTCTGAGTTTGTGTAGGGCTTGCAACCCCTATATGAATCCTGTCTGATCTTTGATGCACTGATCAATCAGAATTATAATGTATAACAGAAAGTTGTTTGTTATTATAAAACATTTTTATGCTTCTGTTATTAAAATAAAAATAGCTCTTGAGTTTTTCAGAGTTGTGTGGATGTTTGTTTGGCTCCATTTTTAACTACACTTTAAACTGATCAAAAGCATTTGTTCTGCAGACCTTTCACATTTGCAAACTACTACTACAAGGCAGACTACAAATATATTCAAATAACGTGATAAAGAGGAATAGGCAGCTATGTTTTTACAGATATTTTACTGATCACTTCTGCTAGACGCTTTTGTATTAACATATAGAACAGAGATTTAATACTAGCTTAAACAGAACTTAGAATGAACCAAAATGTGTAAAACTCCACACAAATGGAAATTTGTCTTATAATAGATTGACAAAATTAAACTATTTTACGATACCACAATGCTGTCTGGATAAAATTGTCATTTCTTTTCCATTTCTTCAAATCTTTCAAAATCCACCAATAGGATCGCAGGAGCCATTAGCACGCTAACAAAGAACTTCAATTTAACATTTGAAGTTGACTTTAAAACATTAAAATGAAACTGTTTATATAGACTTTAATTAAATGTATCACTTTGTATTTGGTATTTAAACAAGGCTTTTAATAGTTTAAATAGTGAAAATCCAACCATGATTGAAAAAGCATGCTCAGTTTACAAAAGCATTTCAAGACTTTTATGAAATCAGCATCAGTGAGGTTTATCCTTGCCTGTTGTCTTAGAAATAAGACTGCAGTACATGATGATTGGATTCTATGAATATGTGATTATATTCTGAGTTTGTGTAGGGCTCGCAACCTCTATATGAATCCTGTCTGATCCTTGATGCACTATAGTCAATAAAACAATAATATAAAACAGAGTTTTTTTCTTACTATAAAAAAAATAAAACTTTTGTAACTAAAATAAAAAGAGTTTCTGAGTTTTTTGGAGTTAAGTGAATGATTATTTGGCTCCATTTTTAGCTCCATCTTAAAAATACACAAAAGCATTCATTTAGCAGACCTTTCACAATAGCAAACTACTACTACAATACAGACTACAAATATATTAAAATAATGTGATAAAGGGGAATAGGGTGTTTTTTCCACAGATATATCACTACTGATCATTTCTGTTAGACGCTTTTGTATTAATATATAGAACAGAGACTCAATACTAGCTTAAACAGAACTTAGAATGAACCAAAATGTGTAAAACTCCACACAAACGGAAACATGTTTTTTTATAGACTGACAAAATCGAAGCAGTTTTATGTGGAGCTAATATGCTGACTGTGTCATCAGTGGTGGCTCTTTTTTAAATAAATATTTGTAATTGTTTTAATATTCTAATATCTTATGTAAATGTGCAACATTGTGAACAGATGTATTTATTTTACGATACCACAATGCTGTCTGGATAAAATTGACATTTCTTTTCCATTTCTTCAAATCTTTCAAAATCCACCAATAGGATCGCAGGAGCCATTAGCAAGCTAACAAAGAACTTTAATTTAACATTTGAAGTTGACTTTAAAACATTAAAATAAAACTGTTTATATGGACTTTAATTAAATGTTTCACTTTGTATTTGGTATTTAAACAAGGCTTTTAATAGTTTAAATAGTGAAAATCCAACCATGATTGAAAAAGCTTGCTCAGTTTACAAAAGCATTTCAAGACTTTTATGAAATCAGCATCAGTGAGGTTTATCCTTGCCTGTTGTCTTAGAAATAAGACTGCAGTACATGATGATTGGATTCTATGAATATGTGATTATAATCTGTATTCTTAAAGGACTCGCAACACCTTTACGAATCCTCTCTGATAATAGTTTTTAATAGTTAATAAAACATTCAATATTTGTAAGCTGCTTGGCTTAAAAGTAAGGTTATATACAAAAACATTCTGTAAGTTTCACTAATTGTAAGTGGTTTGACAGTATTTTTTGGCAGTTATACAAATTGTAATAACCTAAAAAGTGAATTTGTTACCTTAAAAGTTGCTTTTTTTAATAAAACTTGAAACTCCAAACCTTTAGAAAGAGGTTTCAAGAGTTTGCACTTAGCTGATGATTGATTATAAAGCGTATTTGGCATGCTGTCCCAGGAGAGAGTCCTGAGCTCAGAATATCCTTGAGTCCGGGGCTCCCTCCCGTTTAAAGGGCGAGAGGAGAGTTTGAGCTCAGGTAAGTCTCGAGAACTCCCCCCGCTTATGAATGTGCTGAGGTATCTCTGACTAGAGTTGCTTTAAGATGCTATTTTAAAGTCGTCAATTTACTTATGTAGTATGTTTTTTTGACGGTGGGAGGAAACCGGAGAACCCGGGGAAAACCCACACGAACACGGGGAGAACATGCAAACTCCACAAAGAAACGTCGACTGGCTTGGGGAGAAGCGGAACCAGCAGCGCTCTTGCTGTGAGGCAACAATGCTAACCACTGGGCCACCGTGCCACCCTATAGGAGAAGGGGAGGAGTGGGGGTGGAAAGGGGGGATTCTTCAAGATGAAGATGACCGGAGTAGAAAGCTCTGGTAATTTATAGTGTGTCAGGATTCGTCTAATTGATGCAATATGCAGAGCTGATTTGGTACTAGCTGTGTTCAATCATAAGGATGTGATCCTCTCGAAATTAGTTTATAAATAAACCCCACTTCAGTTTCCAAAATGCACAGCAAATGGTTTTGATTTAATAAAAAAAAAATATTTTGAAGTAAAAAAAAAAATATTTGAACTGAAAAACAAGACAAAAGTACTAAAAAACTGTACATAAGTACAGGGAAAAAATGAGATTGCCTTGGCATTTGTGATCAACAGCTATTTTCTACAAGAAATCCTGGTGTAAACATTAAACCAAAATGGAGCAGATGAAGCTTTGAGATGGTTCTGGTAGATGTTTTTGGCACTGTGTGGTAAGTGTGTCTGAGCTTTTGCTCTCAGTCTATGCTAAATGGCATTTGTGTGTGGACTGAGCTGCTATAGAGGACGCAGGTCATGCTAGTTTTAGCGAGGAGGAAGCAGTGTTTAATAATTCAGTGGCTGTCATTCAGAGCAGGCGTCAGCCATTTTACCCACAGTTCATTCACTAGAGAAACTGTTTGTTCCCTCAGCCTCTGTTGACGTTGTGCTTTTCACATGATATTTCGAAAAGATCATTGTTAACAATGTCTGAAACTAGTAGATCCAGAGGAAACTGCGAACGGCTGATTAGCCCTTAAAGGTTAGCATTAGCAGAGTGATATAAACAAGCTATTAAGTGAACCCTAATTATGGCAAAACATGACTGAAATGAACTTCTCTTAGCACTGCACCATGGATTTGACCACACAGGTTTACAAAACGATCAATGAGACTCTTGTCAAAAATGCTCTTGTCAAAAATAATAAAGTACTGCAAATTGTATTTTGTTGTTGAAAGAAATTCTAATGAGAACTATTAAATAATTGACTGGATAGATTAGAACTGTTTATTCATTCATTTATTTTATTTTCGGCTCAGTCCCTTAATTAATCTGGGGTCGCCACATCGGAATGAACCGCCAACTTATCCAGCACATGTTCTACGCAGCAAATGCCCAATGCACCCATTCACACATATACACTTTGGATAATGGACAACACTACCCAATTCACCTATAGCGCATGACTTTGGACTGTGAGGGAAACCAGAGCACCCGGAGGAAACCCACGCAAACACAAGGAGAACATGCAAACTCCACACAAAAATGCCAACTGACCCAGACACCTTCTTGCTGTGAGGTGATTGTGCTACCCACTGCACCACCGTGTTGCTAGAACAATAAAAATAAAAACTAAACTAAAGGAATAACTGATTTTTTCCTCATTTCTTAATCCTCCAAGTAATTATTAATCAAATAACATTGTGGTTTCTTGCATATTTGGAATTCTGGAGCAAGTAGACTGGAATGACAATGGAATTTCTATCATAACTAAGTCATTGCTTATATAATAAAACATATGAGGTAAGAAATATGAACTCCAGTTCTTAAAAGAACGACAATGGAAATAAACCAAACTTAGCTTATTTCCAATCTAACACAAAACATTTCTAACTGGATAAAATGGAATTCTTGGAAGAAAGTAAACGTAGGACAAATGAAGGACAATTTACTTATCCATTTTTTTAAAGCATACATTTAAAAAATATAACATATAATTTAAAATAATGCATTTACTGACTTAAATACATTATGATATTTTTAAACATTATGATAAACGTTTAAATTGTACAAAATTATTGATGTAATAGTTAATATAAAAATATCTAAAAATATAAATTATATTATATTAATATAAAAATCTAAAAATATGTAACAATATGTCAATTTTACATTATATATTAATTGTAAATAGAGAGAGAGAAAACATCATAAAAATATAACATAACATAAAAACATAAGTAATGCACTTGCAAACACACACAAACACACACACACACACACACACACACACACGTAAATAATTATAATTGAATCATTGTAAATAAACTGATCATTTCTGTTTTTATTTTTAATACTGTTTTATCCTACAATGTTGATTGTTAAATATGCAGTGTTGTCTGATCTATTATTATTTTTATTGAAAGAAATGAATGATATGTATATGAATGATATGATATATTGATTAATAATGATATATTGAATAATATTATGGTATATTGAATGATAATTTGATATACTGAATAATATGATATATTAAAAAATAATATGATATATTGAATAATGATAGGTGCCACGGTGGCACAGTGAGTAGCACGTTTGCCTCACAGCAAGAAGGTCGCTGGTTCGAGCCCTGGCTGGGTCAGTTGGCATTTCTGTGTGGAGTTTGCATGTTCTCCCCGTGGTTGCGTGGGTTTCCTCCGGGTGCTCCGGTTTCCCCCACAAGTCCAAAGACATGTGGTATAAGTGAATTGGGTAGGCTAAATTGTCCGTAGTGTGATTGTGAATAATTGAGTGTGAATGAGTGTGTATCGATGTTTCCCAGACATGAGTTGCAGCTGGAAGAGCATCCGCTGCATAAAACATATGCTGGATAAGTTGCCGGTTCATTCCTGCATTCTTTATTTTTTATTTTTTTACTGTGTTTCGTGTTTAATGTTTTTTTTTTATTATTATTATTATTATATATGTATGTTCATTATAAATGCTTTGGCAATACATTTGTAATATTTGTCATGCTAATAAAGCAATTATTGAATTGAATTGAATTGAGAGAGAGAGAGAGAAAGAGAGAGAGAGAGAGAGAGAGAGAGAGAGAAAAAGAGAGAGAAAGAGAAGAAAGAGAGAGAGAGTATACAATGTAAATTTAATAATTTTCTTTTTTCCAAAATAAAACTAAACAAATATCCTGTTGAAAACACTGAAAATTGATCAAATGTGACCAAATCAGAATCCCACATTGTAAAGGAATGACAATGTAAATTGTATCAGAATTTACGTATTCCCAAAATATTATTGATAATAATAAATGATTCTTGATAAAACAGAAAAAGTGTCGCTTTGGATACATTGGAAATATGAAGAATATGTAAAAAATCTGAATGCCAGTTGGAAACTGGAAAAACAAAAGCAAAAACAACAACAATGATAATAACAATAACATGCTGATCTGTAAAACAGGAACCATGCCAATCGAATCTGAACCAAAATCTGGATTCAATCCTTATATCAAACATACTGTAAATCGTAGTATTTGATTATTAGAGTATTTTGGAGGACTTTTCCCCAACCGGGATAAACAACAACACCGTCATCGCGAAATGGTGACACTAATAACAAGAAGCAATAACATTCACAATACAAACTCCTTATTTCCGGCTGATGTTGGCATGAGCTCAGGTGCACACACACACACACACACATTTATCTGCTGTTCTCCTTTAAATTATTGACAGACAGTATTGATTGCTGAATCTCTACTGAGACATTGGGGGCTGAATCTACAGTCTAGGAAGCAAACAGGGGCTTCTGGATGTTTGGCGGAGGTTTTCTCGACACTTATCAGTATTCTGGGAGTGTGTGCATCATCTGTGTTAGCAGTTTTTAGTGCAGTGTCGTGGGAGGGGCGGTTATGCAACCAGAGCAGCAAACGCAGCACACTGACTGCAGCGCATGTGCATGCAACACACACACACACACATGCTCAAGCACAGGTCCGTTTCTGTTTTAACCACACATGACGGTTAGTGTGTATCAGTGTATAGTAGTCCCATGAGATCAGATTCCCACTCATGTGAGTCATTGATGGAATCTGTGTATGTGTTGTGCACGCGATTATGAATTGCATCTTGCCCTTTTCCACAAACGGTCAACATGCACATATAAGTGCATGTCCTGAGTGAGGTTGCGGAAATACAGAAAATGAAAATATGACCAAACATGAGATGCAGAAATCCAGAAACTACAAAATCACTTGGATGAATACAGAAGAAAACTACTGAATAGTGTTAAAATATAATGTACATTTTAATCTACATAATATTCTACATTATATATATATGCAAAATACATAATAATTACTTTATAATGATAATAAATAAAAGAAATAATCAAGCAAAACGTTTTATTTACAATAAAAAATGTATAATTTATGTAGAATATTAAATAATATTTTTCAAAATAGCAATAAGCGATAGAATATTATTTTTATTTATAAATTAAATAATAACAATTATATATACATAATACTATACATATCTGTTGTATTGTCTAAATTATGCATGTATTAAATTTTTATAGATAAAATAAATATTATATAATTTATATATTACATATTGGTTATATTTTATATAATTTATGCATGAAATTACTAAAAACTATCATCAATTTAATATAAAACAATAGAGTGAATTATACAGGATGTAGTTTAGATATTATTTACATCGTTTTACAATAGAATCATTTCAATTGTTTTACTTTACAAACATACAATATACAGTTATCTATGATATATCATATTTAGAATAAATATTAATTATGCTTATCACTTAAATCCATTATATTATATATATTGAATTGAAATAAAACACATTACATAATATGTACATTACACTATATATATATATATTAATGTACATATTATGTAATATGTTGTATGTACATCTTCACTTGTTAACGAACACTTTCTTTCAAATCAAATCACATGAAATATTGTTTCATTATATAACATGACAACCACAGGACACCAACATATTTTTTTTATGTTGTTGAGCCTTCTGAAGCAGTTTGCATCAAAATAATTCAAGATAAAAACTGCACCTTCGTGTTTCACAGTGTACAACATTCAAATAACATTGCACCTCAACCTCCTGTCAACATACTACAATAACACACCCTCAAAAGCATGCTTACCTGTGTTTAGTTGTCTCTAGTGCGTATTTCGTGGCAGGTCTACAGAATGGAGACGACTGATGTGGTCGATTCATAAGCTCTTGGCGTGGTTCTCACATGGGGACACAAAGTTCCTGTAAATCTGCTGCTGTATCTCAGCCTCTCTCTGCCGTCAGATGCTCCTGTTGCATCCCAAAGCACGGGGGAGAAACACTTCCAAGAAGGACAGATGGATGGATGGGCGGGTGGAGGATGGAAAAGATGGAGGACGAGATGTCAGATGCGTCACAAAGCACCGTTCTCTCCTTCTTCTGCTCTTCTTCAGGACCACGGATGCTCCTGCTCATCCACTCACTCACTCACTCACTCATTCATTCAGCCAGAAAGAGGATTCGTCCGCTCTCCACCTTTCCTTCTCACTCGTATGCTCTGCTATTTCTCTGATAAATCTTCCAGAGAGACCGTTTATCTTTCCATTTCTCCTCTCTCTCTCTTTCTGTGTCTGAAAGCAAACACTCACACACACCCGCACACACACACTCTCTCTGACTCACCAGTACAAGCTTCTGTGAGTATTTCCACTCTTACATCTCTCTCTTTCTCTCTCTCTCTTTCTCTCTCTGCTGCAGTGCCTCTGCAGGCTGGATCACGTTTTCACTAGGAGAAAAAAACAAAGAACTCAACCAATCAGAGCCCTCGACTCATCCCCACTCCTCCCTCCGCAAGCTCTCTTTTTCTCAGTCTCCATCCATCTCTTTGTTTTACTCCGACTCAGTGCCTTAAACAGTGTACAGATGCAAATACACACACATACATACTTGTATATATGGTTTATGAGGACTATCCTTAGGTGTAATGTGTTTTATTTTAACCAAACCTCACAGGAAAATTTGAATGTGAAAAGACCACAAGTATGAATTTTAAATGTTTTGAACTCTGGCGACACAAGGCATGTCTTCATAAACCACTGTAATAGAGTGTGAATAGGTCATAGCCATGTTATTATTCAGTTTAGTGTCCTCGTAAACCTGTACATACACACACGTGGTTAAATATTTGTGTGCTGTCACTGTGGATCATTCTGACGCTGTTGGAGATGCTGTAAATGAAGCAACTTTAGGCGGTGCGCAACAAACAGGTGTAAGATGCTCGAAGAGGACAGTCGGCGTATGGTTGTGCATTATTCATCTGCATGGAGCGGGGACATCATGAGAGAGGCTGGGACTAGGGATTGTGTTATATAACAGACAGAGATTTTCATCAGTTTTAGCTTTACACATGTCCTTGTGCCGACCTACGGATAATCCACAGTTGCAATGTTGTCTTTATGTGTGTTTATCGTATGTCGTAAGCGGTTGCAAGGGTGTTCTACGTGGTCAATAGGGTGTTCTGGGTTAAAATGGCACCAGTCTCTGTCGATTTCTATTCTCTAGAAATGGCTTTTGTACTTCAGTTTAAGCCTATGGGACACCTCATAGGTTTCATTCATTACTACTGACTTACACTTATAATTTATCCAATTAAGTTAAACATTTTTGTATATACAAGTAATAATAAATCAACTGTACATTTAACAGTAACTTCTTACTATTGTGTATTGCATTACATTATACGTTTAAAATATATATTAATATCTATATATGAGAGAGAAAGTGAGAGTGTGTGTGTGTGTTTGTGAGAGAGGGAGAGTATGAAAACCCAGAATTATTATTAATTGTTATCATCAAATTTACAAAAAAATTGTTGTTGTAGTTTTTGTTGTTGTTTTCTTTGTCTTCTGCTGAATATCTACAGTTGGCAATAACAAATGCTTTCATCTTTTGTGACTAAAAATCAGGGTTATTCCACCAAATACTGTTTTCTTACATAAAAAAACATTGGATTGACAAAAATAAATGAAAACGTCTCATAACAAGGATGGCACCTTTTTTGTCATTGTCATTTTGGCACCATTTGTCAATTTGTTCTAATCTGACACCATTTTTAATAAGGTTTGTGAATCTAGTGAAATTCCAAGTGATCTCTTTTTTCGACAGCTGTATATTATGTTTTACGTTAATCTAGTAGAATATAATCCCCATTCCAGATCTGTCACATTATGTTCTCTCCTTCAGTGTACGTCTATAGGATTTTCCCGCGTTTTTTTATTCCACAATGTGAAAACTCACCTAAATACTGACGTTTTTTCATTTCCAACGAGTTACAGTACACGCTGAAGTGCGTGTTTAGCAGACAATGGCATCCCAGAACGAAAACATCCTCTCGTAGGTTTTTCTCTCAGCAGTGTTTGTAGCAGATATAAGCAGCTCACGCAGCACGCTAGCTTTGCTCCCCCTGCAGCACAACACAGAGTCCTGCACTCCAGTGTTTCTACCACAGGCCATTCAGCTTTATTCACACAATATTCATAACATATTTCATATCAGGAAGCGAGACGGAAGTACTTGCGCTTTTTGTTTATATAGCTTACAGCAAAAGGTCAGGGGGGAAAGATTTGTCCTTCTTTCCAGTTTATTTTCCTTGTTATATGTCTTGAGGTTTTTTTGTTTGTTTGTTTTTTTGTTTTATTGATACTGAATTACTTTTTAGTCTGCGTTTTCTGTAAATCTTATTAAAAGTGTTGGACTGAGGGTCATTTTTTGTTATGCAGCACAATTAAAAATAGGATAAAATAATGTATTCGTTAACTGTACGTAATTTACGGCACTGTGAAAAAGGACGGTGACAGCAAGTTTTCAGCGTTAACTGAACTTATTAAAATAAATTAACCGTTTCAACTAATATGTTTAAGTTAAGATTCAAAATGAAGTTGAATATAATGTAATATAGTTTCATCTGAATTAACTCCAAAGGTTAAGACTGCAATTAACTTTGTAGTACATTATAACCATACATTCAAATTAAAATATATTTTCAAACTAATATTAATCTGTTCATATTTACATCAAAGTTATAACTAACTATATATTCTGATTTTGCAAAGTTTTGCAATTTCACATCTAAATATTACTTTGGTCTTGAAGGAACTTCTCGTTGAATTACACTAATGAATCACTCATTGCATCTTGAATGGCTCATGATGGTTTTGGACTTTGATGTCAGGTGTATCAATTGCATCTTCATGTAAAATTAAAGATTAACTTTCCACCATTGCTCTGGTCATGTGATGTTCATCCAAGATTATTTTTTATCTTCTTCTTTAACATGCTTCTTAGAAGTGTGTGTCTTAATAAACTCATAAAATGACAATTCATTTATCTTTATTACAATAAAGACAGCCACATTAATATATTACAGAGTGCACGGACATACCATGCCAAAAATATGAATATTATTAAATAAAATATGTTTCCTTGTCCCAGACAAATATGTATATATTGTAAGCTTCAACTTATCTAACAGTAATTTGGTTGCCGTGAGACAGTTGAAAAAGCTCTGCATTGAATTGATCATAATACATCAGAAGACCAGAACTTCATATTATGTTGAAACTATTACTGTGTAAAATAAAGAAAGAATGTGTAGTTTTGGACTGTAAACATTACTGAATTTACAGTAAACTGTCAAGAACGTGTCAAATTAACAGCTCCTGTAAAAAAAATGGCTACGAGAAGAAAAACAAACATGATTATCAGTTCTGGTCAAGGCTTTAAAAAGAAAACAAGTTTAGAAGTCAAAGGCAATATATATATTAAGCTATAAGGAAGTTTCTATTGAGGAGAAGGAAGTACTGAGTGCTTCAAGTGGAACTTTGTAACCTCTAACAATCAGATTAATCACAATTTCGCTTGATGTTACTGACAAAGTAACATTTCTGTCCTGTGGTGTTTAACCGAAGAAACCGTGGAAAAAGACGCACACAGTGAGGAGGATAACAGCGTTAGCGTTGACCACATTCCTCCATAGAGGTTTCTCAGTGGTGTCGGTGAGCTTCATCTTCATCTCAGCCTCCTGTTCTTTAGTCAGTTTGGGAGCATTGCCTTGATCGAAGCCGCAGAACCAGTTGTAGGCCTTCTTACAACAGCCTGGCTCCTCACGCATCTCTGTGGAAATGGACAAACGAAAATGGTTGTTATTAAGCCAGACTCACACTGTACCATTTTTAGCAGCCCTTGGAGCATTTTTAGCAGCCACTTGAACAAGATGCGGGTCAGTTATAATGATGTCAGACTGTACAGCAATCAAGATGAGGTCTCAATTTTAAACTGATTCCATATATGTCGAATAGCACTGTAACTGAAATATGTACTTATTGTCATATTAAAGGGAAAGTTACAATCCTATATGAGTTTCTTTTATGCTGAACACTAAAGAAGATATTTTGAAGAATTCTAAAAACCGGTAACCATTGACATCCAACACTACTGAGGTCAATGGTTAAAGGTTTCCAGCTATCATCACAATATGTTCTTGTGTAATAAGTTTGACATGTTTGTGATAAATGAAGCATAGGTGGGTGGCTTGGGGTGAACTTTCTACTAGTATTTGTTCTTGCTGTACTGTCCATATGTCTCCTCTTAGCATTTTCTCTGCACTGGTTTGAGTTTGTCACAATGATTGTATCATTGGTTTGAGTGCCAGCTGGGCCAGTTAACATTTCTTTTTTTGTTTGAGTTTGAGTTTGCATGTTTTCTCCATGTTGGCGTGGGTTTCTTCCGTGTGCTCCGGTTTCCCCCACAGTCCAAGGACATTCGGTATAAGTAAATTGCTAAATTGGCAGTAGTGTATGAGTGTGTGTGTGTGTGTGTGTGTGACTGTGAGTGTATATGAATGTTTCCCAGTACTGGGTTGCGGTTGGAAGGGCATCTGCTGTGTAAAGCATATGCCAGAACAGTTGACGGTTAATAATAATAATTCTTTACATTTATATAGCGCTTTCCTGGGCACTCAAAACGCTTTACACGATGGGGGGATCTCCTCATCCACCACCAGTGTGCAGCATCCACCTGGATGACACGACGGCAGCCATTTTGCACCAGACCGCACACCAGCTGATTGGTGGAGAGGAGACAGAGTGATGAAGCCAATTATGATATGGGGATGGTTAGGAGGCCATGATGGACAGAGGCCAGTGGGCAGATCTGGCCAGGATGCCGGGGTTAAACCCCTACTCTTTTTCGAAGAACATCCTGGGATTTTTAACGACCACAGAGTGTCAGGACCTCGATTTAGCGACGGCACTCACTGAGCAGTATAGAGTCCCCTTCACTATACTGGGCCATTAGGACTCACACAGACCACAGGTTGGGCGCTCCCTTTTGGCCTCACTAACACCACTTCCGGCAGCAACCCAGCTTTCCCATGTGGTCTCCCATCCAGGTACTGACCGGGTGCAGCACTGCTTATCTTCAGTGGTCGACCACGTGAGAGTTGCAGAGAGCTAGCTGCTGTTTCATTCTGCTGTGGTGACCCCTGATATATTGGGGAAAATGAATGTTGGAGGAAAATGAATGAATGAATGATTGCACCAACAGAACTGGCACTCATACTGGTTCTGATTTAAAGGTCATTGTTCTGTAGTTGAGGACACACTGCAAGAAAGAACCTCAAATCTTCTGACACTGCCACAACTTCATCATAGGAAGTATGTGAATACAACAACCATTGATCAGTCTTCAGTGAAAATATTAAACCAGTGATCAAAGACTACATATTTTAGCCATGGATTATACAGTAGGAATCTTTAGGCGCTTCAAATTTTGGCCAAAACTTCCAACCCAGGCTCAATGGAAATACTTGCCTCAGCCTACACTTTGCTGCACGTTTCAAATGACAAATCCACTAGAGGGTGCTGTCTACATTTTGTTAATATGAATGGCATTACTTTGGGTATGTTTTGTTATACATATCAGATACGCATACCCTGCAGATCACCTAGCGAACGGCTGAGCTAAACCTTTCTATAAATCCAACCAATAGTGTTTTCAAAAGCAAACTTACGAGAAATGTGCACTGCTATTACATAGCTTTACCTTGATTTTACATTGCTTTTATCTCTTTTGTGGAACCGTGCTTTCCCACAATCAAATCTGAGCATTCTGCATCACAAGTACAATAGCGTACAAAGTGAGTGACAGGGCAAGCTGACCACTTCAGAATAGTTGTCCATATGGAGATAGACAGGCGAAGCAAACATATTTGATTAGACACCATCAAGTAATCACTCGCTATTCTTCGCCTTATTCTCTAATTTATCAGGGGTCACCACAGCAGAATGAATTACTCTAGATGCTCTTCCAGCCACAGCCCAGTACTTGGAAACGCCCATACACTCTCTTTGGCCCCGTTTACACTAATACATTTTAGTTTAAAACAGCGTTTTACGTGTAGAATGAAAATGATCCACGTCCACACTGATGTTTCTGAACAGCTCTCCGACCACACTACACCGCTGAAAACGCACATCACCTGACCATCCACTCCCTGTCATGCACTGCAGCGTATTAGCGCATATGAGCTCCAAGCAGTCAGCGGGTGCTTTAAGAACAGATCCTCGGGTGAGAGCTGTGCACGTCAGACGGTTCATCAAGGATCTAATGCTGGATCTAATCTCACTATATTGGTTAAACGGGACATTTAATTCATCTTGTTGTCTATATCTAACAACATATTCCCCGACTTTGATCTTTTGAATCTATTACTTGTTCTCAGCTAACGTGTTTTGGCTGAGTGCAAACATAAGTTAATATTAATTTATTTAACCCTGTACAGTGATTCTGCACATTTGACTGATTGCTGCTTCCTATATTGTTTAAACTTATACTTTTATAATGGCAATTATTGATTGTTAAAACTGATATTCAGTTAAAGAGAGGGTATGTTTCATATTTTCAATGAAAGTGAAAGGAGGCAGTTATGTTAGGCTCCATTTTGTTATTAATATGCATACAATGAAGATGACAGTCATATAAATAATGCAGCTACACGATGCCTTTGGTGTCGATTAAGTCATCAAAATGAAACTCGACATTTCCTTAAACCATGTTTTTATTTTATTGTTAAGATGAGAAACAACGTAGCCAGAATGATGCGAATGATGTTATATACACTCATCCCTTTGAAGATTTAGCCGACGTGTTCTCAGGAGTTTGTTTTCCATATCAAATTTGCGAAGTCTGAACTTAGAAGGGGGCGCCACGGTGGCGTAGTGAGTAGCACGTTCGCCTCACAGCAAGAAGGTCGCTGGTTCGAGCCTCGGCTGGGTCAGTTGGCATTTCTGTGTGGAGTTTGCATGTTCTCCCCGTGGTTGTGTGGGTTTCCTCCGGGTGCTCCGATTTCCCCCACAGTCCAAAGATATGCGGTACAGGTGAATAGGGAAAGCTAAAATTGTCCGTAGTGTATGTGTGTGAATGAGAATGTATGGATGTTTCCCAGATATAGGTTGCGGCTGGAAGGGCATCCGCTGTGTTAAACGAATGATGGATAAGTTAGCGGATCATTCCGCTGTGGCGACCCCAGATTAATAAAGGGACTAAGCCACCAAGAAAATGAATGAATGATTTAATGAATGAACTTAGAAAAAAAGGATGCAAGACTGAACTTTGTGTAAGCTACTTAATATTGAGGGGAAAGCCCCAATCAGCCATGCCTCTGTTTTCAGACGCACTGTTTTCTCCTATAAACACTGAAACAGAGTAGCAGCATTTAAAAAATGAAAATGACCTCTTCAACGTTTCCAAATCGCTTCGTTTTTGGGGCTAGAAAACTCCAGGGTAGTGTGGAAAGAAGGCATAACCGTAGCAAAACTCACATGTTTTAAAATGAAAATGTATTAGTGTGAATGGGGCCTTATTCACACACACACGCTCACACACCACGGACAATTTTGTTTAACCAATTCACCTGTACCACATGTCTTTGGACTGTGCAAACTCCATATTAAAGTGCCTCCTGGTGCAGCTGGGACTCAAACCAGCAACCTTCTTGCTGTGACATGCTGCCACCACCAACTTCTTTTGTTGAGTTCATTTGGTTTTGTGCAAAGCACTACATGAAAATAATCTTTTATTTGTCAGCAATATGTTCCTGTAAATATCAACAGTGAGAAAAGGAACAAAAGTTGTCCATTTTATCTAGAAACTGCATTTAATCATATGTTTAAGTGTGTTTTGTGGTTTAATTTCCGCATTTCCAATGAGGCTGTGCTGAAAATGTCACAGTGTTGGCACAGAGTTTAGTTATTTAAAGCTAATGCTGTACACTAATGAAGATCAACATCTTTACTTTCCTCCAAAACAACAGCATAATCAGCTTATTGTGGTCATAACCTAGTCTCAGCATCAGACGGCACACCCTCAGTTTGTTTACTGAGCCGTGTGATGCAAATTGCCCACATAAATGGCGAGTGTTATCTGAAGTCAGCGAGTATGTCGCTAGATCAGATGGATGGTGCAGATGTACAGTACCATCTGTTTCCATAGAGTCGGAGTCCTGGTCTTCAGTCCAGTCGTCTGCCTCCAGGTCAATCCTCTCCTCTGTGTTGTTCCTCAAACTCCAGCACAGCCTGTAGAGCTGAAAAACAACAAGTGGACAAAGAATGTTTTTTTATAAACCTTGCAATTGAAACCTTCATAGAAGTTCAAAGAAGAATTAACCCTTAAACACGTATCTCAGGTTTTTATTGGTTATTCACCACCCTCATTTTAATGTTATTTTATTTATTAAGTAAGGCATCGGCCTTCTTAGTATTCCTTAATTTATTTATTATAATCAGTACAACAAGAAAAAAATTAAGGATATCTGTTTTTAATGACTTTTCTAAAAGGGTCACTAGAAACCCGATGTATGTAATAGTGCCATTAACCATTAAGTGCCATTAACCATTATTCCTCAAGATAGAAAGTCTGTTACACAATGATACTCACATGATTTTTCACACATAATTACAGTACCACATATTTAGAGTAAGGCATAACAGCATGAAGCTGAAATGGTTTGAATGGCTGTACAACTCTATCTAACATAAGTGTTACTCTCAGTTGGTGGACCTGATGTTTTCAGTGATCAAAATGTCAATTCTGACATTATTGTAAATGTTAGTTTGAGAAAATGGTTGAGATGGTGAATAGAGTATGAGCCAGAATGTGTAGTATTAAGTCTGTGTGCTCAGTTAGTGATGGAAAAATCATCTAAGTTCAAAAATGTAATATAATGCTGTATGCTTTATTGAAATGTTAAAAGAGTTATATGCCCTTTGCAGCAGATAGAGATCCGCAGCAGATAGAGATCCAACTGTGTTAAATATTATAACATATATAACATATATAACTGTTGAAAAATCCTCAATAGCGAATTTAAATTGCTGGCATTTTAACTGCAAATGCCTTCACTTTAATGTGTAATGTTCTACTCAGGATGCTGAGATTTGTCATAAGAAGAGCTTACATGTTTGTCTTCGATGGGTTTGGTCATGAGTGAGATGGACAGGATCAATATACAGGACAGGCTGAAGAGGATGAGGGCGAAATAGAGGTAGTGCACACCGCAGATGATTGTGGGACAGTTACTGGGATTCACGCAGCTGCCTGTGCCAAAGGCAAACTCTGCTATCATACGCGCCAGACCCACCAGCAGACCGATACACAACCCATAGAAAGCACCCTGTGAAGAAGGCCAACAGTATGGGTCAACGGGTAGAACATGATAAACAGTGAAATTTAGATTTTGTGAAAAAAATTAATAAATAAAACTATGGTGAATTTGTGTTCTCATTTTTATATATTATTTCATGTAATATCCAAATGTAAAATAATGCACATTTACCACACAAATTGTGAGAAATAAATGACCTTTTATATATTTAACAAGGCTTTAGGGTTATATATTTATTGCAATGCTTAAAACATTTATAAATTTGTAGAGAAGATTTTGACAATTGTTTATAACACAAACCTACAGTACACAAACAACTGTGATGTAGATAAGACTTCATTGTCAAAAGCAGACAAATGCCATTTTTTGTATTTTGCATAAATCATGTTTTTTTGCAATTGTACTCTTCAATACACAATATAAAAACATGATTTATGACAATGACTAAAACTCTAGTTTAGTATTTTCCATACTGTAAATCATGTTCCATGCATATTTCAATACACAATTATAAAAAATATTCATGCAATCAATATTAAGTGGAATGTATTCAATAAACACAAAAAATAAAAGCCTTTATCTTGTTATTTTCACCAGTAGTCATTCTCTGAAAAAAAATATATATATATTTGCTACAAATATTATCAGAACAAAAATTAACAATTTACTCACCACTAATAAATCTAGTACACTCAAGAGATACCGAAAACTGTCAAGTGGTGTGTGTGTGCGTACAGTATATGTAAGGGATAATCAACGGCTTGCCGTGCGTTAAAGGATTTTAATACACGACGTGGAGGCAAAGGACCACACAACGCACAGCGGAGTGTGGTCGCCTCCGCGAAGTGCATTAAAATCCTTTAACGCACGGCAAGCCATTGATTATCCCGCTTATTCCATGGTCATTTGCCAAGGTAGGCCTATATTTAAACTAGTTTTTCTCTTTGCTGGGCAATATTTGTCCAAATTTTTATCCGTTATTAGATGTTAGATTTTCTAGTCCCTCCACTGAATCAGCTGTGACAGACTGACAGGCAGACAGAGAGAGAGAGAGAGAGAGCATCTGCATGCTGTTTATATCTGATAATATGATTAATTTAATTTCATCAGTCCGATCACAGGTGGAAAAATAAGACATTCCCAGTCACACCTGGAGTGTGTTTCCAGTCATATTCTCAGTCACACGTTTCTTTTGTCTACTTTCTACATATCACTTCTCTGATGAGGGGATGAGGGAGGATCTGTATGTATATCTCTTAACATTAATACTGCGAAAGCTGGGCAATGATTTACATTTCATAATGAACATACAATATTACTATTATTATACTTATAAAAAGAACCATATCAATTAAATACGCTTTACGAATATGTAGTATGAAGAGAAAACAGCCAGAGCCTATTTCAGAAATCTCTGCCGTTAAATATGTAGGGAAATTTAGGAAAAGAAACACATATCGGAACAAGTAGGAGAACATTCTGCTTTATTTATTTAAAACAAAAGCAATCAGCCAAACATGCAGTATCAATGTAATATTATATTATTTACGGTCATAGATTAATTATGAAACTTATCTTTGTGATCTGCAAAAAATACACCTGAGAAAAAAAGAATAGGTTCAAATGTCCAAAGACTGACCGTTAGATACAGCAAAGATGATTTCTATATCCTGCATTAACTACAGAAATGCACGAGATTAGATCCAGCGGCGTAGAACCGGAGATTCTCTGGCCGACATAAAAGCTTCCCTCGGGGGGAGCCGTTCGCGGAGCTGCCGCTGACCGCCTGGAGCTTCCAACATTTTTAAAGACGCGCTATCCATACACATAAACTGCCGATTTGACTTAAAATAAGTACATTCACACTTGAAAAACTCTTAAAACTTGATTTTTTGGCATAGTTGATGAAAATTTTCCTAATTTTGCTGATTTCCTGTCCGCCATTAACAGCCCTCATCGGTTTCATGCGCAGCACATGCGAGTTGCTATAGTAACTGTAAACGTTTGGGAGAAGCGCATTTATTTCGAACTGTGAACAAAACTGACTGGAACTACCTGTGCGTTTCAACGAAATATACCACACCCACCAGCCAATCAGAATCAAGAATTTCAACAGACCATGGAAATATATAATATAAATTGTAAATGTAGACTCACAGGTTCATTGACTCTCTTGCAGAAAATGGCCAGTGCAAAGACGGCGGCAATTGGTGGAGCCAGATAACTGGTGATGGACTGAATGTAGTCGAAAAGCTGACCGCTCTGAGCCGTCTGAACGATGGGGATCCACGCGATACTGATGCCGATTAGCAGCAGCATGAACAATCTGCACACACACACACACACATATGCATAAATATCTCACAAAGTCTGTTCAGGTCAGAAAACAGGAGGCTGGCACAAAAACACACCTGCCAGCGATCATCAGCTCCTTCTCCTTGGCTTTGGGTCTGATCTTGGTGTAGATGTCCATGGTGAAGAGTGTGCTGGCGCTGTTGAAGATGGAGGTGAGTGAACTCATGAGTGAAGCCAACATGACGGACAACATCAGCCCACGGAGACCTGCACAAAATACACACAGACTTCTATTAAACAGCACACTTTAGGTTAATGGAGTAAACTAATACTTAAGAATCCAGCACACTTTCCCAGCTGACTAACTACTTTAAGAAGTGTAAACGTTTTTGCAGAACAAGTTTCCTAGAATATAATATTTAAATATGCAAAAATGAGCCATCTTTAATTCAATGTGTGCTAATTTCATGGTTCTTACACCTTTTCTTTACAACTTAAAAGTCACATTTAAGCACTTTTTAAGCACTTTCCAGGGGCATTTTCAGAGACTTTTCGAGCACTTTACAAGTTTAGCAAATTACATAAATACATACATACACATACTTCACCACATTATGTCAGATGCTATTTATTATAGTATAGTATAGTATAGTATAGTATAGTATAGTATAGTATAGTATAGTATAGTATAGTATAGTATAGTATAGTATAGTATTTAGTCTAATATATACTAGTATTAGTTTAGTAATTAATTCCCACCCAGCACCCCAGCATATATATATTCACACTATTTGGCAGAAGGAAATTTTTATAATCAGTTAAAATATATGAACAAATCTCTTAGTAAAAACCTTCAGAATAGAGAAATGAATAAAGCTGTGAATTTTCATCTGATATTTGGCTCAGAGCATGAGAAAGAAACTCATTTTGAGAAAACAGCATATCTACAGGCACAAAAAGTCTGATAAATCCAAAGCCCAAATAAAAAGTCCAAAACTGACATGTGCTGTAAACCCAGAAAGAGACATGTCAGCACGATGTTTACCGTTTGGCATCAGGTCCACCACAAGTTTGGGATAAGCAATGTTGGTGCAGCCCACTTCGGCTCCACAGATGGCTTTACACTCAACCGGATCCACACAGGCAATGTCATCTAACACAAACAACACAACACACACAGTATTAGCAGTAATATACAGTACACACTGTTAGATTTACTGATAGTTTACAAAAAAAAAACATCTAATGCATACTTATTAGATTTGGACTAACAAAATTTATCACAAAGTTCTTTTTTGGCAATAATGGATTGATTACTTTATTGATTGATTTGATGATTGATTAACTTTTTGGGGGGGAGATTTGGAACCATCCTGAAATATCAACACAAAATTACAATTATTATTCAGATATTAAAACATATTATGGATTATTATTGCTAATTTTAAATGACAATATTGATTTTTTTTTTTAAATGTAAACAGAAATATTTTAGTTTTTAGCATATTTTTTTTATTATCCTATTTTAGCTTCAAAAATTCTACAATTTCAGCATTCACTTAGCTGCCATGGCAACATTTTTCATTTTAATGTTTAAATGTTAATATTTTAATATTTTATTCTGAGGTCTGGTTTGCAGAAAATCATTCGAGATTCATTCAGCATATTTTCTGTGACCGTTGGTGGTGTTTCTCACCTGGGTACAGCACTCTGCTGATCATGCCAGGGAAGACCATGAGGAACATGGGCAGCAGCTTGAGGTAACCACACAAAATACAACCAGCCTTCACATGAGAGAGATTCTTCGCAGACAGACAACGCTGAACAATCACCTGAAACAAACAGACCAACATCAGTGCTCACAATCCATTATTGCACTGATAATAATAATAATAATAATAATAATAATAATAATAATAATAATAAT
>CAIGQQ010030612.1:6897409-6909040 GCA_903798035.1 Danio albolineatus
TTATTATTATTATTATTATTATTATTATTATTATTATTATTATTATTGTTGTTGTTATTGGTATTATTATTATTATTATTATTATTATTGTTGTTGTTGTTGTTATTGTTATTGTTATTATTATCAATATTATTATTATTATTATTATTGTTATTGTTATTATTATTATTATTATTATTATTGTTATTGTTATTGTTATTGTTATTGGTATTATTATTATTATTATTATTATTATTATTATTATTATTATCATTGTTATTGTTATTATTATTTTTTTCATTGTTATTGTTATTGTTATTGTTATTGTTATTATTATTATTATTATTAATATTATTGTTATTATTATTATTATTATTATTATTATTATTATTATTATTGTTGTTGATATTATTATTATTATTATTATTATTATCATTATTATTATTATTATTACTGCCTGAAACAAATCAGGAAACCCAAGTAAATTGATCTATAAAATAATAGAGAAATAATAATCAACACAAATAAAGCAGGTGTACGTCAAGAACTACAATAAACTTTTATGGCTAGACTCGTTTTTCCTTTACAGTGCCAGAGTGCAAACTAATAAAATAAATACTGTGTGTAAAAACCACAGAACAACAAAGTTCTCAGAAAATCCTCACCACCAAAACTGAATGTACAGAAAATGCCTATACATCTTGTTAAGTGTTTCAAGCGTCTTGAAGCTTTATATAATTTTTGCTATATAACCTAAATCACCTAATAACCAAACCAGAGCAAGCAAACACGGGAGTCCGGAATAGATAAGCTAAGTCTTATTAATGGGTTGTCGAACAAGCTAAAGCATTGTGAATGTATATCTGCAGCTGTCTGTTTATCTTATCTTATTTAGTGGCCATTAATCAGGGGTCTAACTAGAGGCACATCTGTTTAAGCTTAGACTCACTCAGGCTAAAACAAGACGCGCACTGTTCATCCTGAGAAACTGCAGATAAAAGTGTGCTTTGTGGTCCTGAAGTGAACTTATTAAAAATCTGTGTCTTCTGCTCACCAAGCCTGCATTTATTTGATAAGAAATTGTTATCCATGTTTAGAAAATATTTTGCTGCCTACTGTTTTTCTGGAAACCATGATGTTGCTTTCATGACAATTTTTTGTTATTTCTTTTTTGAGAGCATGCAATTCCTGTTTGATGAGCGAACATGCTTCTAAAATGCTTTAGCATATGGCTAACAAGTTGCTAGCATGGTTAGCACGCTCAAATTAGCTAACATTATTAGTAGGAATAGATATGTTGCTAATAAAGACTTCCTGGTATGTTTCTGCTTACAATTTGATTACAATTTGTTTGACGGCAGGTTTATGACATCAGGGTTGTTCAAGTCACTTTCACCACCACAAGGCGGTGATGGACCTTTATTTGATAAATTACAAGAAAAATACAGCAGAGTTTGCTTATAGATAATGAAGAGCAATTCATTTTCATCAGGTGTGTTTTGTGTTTGCAATTTTTAAAAAATATATAAATATTATAGCCATCGTAAGCTGTATCGTATGAAACAAAAAACGACTAACACTATGCTGGTAATATGCTAAATGTTCTTCTTAGCATGAATAAACACATTGCCTGCATGTTTAACTTACTGCTAGCACACTGTAAAAAGCAATAGCTGTTCTTACTAATAAAATTACGGGCAGTTTACTTGTTCTGAATAAGTTTGTTCACCTTACTATATTTAAACAAGTAATCCCAACTTTTTAGCGCATTAAGTTGTTAAACTTAATAGATTCAAGTAATCTTGACTTAAAATAATATGTATTTACAACTTCTGAGTGATCATGTGTCAAAAGCATGTTAATGATACACTGTAAAATGTAATAAGTTGACCTTACTTAGAAAAATTGAAGAAAATGATTGCCTTAAAATTTCTAAGTAAAGTAGTGTATTAATTTTAAGTGAGCATAACTTTAAAAAAGTTTGTAATTACAACTTTTTTAAAAAGTAAACTTCAGTACCATTGACTCAAAATAATTAGTTGTGTTAACTTTTTATTAGTGTTCACATTACTAGGATAATTAAGTAAGCTGAACTAAAACATTTAAGCAAGAATTGAAGATTTTGAAGCATGTTTTAGGCTTGATTAATGTTGCTAGGATGTTTATCACACTGTTAACATCAATGCTAACATTACAGCATATGGCTAACAGGTTTCAACGGTTTCATAAATGGATGGATAGATTCTCTTTTACCAAATAAAAGCAGCCTTGGTGTGCATAAATGACGTCAAATATGAGAAAAATCAATCATATTGTATTGTTTAACGTTTGAATAGTAGTGAACAAGGGTGAATGTCTGTGCTTCAGCACGTGTAGACCTCTTATTTCGCATGCTTCTTGTGTCCAAAAATGCGTATGTACAGCATAAAACTGAGAGAAAGTAACCAGAATCTAGAAAATATTACTGCAGATATATCATTCTGTTCATAATTAATCAATACCTGGTCAGTGCACCAGTACCAGCCGGCCTGGATCGTAAGACCAAAGAGGAGTCCAGGCCAGGGCAGATCTCCATTAATGGGGTCTCTGAAGATGTGGAATGAGTCTGCACGAGGGGTATAGCAAGATTCACTGATGTTTGGACTGATTATTGACGGGATGGCAGTCATATAGCTGTCCTTAAAGTTCTCATAGCCTCCAACCTTATTAAATGCTGCAAGAAAACAAACGATGTTGAAATAAGTAACAGATGATAAAAGCTTTTCATGTGCACATGCAGTAAGTAAACCGGACATACCAAAGCCCATGAGGATGAACGATCCCACCACCATGATGATGGTCTGCAGTGTGTCTGTGTAGATGACAGCAGCTAAACCACCTGTGGAAGAAACGGTTTCCAATAAAGATCAACTGAGGTATTGTAAAGCATTAAGGTTATCTATAATCTACGGTGCTCTGAAACAATTACAAACCTTCCATTTAGAATGTATAGACATTCAAAGACTTGCAGTATCTCACTTCTGCCAGTATGGATCAATGAGTTTGACAACATCCTATGTACATATAAGTGTTTTATGAACACTTTATGAACACTCATGAGTTACATGTGCAAGTGACAGAGTTTCTTTAGCGTCAACTATAGGAGGCCACTTCAGAGTGCCTTTTTAGAGAGCCATAATTGGACAGAGCTCCACAGTGATGTGATCCAAGTTATTGATCCTTATTGTCAGAAGTGAGATATTGAAAGCTTTGAATGTAATACAGTACCTTCTAAATGTGAATTATATTATTGTTTTGAAGCACACTATATATAAACAACCACACTTTAAATACAAAATACCAACATACTGTACAAACTAAGAAGTTTTTTTGATTATTGAACTGTTGACTTAAAAAATTCAATGTCAGTCTCTCTACTTCATATCTTTACATATAATTTAATATATTGTTATTTGTCTATAACTATTTGTGAAAATTACAAGTCAAATGTTTCAAGCTACTAAGTAAAAATAGTGTCTACCCATTTTTGTCAATGCAGTTAAATAATGTTAAAATTACACTCAGTTCACACTTTTTGGCATTGTTTGCCTTTTCTGCAATTCTTCAAGAAAGTACATTATTTTCAAAGTAGGTAGTTTACAGAAAGAGTATGCTAAAGTGTACTAAAGTGTTTTTCATAACCTTACCTTGTCATAAAATTCATGTCTGGTCAAATTATTATTTAGCAATTGTTTGCAAGGCAACACTGTATTAATATCCTTGACATTCAGGTTAGGCTTCTAAAGCCTTAGCAAATGCAGTTTAGTATGTCACAGGACCATAAAGCATTCTCATCCATTGCTCGTGTAAACATTTACAGCTGCTGGGATCATTTCTGATCTCTTGCAATTTATTGTTGGACTGCTTTGCTCGTGATATAAACATATTACACAACAGACCACGGGGACGACAGAAGCTTGCCATGCACAGGCTTATCATCCATTGTCAGAATGGGCAATTACCCATAACACACACACCCACAGCATGCTAAAAGGAGCATCCCACTTCATGGACTTTACTCTCTGTTTTTATTTATTTTTCTGTTATTTAACCAGGAAGTCTGAATGAGATTTAAAATCCCTTTTACAACAGAGACCTGATTATAGGCTGTAGTATAAACGTTTATGTAAAAAATCTATTTTGCATCCCTGATTTAGAAAAAATAAATGTAAATCAAAATGCTGGAAACATGGGTTCAATGATTATTGCACTTTATATATGAAGCATTATGTATGATGTTTGGTCATCATATTTAAAATGATTAAAGACTGTTACTATTTCATACTAAATGCTATGATATTATGCTGCTAATCATATTCATTTGTTCATTTTCTTGTCGACTTAGTCCCTTTATTAATCCGGGGTCGCCACAGCGGAATAAACCACCAACTTATCCAGCATTTATTTTACACAAAGGATGCCCTTCCAGCTGCAACCCATCTCTGGAAAACATCCATACACACCCACTCACACACATACACTACGGACAATTTAGCTTACCCAATTCACCTATACCACATGTCTTTGGACTTTTGGGGGAAACTGGAGCACCCGAAGGAAACCCACACGACCTTCTTGCTGTGAGGCGAACGTGCTACTCACTACGCCAGCATAGCGCCCACTAATCATATTATCACGTTGTATTATATATGGTAGGACACTTGAACGTTTCATTATACAGTTGACATTGTACCAGAATTAAGCTCCAGCTACGGTAGAACACATTTGCATTGTGTTTTCTGTAGCTACTAGTTTATGAAAAACGTGTCGTAGTTTTGAGTTATTGGCCAAAATTTGAAAAAAAAATTAATTAAATAAAAATCGACAAAAAACTGTGAAGTGCTATGCCCAGTGTATTGCCTGTGAGCTGAGATGTTCTGCTATTTAAAGAAAAAAACATTTTTTTCCATTGCAAAGAAGCAAACTGTGCATGACACTTTGTTCAAGAATGAGTTGAGGATTTTATGAGGAATTTGAGGTTTGAGGTTTCAGCCACAAGCTCTTTTAAAAAAATACAAAACAATAAACAGAGGCTGCGTCTGCAACCACATACTTCCATACTATAAAGTACACTAAAAACAGTATGCGAGCCGAGTAGTATGTCTGAATTCATAGAATTCGAAAATCAGTATGCGAGAAGTACCCGGATGACTTACTACTTCCGGCTAGATTCTAAAGTTCGCATCCCATGCAAGCTGAGCTATCTCTTGATGCCCTGCGAGATAATTCATGAATGGAGTGAAGCGACGCAACTGACGCAGGTTAGTCACGTGACCATGACAAAATGGCGGATGTAGTATGTCCGAATTCCATTCATACTGTATAGAACGTACTTTTCTAACAGCCGAGCAGTACGTATAAATTCAAATGCAGTACCTACTGAGTAGTAGGCGATTTCGTACGCAGCCAGATACTGATGTAAAGGGTTACCATTAGCAATTATTTATAAAATAATAAATAATGAGAAATGACAGAAACTGTATTTATACCTTACTTTCATGACTTCATTACCTACAAAAACTTAAGGGCGTACTTACACTAGGTACGGTTGCCTTGAACCTTGACGAAGTATGACGAACCTTTCCCCCTACGACCTGCTCTCACACTGCATTTTATCTTCCGAGCCGGAGCACGCTCACGTCATCGATAATGCCACTGTTCAGTTTTAACAGGAAGAGAAGCACTCTCGCTCAGCACAGTGGACACTGCTTTAGTTATATCGTTTGGTATTATTTTTAGTCATTTGGGTTGCGGTGACACGCAGTCAAATATTTTGCTGAACAGATCCAGCACTTTTGATGCTCATAAATTATCATGAAATCCTCGTGCTGCATGTATTAGGAGGATTGCTGAAGGTGGCAGCTGATGTGCTTTGAGGAGTTTGCATTTTTGATAAACTATGACAGTTCACGTTCATAGAAAAGTAAGAATGATTAATAAATCCATATGAAACAGTCCCTTAAAAGTGACGTCGAGTCTTCAGTTGCGCTTTGCATTCACATGCATACCGTGCCTGAGGCTAACTGAACTGCACTCTTGCACACCTTTTCCGACAAGGCCAGGGCCGGCCAACTGAACTGTGGTCAGGCACAGTACGGAGCACTCGAGCTGGGAAATGGGGGTCAAACACGTCCAAGCATGGTTTGAATACCTATTGTGAGTACACCCTAAGTTCATAAGTTAACACACAATACTGATTGTCTGAGATCTCATTTAATTATTACAACTATAAATCTCTCGATTATAACTTTTATTTCATTTGTAAAACTTCAAATTGCGAAACAAAAAAAAATCTTAATGTGAGATAAAAGTTGCAAACTACATATTTATTGATGGGAGAAACAAGCTATGAAATTATATTTTTGTTACAGGATTTAAACAATCGTTTTAAAGTTAACTGCAACTTAAAAGTGGCAGAATAAAAGTTTGAATCATGAGATGATGTCTCATGATGTCCCAGTTATATTACCTTTTCCATTTTTAGTGGATAAAACAGACTTCCATAGGTTTTAACCAGACTGTTAAGGTACATGTAAGACAACCTGAGAAATCCATAGAATATTTAACCATACAGTGCAATGTGTCATTGTAAGGAACACAGGATTTATATCAACAGACCTGTTACTGTGTAAAGAGCTGTAATCAGCAGCAGAATTACCACAGCCAGGTAAATGTTCAGTCCCAGAGCCTGGTTGATAAAAATGGCTCCTGCAAACATGTCCGCCTGACAGGTGAAAAAGAAAAAAAAAACATGCTGTGATACAACTGTTTGAACTGTCCATTTCAAAACAAGCCCTTATCTTTGAAATCTCAACCCAGTAAAAGGCAATAAAAGGCATTTCCAAGTGGAAATCACCACCAACTCAAGCATCAAGTGAAGACTTGACGTAAACATGATCAGCAAACTGAACAAATGCAGAGGCTGAGCAGACAGAAGCAATTATGATTCTGATAGCCAGTTAGAGAGGCTCATCTTTCAATTAATATAACTCGAAAGTGGAAGTTCACCCCAAAATATAAATTTACTCACTGTTTATTAAATCTCAAGTGGTTCCAAACCTTTTTGAAGAATGTTGGTATCCATTTACATCCATAGTTGAGAAAAATATATTCTTAAACTATCTTCTCGTGTTCAACAGAGAATAGAAACTGAAACAGCCATTGGAACAAGTGGAAGATTTCATATTGAGTGAACTATCCTTAGAATAGATAAAGTGCAAAAGTGCTGATTTAAAGAAAAAAATACATTTATCAGAGTATAAAAAAACAATCTCTGTTCTTTAATCTGATTCACTATGAAATCAAAACTGATCAGTATTTTTAATGCAATACTGCTTCCGATAGTGTTTATTTCATACAAAACTTCATCAAAATCTACATACATAAGGATAATAACTTTATCTGAATTAGTATTTATTTCATACACAACTACAGTACATCAAAACCTACATTATAAGTACATCAACTGCTTATTGTATAGTACATGCTAGTACTTAATCATATTAGATACTAGCTCTTATTATCTACTGGTATTTAATTTATTAACTACACACCTATTTATTCGCTACTTATTATTAGACATTTGTACTAATGTGTTACCTACTAGTTACTATTCCTTACAACCTATTATTCATTTCCTTAATCAACTATACACGCTTCTATTTGTACTAAAACCAAATGATTTTTTTCATTGACTTCTACAGTATAGGGATCTGCCATTGAGATATCAGTTAATCAGTAAGAGTATGTGTTTTTATATACTAATATTTGCTTATTTTATGTGAATACTAGTGCCTATAAAACAAATTATTGCCTATTATTTAGTACTTTATTGATTAGCTATTCGCACATAATCAGCAAGAACACATTTATCGGTAGCACTTTATCTAACAATCCTGTTTCGCATGTACTTTATCACAGTCATTGCATATTCTACGGTAAAACTACTATCTCAAAACCTACCCACATACAGTTACCTCATGTGCCCCATTAATTGAAATAAACATACTGTAAAACAAAGTGCAACTGGATAATTAGATACTAAAACTTATTTGAAAAGTTACTAATCCCAATTTTATTACTTGTACAATTTTTTACTTGTACTTTCAGGTAGGCTTTCAGACTAGTCTTAAATAAAGAGACAAAAACAGCAGTCAAATAGTATAAGAATAGTATGCTACTAATAATAATTACAAAGACACTAATGTCTAAAAAAAAGTATTAGCGCCTAATAAATATCTACTAGCATGTGATATCTAGATATGGCACTGTATTTCTACCACGTCAAACACCATTTTGTGAACATTACAGTAGATTTTAGTGTACACACATTTGATAAATGAAGTCCTGGTACTTTCCTTTATGTCTTGACATGATTTTGGACTCACCGAAATTTTGGTAAAAACGTAGAGGCACAGCGACAGCACAGAGAGGTAGATGCGGATTCGCTGGCCACCAAATCTCTTCTTCAGGTACTCTGGCATGGTCACCACCTGCAGATAACATGAGTTGAGTATCATAATCAGCATGCCGTTGACATACAGACATTGCAGGATTTGAAAGAGTCGCTCAGCAATGCCTGTTAGAGAGGAAGGAGAAATGTAATCATACCCCAGCCTTTATGTAGATGGGCACAAAGAGCCATCCCAGTATAATCACAACAACCAGAGCCTGAGGAAATAACATGGAAAACAGCTTTGAGATTTTCAACATATATTTCCGACAGTGTTGTTACTATTTACATTAAAATATTTCATCTATTTGTTTTGTTAAACTAAAAAAACAATACAAATGAGAAATGTTGTATCAGCCAACAAACTGAAACTAAATAACTAAAGTAAACTGAACTAAATAAGTTCAATTAGGTTAAAGTTGTATTAAATAACTAAGCAAAGAAACCTAAATAAATAGATTAAATATAACTATATAGCCATCTAAGAATCAGAACACAACATTTTATATTATAATTATTTTTAAAATAATGATGCCTCCAAGAATGCAAACATACTGAAAATTAAGCTAATATTAAAATAAATTTAAACACAAAGCATTAAAATAAAAGCTCATTTAAATATGAATCAATTCTGTAACGGCATGTAAATATTAAAATAAAACTCATTCCTAAGTTTACACCTACACTTGTTATTCTGATATTATTTTTCACTTTTAATTACAATGGTCATAAAATGATGTCATATTTAATAATTATTTAAACTTTTCAATCATACATTCCACTCGAATCCTCCGATGGCGATTCCAGCAGCAGCTCCTGTTCCTGCAATTCCCACAAAGTGACCACTTCCGATGTTACTTGCGAAGAGAGAGGCTCCAATCTAAACAATAAGATCAAAAAGAGAAAAGTGTATTTACTATATTTATTTATTTATTTATTATATTTACAATCAATAGTATTATATATCTATACTATTAATATTAGTATATTACTAATATCATGATTCTGGATAAACTGATCAACTAAAAAGAAAAAAGACGTAATATGTAAAGTATCGTGCAGGAAACTCAGGGAATATCAACTAATGGTTTTTCACTGAATATAGAAAAGAAAACTTGCCATAAACCATTCAACAAATTTTCACAATAGCATTTTTACATTGTTTTTTTTAATAAAAATCCATTTACACTGCCTAATGAATCAATTTAAATATTTTTAAAAGGGCCTAGTATCTTTAATAAGCATTAGTATCTAATAAGTAAGTACTTGTATCAAATAAATAGTAATACACAATGGAAAAAGTACTAATATCTAATGAAAATGTACCTTTTTAATAGTTTGAAAAGAAGAACAAGCACTAGTGGGTAATGAATAAGTTCTTGTTGGAGAAGGTATTAGTCACTAAAAAAGTCTAAGTATGAAAACAGATACATGTTAGTTTTATATTAAATTATTAAACAGCTTGTCATATGCGGCGCACTCTTACTTTGACACAGCTCACACCTTGAGCATCATCAACTTGAACTTGATCCGTATATGAAATAGGATTACATGCTAATCTTGTTCCTTCAAATCTATGATATGATTGGCTACCATTGATTAGACTATTTTTGCATGACTAGTGCTAAGAAATTTAGATTTTTTAGAAAGAGTTTAGAGTTCAGACTGGTTATTTAAATGACTCAAAAAATGTTTACTCACCCTCAAATCGTTCTAAACCTTTGAGTTTCTTCTTTCCGTTAACCACCAAATTATATATTTAGAAAAATGTTGGAAACCAGCAGTTATTGATTTCCATAGTATTAGTATTCATATAGCAACCGGCTTTCAACATTCTTCGAATTCAAAATAGCTTCTTTTGTGTTCAACGAAAAACTCAAGCAGGTGTGGAACAAGTTGGAGTGTGAATAATTGATGACAGAACGTTGGGACGAAGTGTTCCTTTAAGTTCAACAAAAAAACAAATCCCTCATCTACTACATATGTGCACGTCAGAAGAGTTACTAAAGTGTAAGACATTAGCAGAAGATTGCGGTAACTGTTGAATATATTAACTCTGTCTACTGTTTGACTTTATCTGCCAATGCAATCACTGTAATGATAAGCTGTAAAAACTGCTTCTTCTGCACAAGCTGAGGTGTAACTCAAACAATAACGATTGGAACAATGAACTTTGTAATTACAAAAAAAAACTTGTTCGTATAAAGTAATAACTTGGGACTGACCAAAGCATGACAGCTCCATAAAAAAGGCATGAGCAAAGCGTATCAGTACAGCTTCAGTCATAATGAACTGTGGGACGCATCTGGCATCAGTGCATTATGGCCTCATAAAAGATTTCCTGATATCAAGGTCTTGAAATGGAGGGGCAGGTAGGGTCATTATCTGTCACAATATGAAATCACTGTTCCTCTGCTATTGATAGATGCATAATCAGTTCCTAGTTTTATGGCCATTCTGGTCATTTTCTAGCACATTAGGACAGAAGTTTTGCTAGTTAAATTGATCTGTATTGATGTAGGAATTGATTGGGAAAAGTTATTTCACAATTTGAGCACAAAACACATTGCTTTTAAGCTTTAAAGGCTGGTTATGCGTGCATTGTGTTACTCACCGGCCACCACACCATACTTCTGCCAGCCAGGAAAAAGCCACCAACCGTGGCACGATTGGTCCGTACCATGGCCTTAAAAGAGAAAAGTCAATAAACTCAGCATATTTATAATTACAGACGTTTAAAATTCACATTTACAGCAGATCATATTAGGGACCTCAGTGTTCGGGGGTTTGGTATTAACTTGAGGTACTGTTCATTGCTTGATTTAGTGTGTTTGAGATTTCTTTGGAGCTTTTAAAGGTATCGATTTCAGACGTGCAAATAATCAATGCATGCATCTATGAAAATGTTCATATGCATATGAATATCACAATAATTATTATTAACATTTTCATACAATTACAAAAAAAGGTAAACAGATGCATAATTAATAGTAACCATATATTAATAATTATATTCATATATACTTGTCCAAAGAACTATATTACATAAAAAGTGTTCAATTATATATTAATTAAAATTGTATACAAATGTTTTATTATTATATATTAAAATATTATATTATATTATATTATATTATATTATATTATATTATATTATATTA
>CAIGQQ010030612.1:6909050-6938358 GCA_903798035.1 Danio albolineatus
ATATTATATTATATTATATTATATTATATTATATTATATTATATTATTCATTCATTCATTCATTCATCTTCTTTTCGCCTTTATAAATCTGGGGTCGCCACAGCGGAATGAACCCCCAACTTTTCCAGCATATGTTTTACACAGTGGATGCCCTTCCAGATGCAACCCATCACTGGGAAACATCAATACACACTCATTCACACAATGTGCAATTTAGTTTACCCAATTCAGCTATACCACGTCTTTGGTCTTTTGCCAACCGACCCAGCCAAGGCTCGAACCAGCAACCTTTTTGCTGTGAGGCGATAATGCTACCCACTGGGCCACCATATTATATTATATTATATTATATTATATTATATTATATTATATTATATTATATTATATTATATTATATTATATTATATTATATTAATTCTAATATATTATATTATAGAACATTTTTGCAAACCCTTCTTGAATTGGAAATATATATAAAATTATTTATTAATCAGTTACATTCTTCATTCTGCTTCAAGTCCTATTACCCACAGCCACTTTATGTTCTTTTACATGTTGTTGCAAGGTTAACAATTCACAAATCTGTCCAGAAAAATATTAAATTTACAAAAAAATCTAAAATTATATTATAATAAAAATCATTTAATTATTATATTGTATTATAATATATTATATTATTAATTTTGTTGATAAATCAGTCACATTCTTCATTCTGCTTCAAGTCTTATCTCCCACAGCTACCTTTATGTACTTTTAAATGTTGACGCAAGGTTAACAATTCACAAATCTATCAATGGTAGAAAGAAAAAAGATTTTCCAAATGAAGAGAAAGTACCATCCTCTTACCCATATTCCCACCGCCAGAACCACCAGAAAATAAATGACAATCACAGAAATGTCCGCTGGATTGTTCACAAGTATGGTGGTGTTTCTTTTGTTCTCATTGCGGAGCAGCGAAAATCCAAAATAATCTGCACCCATCCTGACGGTGTTTGAGGAGGGCAAGTGTGTCCCTCACTGCTCAAGACACTGTGCATGCATGTGCGAGTGTGTGTTCACTTATACGCGTGGCTCTACAGATGGGTGTGCCCTACAGAGGGTTCATTATACAAGTGTGATTGTGACTGTCAAAAATGTGAGATTGAGAATCATTAATGATCAACTTACCTTGCAGGAAAAGTTAGGTGGAGTTCCTGTAAAAGCACCTTAGCCTCTGCTCCTGCATCTCGATGAATGGCTTTCACTGATTCACCTGTTGGAGAGTCAAGATGCACTTCTGCATTTAACGCTCCAGGCATTATTGAACGCACTGTCGGATTGCTTATAAGGACACCATGAGGTGCTGAGTGGCACTGCAGACATAAAGTGAAGATGACTTATCAAATGACAGCATTAAACAATTTGCAATTGTCTTTAATACAAGCAGCCTATTTGTTGTTAAACACTGTGAATGTCTGTCAAACTAAATCTCAGGGGGAAATATTTCTGGAAACCTTGAAAGCCCAGTTTGCCATGTACTGTAAGACTTTACTGTTGTTGTATTTATGAAATTAAACATTAAATTATGACATAAAATTTTGAAATTTTGTGATAAATGTCAAAACTTCGACATGCATACTAAGTCTTGAAATAGAATTACAATTATGAGTCATGTTAAAATAAGATAAATAGGATTACAATTATGTCATTTTGACTTTTTTCAATTATGTAATTTTTACAATTATGACATTTTGAATTAATGTCATTATTTTGACTCATGTTTTCTATTTGTTAGTGTTTACTTTTATTGCCATAATTCATTCATTCATTCATTTTCTTTTCGGCTTAGTCCCTTTATTAATCCGGGGTTGCCACAGCGGAATGAACCGCCAACTTATCCAGCATTTGTTTTATGCAGCGGATGCCCTTCCAGCCACAACCCATCTCTGGGAAACACATCCATACAGTCTCATTCACACACATACACCTGTGCGGCATATCTTTGGACTGTGGGGGAAACCGGAGCACCCGGAGGAAACCCACGCGACCACGGGGAGAACATGCAAAATCCAGACAGAAATGCCAACTGACCCAGCCGGGGATCGAACCAGCGACCTTCTTGCTGTGAGGCGAACATGCTACTCACTACGCCACAGTGGCGCCGTTTTATTGCCATAATTCCAAATAGAATCTAATAAGTCAAAGTATAATGATTTCTTCTTGTCATACTGTAGGTTTGACTTTCAGAGTCATCACTTCTATGCATGACATCATTTTGACTTAATTATACTTTTATATCACAATTTCAGCTTAGTAAATGATCATTTTCACTGTCAGAATATGCAAAGTAGTGGTGTAGCGGATCCCAAAATTCATGGTTCGGATCATATAATGTTTTTTAGTAACGGATCCGACTATTTTTCGGATCAGCCAAAAAAGGGAGGAGACAAATGTCATTCGCTTTACATTTATTACAAAAACAGTACTATGAGAAACTTTTGGTTTAACCAAACAGAACTTAGAAGCTGTAATTTTATTTAAAACTAAGATGAAGAACTAATCAGCTGAATAAAAATAAATTGTAAAATATTCAGTACTGTGAGAAATTCACTGTTACTACTGCTGTTGCTGACAGTGCTAATGTATAAATCTAACATTATAAATTGTACAAGACATGTTTATTTTTAGCCTCATTTTGAATAAATAATTCAGTTATTCCCTCGTAAAACTTCATGTTTCATTGCTAGATGTGTCATTTATGAAGAATTATTCAGTGGCATATTTTTGATGGCTGGATGTGTAATAATTTAACTGCTGCCTACAACACAATTTTTGAGCGTCAAGTTAAATGCATGATACTGATTTTAATCTTTTCCATAAACATCAGTGGTTTTACCAAGACTATAAACTGTTATCGCAGCACTTCTGTGTTATTTGATTGTTTGTAACTTCATGACTAATTCAAAAGATTAAAGATTAAATCTCTTTCTTGATTTTTTTATTTTTCAAACACAGATTTCAATGCAGCGATTGGAAGGATTAATAAACATATGCAAATCACCATTTATAATTTATGTTGCATGGGTGTTAAGATTCTGATCTTTAAATGATAATTGTGCAGCTTACATTAAATGCATCAATGCAGGCTAAACAAGTAGTGACAAAAACACCACATTAAACCACATCCAGAATAACCTACAACTTTTCCCATTATTATATTTTACAGGAAAGCCCACTGTAAAAAGTAATCACTGAATCTACTCAAGAAAAGCTTGTAAACTTTACTGATTTATTTAAATTAGTAGATTGTACTTGACTAATCTGTGCTAAGTTAACTTTTAGGAATATTTAGTGCCTAAACTTAACATCTTGAGTAAATAGTACTTGAGATAAACTAGTATATTGGACTAAAGGCCTGGACACCCTCACGGTGCTATCTGGCACAAACAAATACCAAAAAAAATGAAAGATAAAAATAATATATATATGGATGTCAGTGCTTCCCACCAGTTGACCGGCTCCCAACATTGTTCAAAATATCTTTTGTGTTCAACAGGAGGAAGAAACTCCAAAAGACTTGAAACCACTTGAGTAAATGGTGTTTATAATTTTATTTTTGGGTGAACTGTACGTTTAAGTGGTTGGTTTTAGAATGTTTATTCTTCAAAAGAATGTTAAATCAATAGAACTAAAAAAAATGTTCTGTACTATAAAAAAAATCGAGAGAGCATATTGTTTAATGATGAGGACATGTGACATTTTACCTAAGTGGTTTTATAATGGAGTTTTAAGAGATTTTTCTGCTTTGTTGAAAAATGATTTCTCCAGCACTAAGCTTTGCACAGAGTTCAATGTACTGTTTATTTGTGCATTGAGCAAAAAAGAAAAAAGGTAAAACTGTGTTTTATGGGCAAATGTCCTCATTGTGACTTGTGATTCTGAAATTGTGTCATGGAAAAAATAAATGTTTTAGTGTTCTGCCAATCTGTTGTCTGTCTTGTTTAATTAACTTAGTGTTTTGAGTTCAATTTACTTAAGAAATGTAAGGCAGTCAGTTTCCACACATTTTCTTAATAAAATGAACAAGCAGTGCAGTTCAGATTACTGTTTTGTTTGAGTTGTGTATACTTGGCTTAACTTGTTTTTGTACGTTGGGTTAACTTGTCAAGTTGAGTTCAGAGTACTCTCATTTTGTAGTTATTTCTACAAAAATATGCGCGTTACCTGCACAGTAAAAGTTTTAGTGAGCTTTTTTAACTCAAGAATTATGAATTAATTTTCTTAAGAAATTTGAGGCAATCAGTTTCTACACTTTTTCTAAGTAAATTCAGCTCATTACTTTTTACAGTGTAAATGCTTTCATACATGTGATTTGACAGACGAGAGAGGTGATCTCTCTGCGATTGTTACAAATATAGGATTAATCTACCAGTAAAAGAAATGTACTAATCCGCAGGTAACATGTGTTCCGAATGATGGGTTGTGATCCGTAAGAATCATGGATCAACCGTGATCCGTTACACCCCTAATTCAAAGTCATAATTTTTACTTTTCCCTCTTAGAATTTTGACCATTTGATATTTCTTCTTACTTGGCAAAAATGGAGTTCCATACATTTGAACTGATTTCTACTAAAATATACTGACAAATGGCAGTACAAGAATGCACACGGTCTCAAGAAGTAATTAATGTATTTACAGCACAAAAAAATTATAAACTTGAAATGTATTATACTAAAACTTTTTTCTTTTTTTGTGCAACAGCAAAAACAAAAAAATTCATTAAATGCATATAATTTTGAATATAAGCATTGGGTTGATCAGACACTGCAATGTCTTATTTTGTTTAACTTTTGACCACATGACAAAGTATAACTTTCATAAATTAATTTAAATGTCCCCATATTCACGAATGATCAGAATAAATGGGTTCCACTATTAACTGCAGTGTAAACATGATTATTGCTGTAGTTAATAACTCAAAGGCTACTTGGAACATTTTTGGGGTGTATCAACAAGGAAACAACATGATTTTAAGCTATCTTCTAGTTCATGTGATAAACTTCTTTAGAAAGCTGCTAAAAACAAACTGAGGAGTCAATCATTAATCAATGATGGCTTAAACATTTTCAGCTTCAGATAGTAGATTCATACAGTATATATCCTGCTGCTTATATCAAACCCCTTTTGTTGAGTGTAAGTGATCTCTGTATCTTGTTTGCTTTGGTAGTCTAACAAGGAAATTACCCTACTTTCATAATCTACTTTTTTCAGGTCAGATTTCCAGTAATGTGCACAGATTTAAGTTAAAAAGCGATAATACAGTAAAAGGCTGGTTGAGAAAGAAGTCTCTGGCTTTATCAGCTCCTCAACAATTTGCGGTGAGTCATTTCTCGTGAAGGCCACGAACGTTTATCTTTCAGAAGTAAGGTCTTAAAGTCATAAACAGCCGACCTTCTCCACAGCCTTCATCTTATTCAACTATACTATTATAAATCAATCATACGATACAACTTCAGCGTATCACTATTTATGTTCTGTTTAAGGCATCTGTGCCAGAACATTTACATAATCAAAAAAAAAAAAAAAAGACAGATTACACCGGCCAAAGAGCTTTCTCGGGAAATCATTCTCAGATATTAATCACTCTAATGAATGCTAACGTCATCAGATTTGACTGGTCATGTTCTTGATACTGTACACACGAACTGTCTTGCGAACAATTTATTAATGCAAATTATTAGAGAAATATATTCTTGTGCAGCAGCTTTGCTAAGCGAATTATGTCACGTAGGCCATATAGGCTACAGAATAAGCTGGTTTCATAATAAGTGCAATACACGATAGCAAAATAAAAGTGGTTTTATAATACATGTGCATTTGGAGGAGCCTATTGTCTAATCATTCACAGTAAAAATAAATGTGTTTTCCAAGATTCCTCAACATTTCTCACCTGTTGGTTGCAAAACAAGCAAGCAAACAAACAAAACAAGTATAATTTTAATTCCCAGAGGAATTGAGTGAACTTTTGTGTTTGGCAATGTGCTGGATTGAGTTTTAAAATTATATTTGAAACAGTTTCTTTATTATTGTTTTTAATTATTAATATTATCAGTTCTTTCTTTTCATTTTGTTTCACTGTGTTGTATACAACTCCAAAGAGACCACTCTAGTTTTAATATACATTGTCTTGAATGAATTGCTTTATGTATTGTGTAAAATGTTCATTTGTGTTTTATTTATTTAGAATATTACCATTTAGAGCTATTATTTAATTCAATATATCAAACAGTTGAACAGTGGTAGAATGCTGGTGTAGTTCTAAAATGTCTTTTTAGCCCTAAGGATTATTAATTACTGTACATGTACATTATTTAACATGGTAATTTTTTCACAGTATTTTTCACAGCATGGTCAACTTGTTTGTTAGTGTTTGTCTGTGTGGAATTGGCCTTAACGGGATAGTTCACTCAAAAATTTAAACTGTCACCATTTACTAAACCTTTTATCGTTTAAAATTGCTTCTTTACTCTGTTGAACACCAAAGAAGCTACAGTATTTTGAAGAAAGCTGGAAACATCTAACCATTGACTTATGTTGCATTTGTTTTTCCTACTGTGGAAGGAATGGTTACAGGTTTTCAGCTTTCTTAAAAATATATATTATTTTGTGTTCTACTGAAGAGAGAAATTCATAAAGGTTTGAAACTACTTGGGGTAAGTAAATAGTGAGTAAATTTTCATTTTTGGGAACTATGGCAAACATATTATTCATACTCATTAATATGCAAACAGGCGTCTAAAGCTCTTTTGAACTTACTGTTTTGCTCTGCTGTAATATTTTCTCTTTGTAATTCTTACCATTAGACTATAAAATATTCAACATTTGTCATTAATATTACTATGAAAAGGCTCATTCAGAGGGTTAACTTATTCATGGTCTGCTGAAAGTAATAGCTACTGGTTTGTTAATTTTGAAAAGTTGTCTTTTAAAATTGGATGGGCGAACTGATGAAAATAATGACGCTTCCCTCCCTGTACCCAAGCTTTCAAAACACATCACTGATTGAATACTCTGTTAGTAAGATATAAAAAAGATATTGATACTAATTGTTCCTTTTCCAAGCAACACCCTGACTCCCTAGTTCACTTATTTTGGCAATGCAAGTTTTATAATCTGAAGATTTTTCTTACTATGGGAAAATGTTTTGTTTGGTTTTGTTAATTATAAAACAGAAGCTTCACATAAAAAGAAAATATATTTTATAAATCTTCTTATCTTATTAACAAAATTTTTATACATAAATGTAAATTTTCAAACCAAAAACCTTTTTTTAATATTTTGCTTACTGAAATGCACTATTACTTTCAAACTATTTCTAACTCTCTTACAAAAAAGGCTTTAAAAACGACTGAAATGTGTAAATTATATAATCGTTCTTTAATGTGTGATGTATATACTCCTTCTATTAGTCTTTTTTGTTTGTTTTTTTTCTTTTTCATGTCTTCTATTGCTGAGTTCTCTTTTCAGAATGTTTTTTTTTTGTCTTTCCATTTTCTTTATAACGTACTACGATTGTATATTTCGCATACAAATGATAATAATAATAAAAAAAACACATCACTGATTGTTTAGTTTAATGGTAAGTCACTCACATAATAACTCCCATTCGGTTTGCTTCTTCGACTCGACTTCTCATGATGATGACACCAAACCCATCCCACCTGCCCTGTCTAACCGTTTAACTTTGATGTGTTTGAGATATGTTTTTCCTCAGTGTATAACTTACATTTCACAGGTATAACCTCCATCTATAAATGCTTGAAGGTCTTCTTGAAAAGATTTACATTTTGCTGTGAGGGTTCGTGAGCTTTCAGAACGTGAGGTGAGTTGTTTTCGAGAAACTTCAGAACTCATAAGCCAGCGCCGTCACGCGCATGCGCGCCAAACAGGCAGAACGATTCTGACAGAAAACATTTACAGAAAAAGGACACTGCCTGCAATGTTCTGGGAAGGTTTTTCGGTTAACATTCTTAACTAGTTCCCAAAAACTATTGTGACCAGATTCCTGGGATCCACCAGGAACATTTTCAAGTTGGTTAAAATAACATTAAAAACTCACTTATGACGTTCTAAAATTAAAAACATTATGTATTCTTTAATGTTTTTTATGAATAATGTAAGTCATATGGGAACATTTTTTGTTTGCTAGGACAGTGGTTTTCAAGCTTTTTTCTCCAAGTACCACCTCAGAAAAAAATTGTCTCTCCAAGTACCGCCATACTAACCGGTATTGAAGTACAGTAGCATAGTAGGCCTAATTAAGCAGCTATAGCACTGCACAGCTCAAAAACAAGGCATATTAATTCTTCTAATTAAGAATATTCAGTATTGTCAGACACTTAAATAAAAGGTTTAGCCTATTAAAATCAATTTACTGATCACATCGATGTTATCGTACGCGTCAAAGGGTAAAATGTTATGTTTATGGTTTACTTCAATTATTCAGATTCCTCCACATACCACTAAAAGGAAGCTTGTGTACCACTAGTGGTACGCGTACCACAGTTTGAGAACCACTGTGCTAGGATATTCATCTTTCATTTTCTTTTCAGCTTAGTGCCTGTTCCTTTATTAATCAGGAATCACCACAGCAGAATGAACTCATCCAGCACGTTTACGCAGCGGATGCTCTTTCAGCCGCAACCCAACACTGGAAAACTTGCTAGGATATGTGTATTCCAATTTAGCTATATTGTGTATATATATTATGTATTCCTTTTTGCTATATCATCTAGGCCAGTTATACAGATAACTGCTACTGACAATTGGCCTTAAGTATGTAAAATTCAGTTACTGAAATAGCTATATGACCTCATCATTGGCCCTACACCTCAGTTGTGCATAAAATTGTATGAATTTACCACTGATTTGCCAAATCATAAAATAACTTAAACTTGTCAGGCAAACGCTTTATAAATGCATCCATCTTAACCCATGATGACAGTGTTCAAACCAGTGTGAAAAAAGCCAGTGTGTGCAACCATAACAAAGGCCAAAGATAGACTTCATTTTGAGAGTTCCCATGGTAAGCAATGTCTTTAATGTCATTCTTTCATAACCTTGCATATGTAATCCTAATCAAAAGACTTTTGATCTCTGCGTCTCGTAACAGAGAGTCGCTCACATTTCAGATGGCGACGGACTGTTGTGAGATCAGCAGATGTACACAATTCACAGGGCTAGCAAGGTGTACAAGGTGAGCTTGGGGAACGACAAACACATCTAAGCAGTGATGGAGGTACAGATCAAAGACAAGTGAAGAAGAACAACGTAATCAGGTGTAGCATTAGCACTATACTGTGCCATGTACTCAAGATCTCATCCTGTAAGAAGTGTTACAGCGTTTCTACGAAGATCGAGTCCTTAACAAAAACACACTTAATTAATGTCACGTGAAGACCAGCAGGCTATCAGCAACTCGTCGCAGGGAGAAAGAAGAGAATCGTATACAGAAAAAGAGGTCAGGGACAGGAGAAGAGGAGGAAAACAGAACAATTGAGGAGATATAAACACCCCTTCTTCACAGAATTGTATCAGAATTCGAATGAGGGTCGAACAATGACATCACTGATGACTGACGAATAACATGACGCTTTAATGTCTTTGCTTTTGTGTTTTGTGAACATATTAGCAATCAAAGTAATTTGATTTAGTGTGCATCATGTGCATAATGGGAAATGTGTGCAGTCATATCATTTTAAATACTGCAAGTTTACATGTGAATATTTAAATTTCTTTTTATGTTTTTTTAATTATGCATGTTCCCTTTTTAATCTTTTGAATCAAACAACCAAAGTAATATTTTAGAAACGTTCAACTTTCTGCAGTTCTTACTTTTTTATTGCAAGTCGAAAATGCAAAAGACAAACCCACAGTTCTGAGAAAAAACTTTAAACTCAAATGCAAACTCAAATTTTTGCCTTTTCTCGCACAAATCTGGGTCTGAAATTATATTTCAACACTGTTCCAGAACTGCAACTTTGTATTTCCCATTTTGGAGTAATAGCAAAAAAAACGGTTCACTTTATATCTCACAATTCTTACTTTTGCAATAAAACCGAATTGTGAAATAAAAAAGTAACATTGTTTTCTATTTTATCCCGTGACGCAAAAGTCTTCAACATTTCCAAGTACTGATTTCCTGTTGGCGGAAAAGGGGGGAAAAGAATTGTGAGAGCAATCAAAAGTCAGTGTGAAGTGCTGCCCTGAGGAACCAAAGAAGAGCATTGAGGCGCCGCAAAGAGACAGGAAAGATAGAATGGAGAGAGAGAGAGAGGATGAAGGAGCAGACAGAGAGAACAAAAGATACAGCATTGAAGAAGTCAGACGGGTGCTACTACAGCTAGAAGTGAGAGCGGTCACGGCTGATCCTTCAGTTATTGGCGTCTCCTCCTTCGCTGTCCTGCTGGTCGCTGGTCCACAGGGTGAGGTTGTCCCGCAGCAGCTGCATGATGAGCGTGGAGTCCTTATAGGAGTCCTCGTTCAGATTGTCCAGGTGGCCGATAGCATCATCAAAGGCTTCCTTGGCGAGCTGGCAGGCCTGTTCAGGTGCGTTTTGGATCTCGTAGTAGAAGACAGAAAAGTTGAGTGCCAGGCCCAGGCGAATGGGATGGGTGGCCGGCATGCCCTTGCTAATATCGAAAGCTTCTTTGTAGGCCCCTTCAGATGATTCAACAGCAGAGGCCCTCTTTTCACCGGTGGCCACCTCGGCCAGGTACCGATAGTAGTCACCCTTCATCTTCAAGTAGAAGACCTTGCTCTCCACCTGGGTTTCGTCACAGTTTTTGATGAGGTACTGGTCCAGCAGGGTGAGGACATCTTGGCACACCGACTCCAGCTCCTTCTCCACCGTCTCTCGGTAGACACGCACAAGCTCCAGCTTCTTCTCGTTGCCGTCTGCCGCCGTCTTCTGCTCAATGCTGGATATTACGCGCCAGGAGGACCGCCGAGCGCCCACCACATTCTTGTAGGCCACAGAGAGCAAATTGCGGTCTTCGTTGGACAGGGGCTCGTTCAACTCTGTGACCTAATGATGCAGAAGGCCAAATGCTGGGTCAGTGCATGAATTAAAATGCTTTGTGTTTGCAAACACATATTAGTTTCATATTGAGGAAAAATGGTGATGGACAAACATTTATAGACTTCACGGAAAAACCACACAAGCTTCATGTGCATGTGTGTATGAAACATGTCAAATGTGGCTTTGAAAATGTTTTATGTAAAAATAAAAAACGTTAGACATGAAACCGTTCCATGTGCGATTTCAACACGAGATGGCACACACGAAGCTTGTGTGGTGTTTTTGTGAAGATGACCAAAATCTACCAAGACCCCTGGTCCTTTTATTATTAAATAAATAAATATAATATAATATAATCTCCAATTCAAGTATTTTTTACTACATAATGCTTTGAAAAGTTTGATTTCAGCATATAATTTTAAATTTTTGGCACCAAGATTTGTGGATTTAGATGTTTGATAATACATGCAATAATTGTAAAAGAAGAAAGCCACTGATAGGAATCTTTTTCTTACAATATTTCACATTACCACCATGTAACTTATGATTACTGCATGAAGATTTTTACAAATAATTTTGACCAGTGACATTTGTATATGCACAGCTGATGTTTGGTTAGTTAAATTGTGGTTATCATAGTTTAACGACAACGCCCACGTTTTATGTTTATTTTGTTTGAAGTAACACCATGGTTAATTTTCTAAGGGAGAGCACACTGAATATACGCCAATGTCAAACAATCAAAGTCACAGTAATGACAGTATCCAATTAAAACAGGTGACCATAGTAATGTTCCTTTATTATAATTTAATACACAACCAGATAAGTAGCGGTGTCCTGTTTGACCCGCACTAACTGCCGTCTGATTGACTGACTTTCATCCTTTGTGCTCGGATGTCAAACCAGACAGCAGATGCTGCACTGCTGGGTCACACATTGCGCTTTTCCCCACTCAGCGGCAATTAAACTAGAATGTTAAGACAATTTATGGTTAATCTGCCTGCATAATCGTGCTTATCATTGAGAACGTCGCTGGAATTTGGTTTTTAATTCTGTTTTCGCATTGACACGGCCGCACAATGGATGATGTGGATGAGGGAGTCACAGCGCCGCCCTTGTTCATCCACTGTAACCACCGAGTGTCCGATGCTGAACCGAAACCTACTATTTAGTAACCTTTCGTGGCTTCTATCGTCCAATTTTTTATCGATTAATTTTTATTACACATCTTTATTTATAATTGCACATTTATTTTTTAAATATATATTATAGTCCCTAAAGTAAATTATAAAATTACCCAAGATTACACTTGTGTTCTGAGCCTCGTGTCGTTTCACACTCGCATTACCTGTTTTTCTTATATATATACACCAAACACAAAGGGCGAGAGGTCAGGCAAAATATTAGTGTTAGATACTGACAGCCTCAGTCACCCTTCACTTCCACTGCATCTGCTTTCCATACAATGAAAGTGAATGAAGACCGAGACTGTCATTCTGCTAAACATCTCCCTTTGTGCTTCCAGGAAGGAAAATAAGCTATACTGCTTTGAAGTTGAATATATTATGACAGGTTTCCTTTTAGGGCGAACTTTCCTTTTAAAACAGCATAATTTTATATAACAAAGAGGTCCTGCTGGTGACAAAGGCGAGAGCTTCAACTGCATAAACTAGAAACGCACCTTTATTTAAGCGTCACTATAATTAATCAGTCTAATCAAAAACGTCACTGTATCTGCATTATATTGCAATCGCCACACTATGAACTGTTTGTGCATGTATATTAATAATAATGACCCACCAGCTTCATCGCGGAGGCCATATCATCATAGCGCTCCGCCTGCTCCGCCAGACGGGCTCTTTGGATCAGTTGTTCCCGGTCAGCCATCCTCTCTGGTCAAACGCTGTCGGTTCGCACCGGAGTTCGGTCTTTTTCAGCGGATCACACTGGTTTGTGTGAGCGAAAGCGGGCGGGCGCGCGCTCCGGTCAGCACACAGGCGCGAGCAGAATCTGGAGCAGCCGCGCACGTGAGGGAGGAACGGCGAGCCAAAGGTTGGAGGTGCAGATTAATGTATTTTTGTTTTGTCTGAAATTTATTCGTAACGCTTTCTTTCCCCTCCCAGCCCTTAAAGTCCTCCGAGTTTCGCCGGATATATATTTTTTCTTTCGTCTTGAGAGGTACTGCTGCTGCAAGCGTCCTGTCAATCCCAGCGAACAGGGTGGAGGGGGAGGGGGAGGGGGGTGCGCGCACTCGCTCTATTTTAGGATGACGTCATTTTCTAAAAATAGCCACATGCCCTGCAGCCGCGCACCTGCGCAGTGAGGTTTGCTGCATTGTTCAATGCAGCGGCGCAAGGCGCGTGCGCGCGATAAGAAGCTCTTCCGCATTCAAATGAAGCGAAGCTACTGTTCTGTCTGCTCGAAGACGGACTGTGGAGGATAATGGGATGCATGGACGTGCCTCCTTAACACTGATTGTCAAGACAACATGCGTGGACTGATGTGAACAGACAGGTGTTGACTAGGTTAACAGAGGTCGAGTTCTTATCCATGTTGCAGTGCTTCTGCTGAAGACATGCAGTTACTGCAATATAGCAGTGGGGCTTAATGTGCTCAGTGTGACCTTGGGTATAAAGTAATCTTTGAATTTTAGTACCAATTTGTCTTGGAATAACAAATAAGTCTACATATGTGCCTGACATAACCTTGAAAATAACAAACACCTTGCCAACACATTGGCTCTTAATTCTCAAGGTATTTAAAATGATACAAGGGGCCAAGCACATACAAGTACATTTACATCTAAGACGTAATTCACACGGCACACCTGTGAACACACACGCAGAGCAGTTGGTTGGCTGGGGAGCAGTAGGGGTGTTTGGTGCCTTGTTGAAGGCAATCATCTCAGCCTTGTTACTGAGGGTGGAGGAGAGTGCTGGTTAGTCACTGCCCCTCCTACAACCCCTGCCAGTGCTGGGACTTGAACCTGCGACCTCTGGATCATAAGTCCAACTCTAACTATAAGGCCACTGCTGCCCTAATGTACAGCATTTTTTTTAAAAAATATAACACCTGATAAACGGTACAACAGTCTGGAAGACCTTCCTCTGAAGTATAGGAGTAAATTTTATTCCCTCAAATTTTGTTCCTAGATCTAGAATTTTCCCGGTTCCTGTAATGTGAACATGTCAAAAAATAGATATTTCTGCCAGCAGTTCTAGGAACTGGGAAATGGTTGCTCTGGTGTAAAGGCCACTTTTTAATCAATAGTACGTGTCATTTGGAATGCTTCATTTGATTAGTTTTTTCTTTGATTAAAGCTGTTTAGTACACACACAGCATTGTGCATTAAAATACTATAACGAAGATTTTTTTTACAATGCCTAAGGGGAAAAATGATTGAAGGAAAAATGGACAGGAAAGCTTTTAAAAAACCTTTGTCAATTTCTACCCCAACATTGGTTACTGATGCTTGCTCAGTTTTACCAGACCAATAAGTATCAAGGCAAACACTGATTAGCCAGCTAAAAACTTAAGTTTTCATTTGAAAGTGATTGCAGATGATATCCAAACTCCTTAAAACACAACATTTTGAAAACATTTAAACAATTGATATAAATTTCTATAAAAAAAAAGTCCATTGAAAACCATCCAAACACACAAAATGGCCATGCATTCAAGTTAAGAATGCATAATACAATGATGGCCATGTTGTTATTGGCTGATAAATGCCAATCTTTGAATCAGTTATTACCGATCCAATGAGTAAATTAACCGCACAATTCAAGCAAACCCAATCAAAGCTGTGATGGCGTCAGGACAAAAAGCACTGCATGCGTGTGCCAATGCTCTGAAAACCCATGACTCATCCGTTCGAGTGTTTAACGATGAGGCTGTGCTTTATTTCTCTCTGATCAGATGGTAGCAGCAGTACATTAAGGTTAGCTCTTAAAGCAGAGGCAAATTCTCAGTTTTCTCTGACACAGTATAAACCGCCTCTCCTCCAGTCTTTTTTCTCAAGGGGCACTCGCGTTCATTTTCTCCACACAGCTTTCCCAGAAGGTCACCAGACGATTATCCTTGTTGGCACAAAAGTCTGTGAAATCTCGAAGCAGGCGGTCGGCCAGTTTCTCATCTCCCAACACTCCAGTCCTCCAGGCTTTGGTTAGCATGGTATTGTAGGCCCAGTTGTAGCCCACTCGCTCCTCAGAACCAAACAAGCTCTGATTGGTTGAGGTGGTGGAGTTCCGGCGTCGCCGCTGTCCACTACTGTACTTCCTTTTAGAGTAAGGCAGCTGAAGAAAAACTGTACCTGGAGGAAGAGACAAACATTAATGCATGACAGCGATGTAAACAGCAAGACAAAGAAATGGACAGGATGAAGTAAAAACAAAGATTTCCTTTATGGTATTTCTAGAAAGTACCTGTTACATGGATGTACTGAGGTTTGTTCTCTGATGGAAAGTTAAAAGCTGATGCTGAGAACTTGTCTTGAACAAAGCCAAATCTTCAAAGGAAGAAAGAAGAACGCATTACTTCTTGATTAACTAGATGTCCTTAAGTTTATTGAGATAACCAACCCTGGGTTAGAGCAACAGAATACACAATGCTCCACTTACCTGGTCAGTATGGCCTCCTGAAACAATTGCATTCTGTCCCAGTATGTCTCTGGCTCAAACCCTATATAAAAAAAGCAGTGGTGTCATGGAAGATAACATAATCCGCAATCCTATCAGAGCTGAACAAATTTGTGAAAGAATGAATGCGAGATACTGTTGACTAGCAAAGTAAATGGAGTCTAAAGTCTAACTGATTCAAATGATTTGTTCAGAGCGAGTCTACATTCGTTGACTCATTAGTTCATATGAGCCATTCAGACTGATGCTCGTTTACACTAGTGCGTTTTTCTTTTAAAACGCATAAGTTTTGCTACGATTACGCCATCTGTCCACACTACACCGGAGTTTTTAAGCCGCGAAAACGGAGCGTTTTGGAAACGCTGGAGAGGTCGTTTTCATTCTAAAACGCTGCTGCTGCGTCTCAGTGTGGATGGAGGAAAACGGAGACCTTTGAAAGCGAAGGTGTGGCTGCTGAGATCCGCTACGTGATTGGGGCTTTGGGTCATTGTGTATCCTTCCCTTATTCGTCAAGCGCACATGGCTACAACGTCACCGGCAGACCAGCCTTCACTGTAAACACTGTATTTTCGATAGCCATGGATGTTTTATATTCATTTGTTACTTTAAGTAACAACTCAACCTCGTCGTCTGTCCTCAAAAAGACCTCTCTTGCTTTCTTTACCATCGCGTTCATCGTTCAACCAGCGTTTGTTAACTAACAATAACCGAATGCCGAGCGAGACACGTGCTTCCTTTTTATATTTGAACATGCATGCCCAGTGTGTGCGAATGGTCACGTGATATACGTTTCTGGTGGCGTAGTGTGGAGGGACATCTGCTGGAGACGCTTGGGTGAAACGCTAGTGTGGACGTGCACTAGTGTAAACGGGGCCTAAGAAATGTGGCTTATATGTAGAGTCAATCAAAACGGATATGAAATCCATTTTACCCCTTATTTGGGAATTACATATTTTTCTTTAAAGAACCACGGTGTTAGCTAAGACCGAACAGATTTTTTTGGGGTCCAGTTTTTCTAAACAGCAATCTAATAAATGCACTAATGTCAAAATTAGCTCACAATAATCATGTGCATGTAATCTGTAAACTACACAGAAGCAAAATGTGTCAAGACATGCTTGGGCATTAAACAATAGAACAAATGCCAGTAAACTGACTCTGGCAAATCACATTGCATTTAAATAGTCTCCCCCCATAAATTTGGATCTGAAAAGGAAACTCAAACAATGCTTTAAAGAAAAAAAAAAGGAGGTTGTGCTGGAGCTTGCATTTGACTACAACCACTGCACCATTACTTCTTGTGTCCTCACCCTCAAAAAGGTTATCAGAGCCCTCCTTTAGCAGACACTGGATATTTAGGGGAATAAACAACTGAGCACGGAGAGGGTCGCCATATAGGTATGATGACAAAGCGAAGGGCACCTCCAACACAGGGACAAGCAGGAATCCGCAAGAGGCTGCCTTCCTGTGCCAGCCTTGCACCTGAAACACAAGAATGCATAAGGACTGCCCTTACTGTGCCCCTCTACCCATCTAATTCCTATACTTATTATTTGGTGCTACTATAACAATGCAATAACCTCGTAATATTATCTGTAAATGGTAATATGTTCTTCCCACGCTCACCATTTCAAAGAGCACGGCTGCAGTGACGGCCATCCAGTGCAGCTTGATTTCAAAGGCAGCATTAAGGGAGAAGTTGCCATGGTAATAGCAGCTGCACCATTCTGTCCGATCACTACGATTGTTCACATCGACATCCAAGGTGACTGTTTTCTGCTCTGGAACTGTGGCGGCTGAGAGGGGAGGGGTGAAAACACAGCGAAAAAGACAGAGAGAGCAGAAATGGCCAAGAGGATGAAATGACAGAGGTCTGGCAAGGAGTCATTAAGATCGTAAATGGGTCAATGGAGAGTAATTGTGATAAAAGCATTTATGGCTTAGTTCATGACATCTGAAACATTAAATATTGAGAAGGAATTGAAATGATGATTGCAAGATAAGGGATGATTTTCCATCGTGTAACGTATTAAAGGAAAGATGTATGAAGCTTCTATGGCAGGAATAGAAACTGAAAGCTATGGGCATTGGCTCAATAAGCAGTCAGAAAAGTGATTGGTTGGCAGAAAAGCTTTGCTCGTGTTTGGGAACAATACATTAATATCTTTCATCCAGCGGAAACAGGACAGATGGAGGAGAGCAAGAAGAACCCATACCACAGCACTACTGGACCACAGCCACTACTTCACCACAACATGCACTACAGGCGTACAAAAAAAATCATTATGGCACACCAACACAGCGATTTGATTGATGCATTCGGACATCAGTCCATGCTCTGATTGGAACAGCTCGCAAAGCAATTTGTGCCCTGATTGGATAAAACATGTAACAACACCATTTGGAGAGTACATGCACTGTCATGTAGATTCACGGTCAATTGATTGACAGAATTACAAAGCCATCTACATCAGTCTGAAAGAGAGCCAAGATGTCAACAACTTGATTTTGGGAATTAAGAGAATTGACTGAAGTTGGACTACTATTCTACAACAGCATGCACTGCAGTCCTGGAATAGAGAAGAGTCACACAATGTCGCATGATTACATTTGCATAAGTATATATGTATGGTGGAGGCAGTTTAATCAAAAGTTTGAAGTTTTTTAGAGAAGGTGTTGTATAGAGCAGTGTTTCTCAACTGGTGGGTCGCGACCCAAAAGTGGGTCGCAGGAACATTTTCAGTGGGTCGCGGGGTGTGTGGTCAAAAAAAAAACCCCAAAAGTAAAATTTTTAACTTGTTTTGCGTATACCGGACTTTTATTTTGAAATGCGCGCACGACAACCGATCCCTTTGGAATCAACGTGGAAAGCGTCACGTTGCCGAGCAACACAGAGAGTCAGCTCGTGGAGCTTTCATGTGATAAGACGCTGAACAAGAAATTCAGTAAAGTAAGCCTCTCCCAGTTTTCGCGATCTGAGAGTGCGATCAAACCCATCCCATTCAGAACTACGTATTTGTATGAAAGTGGCTTCTCTTCCTTGGTGAAGCTTGACTCCAAGTAAAGGAACAGGTTGTACATAGAGCACGATCTTCGGGTAGCACTGTCTACCATCACTCCTGACTCTGAAACTCTTATTACATCAGTAAAGCACATCCTCCGTTATCTCATTATCTTCCCAAATTACTGTTAAGTGAAACATATGTTTATAATTGCTGTCATATTAGATGTAAAAATGGTTATGGATGTTTTAATCATTTTACAATTTGCTGGTTTGTTCTGTTCAACAGGATCAGTGTTAATGTTATATTAACAGTTCAGTTTTGTTTATGGTAACAACCTTTCCTTACCCTAACCACTGTTTACAGTGTTTGTCGTTTTTACTTTGAAATATTTCTATAACTTGATAAATTTTGTTAAATGTCAGCAATAAAATATTGTTTATTTGTAAGCCTTGCTGATTTTCTCATGATTTTTCAGTCACTACTTGTGTATGTTAACAAATAAATACAAAATAATTATAATTCCTAAAATTATATTACAGTTCCTAAAAATTTGGGTCGCGGCTTGATGACCATGTAAAAATGAGGGTCCCATGGCCAAACCAGTTGAGAACCACTGGTATAGAGTGATGCTATTGCAGACTTCATATGTTAGTTGAGTCATGGAAATTTCCAATTGTGCACTGTTGTTGGGTGACTCGATGGCAAGGTTGATCTCTGAATGCTTTAGTTAGAGAGGAAATGATCTGACTTTGTGTAACTCATCTACTCGTCTTCCAGAACTGTTGGTGTAAGGAGTGTCATGCTGCCTTACGATGTGGAGCATGACTTCTATGGGGTCAGAGCCGGCTGTGTGTACCTAGCAGTGCAGCAGCTTGGCTGCGTCCTCCGAAGCTGCGGCTGAAGGAGCTATGCCTACTTGCATACGAGGCTGGCCGGCTGGGCAACCAAGGCAGGAGGAAGGCAGGTAAGTCACATGGTCGACGTTCCTCCATAACAAAGGCCACCTCAAACCACTTCCTCTGGAAAATGGTGAAGTCTTCCAAAGCTGCAGCAGACCATACATTCGCTCCAGCTGGGGGAAGCTGAGTCATTGGGCCTGCAGGGAATAGAGTTCTGTTTTCATGGAGGATACAAATACCAAGGTACAGTCATGCTAGCTAAAGGGAATTAAACAGCGAAGCTCAACCTGTCACCTGAAGACTGGTTCATTTACATTTAGTAGGCACTTTGTCCAATGCGACTTACAAATCGCATTTGGCATTACAAATCGCATTTGGCAACAAGACGTCTGGCCATAGGAGAAATGGTTGTGCCCAACTTTCTCTCGAGGTTTTTTAATTCTTCACTTTCGCCAATTGGTGAAGTTTTTTCCTCGCCGCTGTCGCCTCTGGCTTGCATGGTTCGTGACTTGTAGGGCTGCGCATCGATGGATTACTAGTCAGTGTTTGGACTCTCAGCAGTGATTATTAAACCACGCTGAAATGAACTAAACTGAACTTCAACACTGAAAACTGGACTGACACTGTTTCAATTTTTTATAATACATGTGAAGCTGCTTTGACACAATCTACATTGTAAAAGTGCTATACAAAAAAAGATGAATTGAATTGAATTTAGCGATTCAACATGAATAGGCAATACAAAATAAAATGCTACTTATACAAAGGAACTGTTTATGCTCAGGGATAAGAACTAGTGGAGAGATGTTAGTTCAACACTAATATTGACTAAATGCCTGGGGGTTGCTCTGTTGAAGTGATGCTGGTTTCTGGTAGACATTTCTACTTTGATGTAGTATCCAACTGTATCAGGTGTCAAATCCCTGACTTGTAATAATAATAAATTACATCTATATAGCACTTTTCTCAAAAGCACTTTACACATTTGGAAGGGGAAATTTCTTAGCAACCAGCAACCATCTGTGTGCAGCTTCCACCATTATGTGATGGCCGCCATACTGTGCCAAAACACACATCAGGAGAGAAGAAGAGAGTGTTGAAGCAATCAGTAAGTATGGGTATAATATGGAGGCCATGAAGAACAAAGAAGAGTAGACAAATTTGGCCAGGATGTTGGGGCACACCCTTACAACACTGCACTATGTAACCCATTAATATCAATTATTGCGCTTGCGATGTGCAATGGTGGTCTTTTGCTGCACAGTCCAAAGTGAACTGTCAACTAGCTTGCACTGTGGTCACAGTTCAAAATGGCTTAATATTTCACTCTGTCTATGTTCCTCTCATGTACATGTATACTTAGTACAGGCATGAACTGTACATGCTCACTAAAAAGCCCACTTAAATAACACACAACAGGACATTTATGTGTATTATAATTGATCCTGCTGCTTACAATACCGTTACTGTGCTTTCATGGCAACGCTGGGAAAATGACACCTCTTCACTCGCTCGCAGTCAATAAAATCTTACTGTCAATAAAATGTGGTCATTTAAATGGCCTGACTTTTGGCTAATTTCAGTTATTAAAAATTCCTTGTAGGAAACAAATAAGGTCCTATTGCTTTCTATCAATTGAATGCCCCTTGATACAGCTGAAAAACTCTCTAGCAACTTGGCAACCAGTACAGCAGTAATCTTGAGACTCAAGTCGTTTCTTACCCTTTTCGTTATCTTTATCAACAATCCGGTAGAAGTAGAAGCCATAGACAAAGGTTCGCATGGCATCACCAGAAGCATGAGTTATCAGACCTTCCTCCAGCATTTTCTAGAGGAGAGTCAGGGAGCTGGTCACATTTTTAAATACAAAAGACAGATAACTGTGGCTTTCACAATGCTTTCAATTTTACCTGCATAATTTCTACTGCAATGCCCTGCGTGGCAACATTCTCCACAGTGCTGACCAGCCAATGCACAACCTCAGCACTGACAAAGCAGTTGGGAGGCAAGCCCCTCTGCTCTGGCAAAAGCTGCACTCCAGTGCTGCAAGCACAAAAAGCCAATTTATATCACACACACGGGTAATATAATAAAGGACTAATAAATAATTCAGGATTTTAAAAAATCTCACGTGGGATGCTTAATGGCTTCCAGGATCTCCATTAGTGTGGAAGATGAGGAAAGACTCAAACCACTGGACCCCGACTGCCCTCTTATATGCAAAGTAAAAGATGCACTTTCAGATCTGAAAATTCAGGACAGTCAGAGTGAAGGTTGCTGTTCTCTTACCCAGTCTCAAGACCAGTGCCTGGGGTTGGGTCTCCTGTGGCCTGAGATGCAGCAGATGTTCTCTCACCAAGTTGGTTGCTTATTTTGTCCGACAACCCACCCTCGATGGGATTTGCAGGAACCTGTTCAGCTGGCAGCTAGAAAACCCAGTGGGAATATGTCAGATGCAATGTTGGATGCGCAAAGTGCTATTACTCCTGAGTCCTGTCTTTCCTGCACAGGAACTATTACATATGAAGACATTTTCATGCAGACAAGTCTAAAAAAAAAAAAAACAGAACAGAACAAAAGACTTGCAAGCTGTGTACAATTCTGAGATAGCTTCATGCTATTTGAATCCAGCCATTAGCAGGAATGCTTCTATATAGTTCTCTAGTACCACTCTCAGTGGACAGACTGTATCAAGCATCTTGCACTGAACAAGATCAAGAGCTGGCTAAAACCAGCAGCTCCAATCTGACTGGCTGGCTGGTATACAATTCCCCGAAGCCAGATTATATCAGTCTGCCAGAAAATAAAGTGGTACCAAGCTGCTACAATGACCACAATAATTGTCTTACATGGATTTTGCCATTAATTATTTTGAAGACGTTCAAGAGCTTTGTTTGAGGACATTAGTGACGAGTAAACAAAATACTCCCAATCTTATGTTTCAATTTATTTGACATTGTCTTTATAAGTTCTTTTCAAGACCACTTTGACATTAAAGATTTGCCGCTTTATCATTTACACACAATTACTGTGATAAGGCGTTTCAATGTTGCAATATGCATGTCCGCAATAGTCATATTGCAAAATCTGCAATGTTGAGTTAGGATTATAGTTGACCAGGAACCACAGTTCAGAACATTAAAAAGTCATTAAGAAATTTGTAATAGAGGGAAATCTTTTTTGTTTGCTTGTGTGTCTTAAGGCCTGTGACTAAGATTTCAAGCGAATTTTCAACTATTGGTTTTAATTATGACATTTGATTAATTGTGTTTAATTTAATCAAAGAAGTCTATACAGTGTTTTTTGTTTACATTTGATCATTAAATACTGCTAGACTCTCCAGAAAACCATAAAGCATAGTTTATTTCATTTGTGTCTTTGATTGTTCTATTTATCTATGCTTGTAATTTGCATAATTTATTTAATGCAGATGCAGTGACCAATAAAATCATCCAAATCTGTCTAGAATTATGAATTCTTTCCATATACAGCTATTTAAGCCATCTGGTAAAATTATATTCATATCGCAATATACAAAATCACAGAAAAACAAATCATTGCAATATCGTTATTTTCCAAGATCATGCAGTCGTACACTGTGGTATCATAAACGTTACACTTGTTTCCAGCTAAACTGTTATAATTTGCATTACATGTTGGTCAGATGGCCTCTTCCCATCTGCTCCTGGCCAGAATTAGCCGCAATGTGGAACAGCTACTATGTGCCGCCAGACAAAAATCTGGCTGTGTAAGATTAGCAGTGCTCTAAATGAGCTCAGGATGTGAAGTTAGATTGAATGCAAAGTGCACATTCATTCTTCTAATACTACTACTAATACTACAGCAGAATGGTTAGTGTGTTAAATCAAGTGAATCTTGTGACCCTAACATTGCATTTGAATTAGGTGTCATGTTGACTAAGAGTACACTCAAACAAACAGTAGTGAATCTTCTTCGACCACACTCACTATTAAAAACACCAGAGAGGAAAATTCAACCTTCACACTTTCAATGTTAGTGAGAGCTTGGACAAGTAGGGAGGCATGCACACATGGTTTATATGCAATACAATGCGTTGCAGGAGACAGGCGGCTTTTACAGACCAGTGACTGACCTGAGAGTGACAGATGTAGGAGGAACGTGGACTACGAATAAAGTCCAAAATGAAGGCAGCATCCTGTCAGCATATTAGGAGGAAAACACCACAAAGAGAGAAAATAACCCCCAGAGATCAGAGCAAGAATAAGGCAGTGTTGGAAGAGGAAGAGGCAAAGGTCAAAAGAGACAAGAAAGAGCAAGAAAACAAACCCACTGCAAACAATATCTAAGATTCAATACTGAGGGAAAAAGGAGGACATGGACTAAATGAAAAACTGGGCTGTCAACAGTGTAAAAATGTCAACACGTTTTAAAACCTCTGCAACTAATGACATACTACGGAAGGCCTAAGAGGCCATGCATATTTTTTCTCTCTTGTTATGTCATGATCACGACTTAATTATATCGTGATCTCGACATAACAACTCGTTTTCTCGTGATCTCGACATAACAAAAAGTTGTTTTCTCATGATCACGACTTAATTTTCTTGTGATCTCGACATAACAAAAAGTTGTTATGTCGTGATCATGACTTATTATTATTTATTTATTTATTTATGCATTTATTATTGTTATTGTTATTATGAATAATAATGATAATAATATCTGGCGAATGTCTGGCCAGGGAGAGAATAGCCTAGCTGCAGACACGCATTCGTGTAACATGTTAAAGGCGTTCAGAACAGCTATAATATTATGAGCGCAAATGCCTGTGATTAATGTACATTCATGATTATATTCATGTATATGATTATATATCATTATTTACAATCATATTCCCTCAACTGACACCATTTTAAAGCAACTCTATATTGCGCAATTTTATAGTAATTGTAAATAACTTACACGAATGCGCGTCTGCAGCTAGGCTATTCTCTCCCTGGGCAGACATTGGCCAGATATGATCATTATTATTAATAATAATAATAATAACAACAATAATAAATAAATACATAAATAAATAAAAACAAAAAATAAATTGTGATCACGACATAACTTTTTGTTATGTCGAGATCACGAGAAAACAAGAGAGAAAAAATATTTTAATGCATGGCCTCTTAGGACTTCCGTACATACAGCTATGGATTAAACATTAATTAATTCTCTGCCTAATTTGTACTGTGTTTATTAGGTATGGGTCAGACAAAAACAATATTCATTTAACACTATAAAGGTCTAATAATATCTCAAAACTTTGCACAGATGTTTTCTCATTTAAAGCACTTTATAGAAAATGACAACTGGTTGGAATAACAATCATTTTGATTGAAATGCTGTGATTAAAATCATAATTATTACACCAAATACATCTTTCTGTATTCAAAGTTAAAACATTGGTATTGTTTTGTATTCAAATGAGTATAAACATGTCACAATTAGGCATGGGCCGGTATAAGATTCTGACGGTATGAAAACCTTGGATAAAAATATCACGGTTTCACGGTAGGATGGTATTGTGTTTACTAATCTAAAATATATTCTTTTTAAATGTCTGGGTAAAAAAAAAAAAAAAAACTTTTCCCCTTTGAACACAATATATTTTATTTTGAGAAACATTTATAGTATTTTGGGGCAGTAAACGTGATTCAAGTGAATCATTGACTTCTGTGGTCTTCATTTGTTTAAAAAACACAGATGTCTTTCCAATTTACACCTAAAAAAACAAACAAAAAATATTTTTAAAACAATCTTACTCATACCTTAGGAACGGTACAGCAGAAAATTTTGGCGGTATGAAAACCTTGACTTTTCCAAACCACAGTATTCCTTGAAAACGGTTATCGTCCCGTGCCAAGTCTGAAAATCCTTATATGGTGGAATAACCCATTGTTATTCTGACCAATTGTCACTTTCGACCAATTGTGATTTCTATATTTTTTAAATTTGAAAGAAACATTATAAGACCTTTACTGTATATAATAAAACAAATATTAACATTTTTCATAACTCAAGAAAATCTACAGAAGCTTTAAGTACAATTTCAAGTGGTCTCTGTCTATGCAACCAATTACATATCAAACCAACAGACAATACATTGTTGAGGCATTTCATAATAGCTGCATTTTATACAATTGTTTATTCCATTCCAAATTCTGTGATCACTCTTCAAACCCAGCAGACAAAGACAAAAATAAAAGAGACAGCAAGTGGTGCTCATTGCACAAATAAAAAAGGCTCTCTCGGCCACTCAAAAGCACAAGCGTACACACAGGAAGCCTGAGATGCGACAGCACAGTCCTTTTAGCGCTCTCTTACCTTACGAGGGCTATCGACAAACGTGGTTGTCAAGGCAACGTTGGCAGCTTCACTGAAAGGTCCACATGGTTTCCCACCATGCTGAGCGGCAAGCTGCTGCTCTTCAAAAGTCCTGCAGATCAAAGCATCTCAGAAGCATTAGCGAAAACCCTGGAATCTCTAGCATTTTATAAACACTGATCATATGTGGCACAAGATAAAAGTCCAAATCACATTGTTTCTGGCACGAACAATCACTTGTCTTTCATTAACTGCTTTGTTTTTGTTCACTAAAATGTGCCTGCAAAACTCACTTCTGTGTCTGTTCCAGTTCCAGGAGTGCAGAGAGAGCAGAGGTGCCTTTTTTACCAACAGGGGGTGCTATCGGCTCCGGGTTGTAGGATGTGAGGGCTCCGGTCACCTGCAGGCCTTTAATGGTAGCTCCTTTCTGTGATTAGAATAAGTGTTATTAGTGTAACTTCCCTGATGGGTCGTTTTACCCCTTTGAAAAGTAGCATGCCTGTGCTGCAGCTGTGCACTCACGCGGATCATTCGGTCAGACCGATGACGCCGACGAATACGGTTCAGGCCTTCCAAAAAACGGATAAATCCATCCAATAGAGTCCAGTCCCCGGTGCCAGCGAGGCCATCCCGTCCTGCCCCTGCTCCCTCTCCATAGACGTCCCAGTGACCCTCACCATCCGCTACTCGCCTGGCTCCCCCCGCTGGCAGAAGCAAGAAGCGCGTCCGCCAAAACTTCAGAGAGTCAATAAGACTGGAGGAGAGAGAAATGAGAACTTGTGTACTAGGGCTCTGAATCATTTGTGCTTTTTTTTCCGATGCTGGTATCAAATTCTTTTTGGTATCAAACTTTTAACACTCAGACAAGTAAGGCCCCGTCCACATGGCGATCAGTTATATTCAATATAGGCAAACAAATGTTGTTTATAGGCTTGTCGTTCAGACATAACCATCCTTTTGCTCAAGTTAAATGTGCTTTATTTACTGTTTTAAAGCCATGTGCAGGCGCCACGGTGGCGTAGTGAGTAGCACGTTCGCCTCACAGCAAGAAGGTCTCTGGTTCGAGCCCCGGCTGGGTCAGTTGGCATTTCTGTGTGGAGTTTGCATGTTCTCCCCGTGGTCGCGTGGGTTTCCTCCGGGTGCTCCAGTTTCCCCCACAGTCCAAAGACATGTGGTATAGGTGAATTGAGTAGGCTAAATTTTCCATAGTGTATGTGTGTGAATGTGTGTGTATGGATGTTTCCCAGAGATGGGTTGCGGCTGGAAGGGCATCTGCTGTGTAAAAAATATGCTGGATAAGTTGGCGGTTGATTCCGCTGTGGCGACCCCGGATTAATAAAGGGACTAAGCCGACAAGAAAATGAATGAATGAATGAAAACCATGTGCTAGTGTGGGTACATCTGAAATTGAAGGCATTGCTTTATTTTGTGTGTGAACACCCAATCTACATATTTTGTATAACTATGATGTCATCAGCCAATGTCTTGACCTTATCATTACGCAACAGTGACAACAGCAAACTGCAAACGTGTTCGTGCTGCAAAAGCTACCGAGCTTATTAGCTTAACTGAGAAGCATGTTTGTCTTGTGTTGGTTTGTATACAGAGAAGTCTATAGCTGCATCCGAAATAGTCCCCTATGGATAACTATACATATAGCAGCAATCTCTAGTGCTTTTCCGAAATCATAGTGGACATGAATGCAGTACCGCTGCTCCCTATACGCAGAGTACGTAGGGCCTCAACTCCGAGAGGGGCACCATCTGGGTTGCTCAAAAACATTTTTTTACCACTTATATAATAACATTTATTTAATAAAATCAACATAAACTGAGTGTAAATAAAACATATAATGATAATATATTGATAATATGTCGTTAAATACATTTTAAAAAATAGTTTTATGACGAACGCAAAAACAAACAAGTGACGTAACTTTTCCGTGCACGCGCATAGACGTGAGGCGCGGCACGGTCCAGTCCTCTTATCTTTGCGGCTGCTAGCAGCATATAATCATAACTGATGCAAGTTGCAGCTCTATTATCGGGAAAAGAAAACAGCAGTCTGGAGCCGAGAAGAGAAAAAAAAGTGCAAAATGAATCACGTGCATCACATTCAGTTAATTTATGTCCAATAATCTGGAAAACATATTTTATGTTGTTCAAGTAAATTAGTGAGGCTCATGTTTAAACTTCTCCACAACTGCCTTATTTGTTGCCTTATTTGTTGTCGTTTAGGTTCAGCTTCTTGCTTTGCTGCAGTGCATTGTTTTTAAACTATGACAGGACATGTTCTATGACTTTTCACGTTTGCCCCTCTTTCACATTCATTCATTCATTCATTTTCTTTTCGGCTTAGTCCCTTTATTAATCCGGGGTCGCCACAGCGGAATGAACCGCCAACTTATCCAGCATTAGTTTTACGCAGCGGATGCCCTTCCAGCCACAACCCATCTCTGGGAAACACATCCATACACTGTGATTCACACACATACACTACGGACAATTTAGCTTACCCAATTCACCTGTACCGCATGTCTTTGGACTGTGGGGGAAACCGGAGCACCAGGAGGAAACCCACGCAACCACGGGAAACTCCATGCAAACTCCACACAGAAATGCCAACTGGCCCAGCCGGGGATCGAACCAGCGACCTTCTTGCTGTGAGGCGAACGTGCTAACCACTCGGCCACCGTGGCGCCCCCTCTTTCACATATTTCTCATAATTACACAAACTCAATTATTTTCATTACCTTGTGCAATACTTTACACTTCTGTTTGTACAACAGCTACATACACAAGCACGGCACAATAATTTCACTGTATATATTATTTATTATATAGTTATATTATTTAATTATATAATATATAATTTGCAGTTGTTTATTGTTTTGTCTATTTCCACACATTTCATATTGCTGCTGTTGTTATTGCTTGTATCACTGCGATGACAATAAAGTCTGTTTAGTCTTTACATTTCATTTTTGTATTACTATATGAAATAACAAAACTGACTCATTCTGTGATTTCTGAAAGGCCATAAACCATTGTTATTGCATGAATTCATGAATTATTATTTTCTTATAAACGTTAACAATGTTTTCGTTTGAAAATACACTCATTAATTCTTAAAAACCACAAATATCTTTGATTTATACTGACAGCAAGGGTCAGCTTTTGTCACCAGATTATAGTGCAATATTGGTAGTAGTTTAGACACATTATGAAGAGTGCTTGACTAGCTCATTGTTTTAATGGTGTGTCATGAGTTTGTCTTTAAAAGACTAATTTCTTCAATTTTGTACATGGAAATAATACTTTTGAGTGTTTAAATGCATATATATATATATATA
>CAIGQQ010030612.1:6938458-6990404 GCA_903798035.1 Danio albolineatus
TGTTTTAATAGTGTGTCATGAGTTTGTCTTTAAATGACTAATTTCTTTTGTTTTGTACATGGAGACAATAATTTTGAGTGTTTAAATGCATATATATAAATAAATACATGTTTAAGTACATATGTTCGTGTGGTTTTGTTCCTCTGTGGGGGCACCACAGTAAAATTTCGCATAGGGCACCCTTTTGGCCAGCAGCAACCCTGCATGAATGCACAGCAATAACCTGTCTACAACCCATGTACACTCAACAGTTAGAGAATACCCACAATGCACTGTGAGAATTCACATGGATAGGATCTAAAGCCTTAGTGTAAAGTAACTAATTACAAATACTCAAGCTACTGTAATTGAGTAGTTTTTCTCAGGAATTGTAATTTACTGAGTTGTTTTAAATATGTGGACTTTTACTTTCCCCTGAGTACATGTTTAGTGCAGTATCGGTACTTTTACTCCACTACTTTCCTTTAACCTGCAGTCTCTACTTTATTTCTTTCTTGTCTATGGTCATTGTCTAAAAGAGAAAAATCAGTCCTGTGATTCCTGTCCAATTAAATCACACATAAAAAGTAAATAGCATCATACTGAACAGCCTTAAGACATGGGCGCTTTATGAATGCAGCAAACCTTTTGGAAACATTAAAAATGTCCAAGAAGATGTTCAAAATCTGTACACGCAATGATCCAGAGACTGTTTATAGACTGCATGTCACTGAAAACGATGGATATCGACTGTATGATGACTGAACTAACCAAACAGCCTTAAACAATCACTAAAACAAACAAATGAAGAATAGAAGAAAGGGCCAAATTAAAGGAAGGACCGAACAAGGAATGGAGGGAAGGATCAAAGAACCAAATAAATGAAGGATTCAAGGAAGGACTGAACAAACTAAGGAAGGAAAGAAGGAACGAACTAACAAAAGAACAAAGGACCTAATGAAGGAAGGAACAAAAATATGTAAGAAAGAATGAGCGAACAAATGAAGGGAGGAAAAATGACTTAACGAATGAAGGAAGAATTCAAGGAAGGACTGAACAAACTAAGGAAGGAAGGAACGAACAAATGAATGAATGAATAAAAGGACCTAATGTAGGAAGGAACAAAAATATGATCGAACGAACAAGTGAACGAAGGAAGGAGAGAACAAACAAATAATTGAAGGAAGGTTGGAAGGAACGAACGAAAATAGGAAGATCCCTAAATACACCACATGTTGTTTGTGCTGGGATGTGTAAACGTAACATTCTGTAAATGCATCAACTTTTCACAGAGTAACACTCACTACTCTTGAGTATTTTTTAAAGGGCTACTTTTTACTCATACTTTGAGTAATATTTACAACAGATACTTTTACTCTACTAGCACTATATTTTTGGGCAAGTAATGGTACTTTTACAGTACCATGATTATGATTTTTTAGTACTCTTTCCACCACTGTCTAAAGCGCAATCCTGTCGGTGTAGGTTTCAAAATAAAATACTATCTAATTAAAGTAACGATTGTATACATTACAGGAATCAAAAGTCTTTGTTTCAGTACTAATACACAGCTCGTGTTATAGTGTTATATAACTATCACAGGGTCTGACCAAGAAGTTGAAAATCAAATTCATTTGAGAGAATCATACAGCAGCAAAACAAACAAAACGTCTTCCGGTGCACTGATGTTACGGTATATTAGTGGACTGATGTAGGGAATAGTGAATAATGTGTGCATATGTACATGTTTCAAGACTTTTTCTCCATTTTACAGCATTTTTCTCCGAATTACAGCACCACATACTAGTCATGTTTGTATATAGGCATGTATACTACATTGTTTTCAATGGCGTTTGTGTGTATGTAAATATTGTTTGAGACGAGGTGGAAAAAAAAGATGCGATTCATTCCAAGAATATTGTTATGGTACCCAACCCTACTGTTGACCTGTATAGGTTTTGTGTCAGTGCCATGGTGTGAACTGAATGAGGCTTACTACCTGAAGTCCTCTGATCCGGCAGAGCAGATGTACTGGTCTAAATAGTTCCACTTGTACTCCTCCAGCCTCTCGTGGCTAAACTCTACCCAGAATGGCATGAAGTGGGCATCTGCATGCGGAGGGCACAGATTGTAGCTGTACTGAATCTGTGTTGATTCATAAGGATACCTAAAGTTGAACAAAAATAAATAAACGCATGCACACAATTCATGTATAGAAGAACAAATGGCATGAATCACATCTGAATGAATAAAAATATCAACGGACTTTGGGAGGTAGCGGGTGACTGTGATGATCTTATCTTTAAGACAGACTTTATGAAAGGTTCTGCCCATGCTGAGCCAGTAAAGACTCTCCTCTTCTTCTGGTTTGCGGCGAGACACAAGCCCTGAAAAGCACACGTTTATCTACGTTACATTGGAGCGTGACTTATAACAGGAACACAAAATGCAGCTTGAGTTCAGATCTGAGGGTGCCCAGCAGATGATGTACCTCTGGAATACAGGGGGCTGCTGCTGAGGGGCGGGGCTATTGCAGGCTGCGGCTTCCTGTTGGGCTGTACAATGATCTGGTAGCCTTGCATCAGTCGCTGACAGATAAACTCTTCAAACACCTGATGGGCCATCATCACTGGAGTCTCATCATCACGTCTATATATGATGGAGAGAGGCAAGTTTGGACTGACAAATTTTCACAAATTTGAGTGATGCAATAGTAACTGGCTTCAGTGACTTTGTTTCCCAAAGAAATTTTGGTAACACTTTTGTATAGAGACCAATTCTCACTATTAACTAGTGGCTTATTATGTTACCTGCCTATTATTAAGCTACTGGCTGTTTATTAATACTTATAAAGTACATATTCTAAAGAATCTTATTCTATATCTCTAATCCTTCCCAACCTAACTACTATCTTAATACATATTGGGGAGCAAATTAAGGTTTACTGAGCTAAAAGACATATTTAATGGTTTGTTAATAGTGAGAATTGTACCTTAACACAAAGCATGACCAAACGACCAAATTAATCATATACTATACATATCATAAATTACAATAGCTCTGAAGCACTGTGTAGTTAAAAAAAAAACTACAATCTGAATGACAATCAGATTAGGATAAGAAAAGAAATATCTTGGTTTGCTTGATTTGATTCTGTCCTTGATAGGGATTTCTATTCAGAAACATCTGCAATGTATTAAAAAAATAGCCTGTTCACATCAAGAATGATATTATGATAATTATAACCAGTAGAATAGGCCAACAGAAAACGTCTCAAATTTAGCTGTGGGGTGATGGATAAATTGCCCACAGGAGGCGGGTCTATGGCCCTTAAGCCAATTACTGTGAACATCTTTCAAGATATGACATGCAATTTAGCCAATCAGCGTCCTCAAATCTAAGCTGGTATGGGTGATTATTTTATCGCCTCAGGAGATGTACATGAGGCATGCTTAAATGAATTATCACTGATGTGCAAACAAACATTTTTTGGCACATGCATATTTGAAAACGGTCACAGTTCTGTCCTGTGTTTTATAATGGACGCACGCGTGTTTTTGTGAGATTGCAAAAGTTATTGATGTTTATATTCATATTGCAATTAGACACTCCAGTTACAGGGACAAACAGTTGCTCAGGATCTGATCACTGTTGATGGTACTGTTGATGGTATTTAAACAAAAATCCAAAATCAAACAAAAAATGCTCAAGGGTAGCTTAAATAATGCGTCGGTGCACCAACACATTATTCAAGCTAACCCTAAGCACGTTTTGTTTGATTTTGGATTTTAATGCAAAATTATATTTCTTCGTTACTGATTCATTTGAGTATACATTGTGCAGTATTACTTTAAGGCTGAGTTATAAAAAGAATGTACACTACCGGTCAAATGTTTGGGGTTAGTAGAATTTTTAAATGTTTTAAAATGAGCTTTTCCTGCGCACCAAGGCTGCATTTGTTTCATCAAAAATACAGTACAAATATTAAAACTGTAAAACGTTACTGCACTGTAAAATAACTGTTCAAAGGTAGTGGTTTTCAGCTTAATTAGTCCAGTCTTCAGTTACATGATCCTTCAGAAATTACTCTAAGATTAATAACTATTACAATATAGTAATAAAAGCAATAATGACTGGATTAATAATTTCAGTTGAAACTACATACAATAAGAAAACAGTTATTTAAAACAGTAATAAATATTTTTACAAATTACATTTAATAAATGCCATCTTGATGAACAGAATCATTTTCTTTAAAAAAAAAGAATTTTAATGAAATGAAAAAACTTAATAAAACTGACCCAAACTTTTGACCGGTAGTGTATAGTTTATGGTACAAAGGCATGCAGAAAAAGGTAAGAATCGCCCCAACCTAATCCTGAACTTGGTAAAACAATTATCTTAAAATATTAAAGGGATAGTTCTGCCTCAAATGAAAATTTACTCACCATTTACTTACACTCAAGCTGCGTTAAACAAATGAAAATATTTTGAACAATGAACAATGTTAAATAGTAGTAACAAACATCCAAAACAGGGAGTCAAGTAGTAATGGCTATCAGTTTCCAACCATCTTCAAAATGTCTTCTTGCAGAAGATACTGATGCAGAAAAAAAAAACTCAAACAGGTTTGGATCAGGTCGAGGGCAAGTAAATGATGATAACGTTCACTATTCATTAGAACATTACAAATTAAATGTTTCCAGCAGTCATCGCTGAATGTAACTATAACTACAAGCGTCCATACCAGCAGAAAATATTGTTCAGTTTATTTTTAAGTGCTTGAAGCAGTTTCATCTCAAGCTGTTTAAAGCAGAATGGTTTGCGGCTGGCTATCAGTATTTATTGTTTATCAGCAGGAAAAAAAAAAAATCCAAATTATTCCACTGATATTCAACCCTGCTTTGACCCAATCTACGTCGTAAAAGCACTACAGAAATAAACATGAATTGATTTGAATTGAATATTGACGAGGGGTCTGGATGCAGACCTAGAGCAGTTGCAATCTGAGCTGCATGCAATGCTTTTTAATGACCACCCCTAACCCTACCCCTCACAGTGATGTCACACGCCTATGAGTGCATTTTGTCTGACAGTGCATCACTGAGATATGCAATCTCAGCTTGCATGATCAAGGCTGCGTCCAGATACAATTGAGATATTGCTCCAATGTGCCATTGTTAGTATATATGTACAGTAGTTGTGGTGTGGCTAGCCTTACACCTCTTTACTTTTTTTTTTCCAGAACTTTCTTCTACGGTATAGTCATATTCTTGATGTAAATACTTTACACATGATTTATTTATTTATTTATTCTATTATACCCAAACCCTAATATATTGTTACCTCTCGAGGTCAGTGTGTGGCAGCAGGTCGTAGCATCCCTCTGTATAGTCATTCTGAAGGGTTTGCCGGTCGGGAAAGTAATCGGTGGTGAGGGGGAGGCAGGCAGGAGTGGTGAGGGACTTCCAGTCCACCCCGACTGTGCAGCAGAAACTAGGCACTGTCGGAGGGGCAGACAGCAGGAGGACTTCAGGAGCACCCCCACCACACGCACAAACACACAGCGCACAACATACACACACATACCACAGGGACACAACAGACCGCATCCAAAGCACATTCACACATAAGGCCCGAATGGAAATTAGCAGACAGATTGAGAGAGAAAGGGGACATGAGAGCAGGGGGTGAACAGTTCCAGGCAGACAGACACAAACCAACACACAGAACAAGAGAGAGAGAGAGAGGCAGAAAAAAGCGGGGAAAAAAAAAGGAGTGTGTTACCATCATTGTCGTAATTGAACTGAAATTACAGTGACTACTACTACTACATGCAATAACAATTAATCCACATGCAATAAAGACACTGTGAGCATTGTGATATCACTGATGAGTACAAAGTGTGAACGGCCATCTGTACAAACACACAATTGGCAGAAAAGGTGACAAAGAGAGTGGCATTCAGGCGAGACATGCGTGAGGGTCTGAGTGCAGCACTGGCCTTTTACATACTCGTGATTGGTGATTTCATTGAGGATTTTAAAGCTTGTGAGTGGTAGAGGAGTGAAGTTTGATCTGTGATTAGAGAGAAAAGGGAATTTTGGAAATAGAGGAACCCAGGGGGAAAGTGAGGGGACGGTACAGAGAGAAGGCCAAGAAATCCCAGATAACTCTGAGGTGGAATTCACCAAGACTGCAGTGCGCCCACATGACTACGCAATGCTGAGTTGTCATTTTAGCAACTGATTCACTTAATTTTCAAATGTTCAGTTCTTATTTGTGAATATCACAAGCCAACTAACTTGCAAGCATACCCTCCAGCTTTTAAAATCAAATACCAACAATGTTACATTTTTAAACAGCAAAAGTAAGTCCAAGGCACTCCAAAAATGTAAAAAGCCTTTATTGACCTGGCTATTCCTTGAAACTGTGCCTACGTGTATCGGCAAACACTTGCCTTCATCAGGGTAACGACTAGCCATGGAATAGTCATGTTGATAAAGGATTTTTAATATTTTTTTCACATTTTTTGAGTGCCTTGGACTTACTATTGCTGTTTATTCTGACGAATGCCTTACCCAAATAGTGCCAACACAACAATTTAGCTATATTTCACAACATTACTGGCTAATTCATGTGCTAGCTTATCATTTACACCCAATTCAAACAGATTTTCAAAACCTACTTGTGAATAACATTGTTAATAGCCCATGAGCTAGCTTACCCACCACCTTTTACGTGCTAACTGAACAAACATGCAGTGAATATCACTAAACTTTTAGTTTGCAAGCTGAAACTCTAATTCAACAAATGTTCCATCAATACTGGTGAATATCACTTGCTGATTATTAAGCTATTTTAACCTCCACCTAATATTTTTTTTGGAAAATATTTGCAGCTGATTAGTGTGCTAGTTTTGACTGCACCCTTTAAAGCCAAAGTGAACAAATGTTCAATTACCAATTGTGAATATCATAAGCCAATACAAGCTAATCAAACAAATGTTCATTTCTCAGAAAACTACTTGATTAGTTAGCCTACGCTCAAAAAACCCTAATAAAAAATTATTTCAATACAAATATTACTAGTCAATTAACATGCTAGCATAGTCTACACTCTTTTCATCTTTATCAAACAAATGCTCAACCTATTTAAATATTACTTTGTTATTTGTCAATATCATTGGACAGTTGGGGAGTTAGATTAGCCTACACTCCAAACAGATGGCACTTGTCTCACGTCAACACAGTAAGACCTACTGGAGACATCTATACTAGTAATCTGCAGAAAAGTAACAAAACAAAATCACTGAATCAGTGTTTTTCAACCACATTACTGGGAGACGACCAACTCGGCACATTTTCCGTTGCTGCATCCCAATTTGCATACTATTCTTCCTAAATAACATTTGAAAATAGAATTAGTATGTCCCAAATGGTAGTATGTTAAAAAGAGTATGCCAAAGTTTCCTGGATTCTTTACTATTTCCGGTAAAAATAGCATCCATACTCTAACAACTATTGCCCACAGTACATTGCCTGTTGGACTTGAATTTGATTAGAACTACAAAAGCTGGTGAAAAGTGTAAACAAACTACAAACATGATGGATGCGTGAGACCAACCGTCAAGAAGAGAGGCTTCAGTAAAGGTGTTTGTATGACTGTTAGTTAATACCTAGCCTACTGGAAAATATTTAAATCATGTTTTCTGTGCTATATTTCATCTGCAACAGCAATACTCAACTTATATTAAGACGTTATATTAGACATTAATGTCTGAATGCATAATTATAAAAGACCTGAGGAGATCTGTCTGCATGAAAGACTTGTGAATGGCAGATTAACCTGCTGCTGCTTCTCCAATAAGGTAGGGAATTAAACATGAAAGAAATGTGGATGATGTGTGGCTGATTGACAGGGCTCATAACTAAGCAACATGATCTGTAAAGGAGGAAATAGTATGTCCTAAAGCTTGCATACTCTTCTGTTACACACTTAAAAGTATATATTTTTCCTTCACAAAATTACATACCTTTAGGGCGTAGTATAGGTATGCAAATTGGGACGCAGCCAATGTCTCTTTAACCAAACACACCTGATTCAGATCATTACCAGAGACTGAAAGACCTGTAATGACTGCGACAGACAACGGAGACATCCAAAACATGCAGGTCTGGTGGTCCTTCTGCAATGTGTTTGAGAAACACTGCACTAAATAGATTCATAAATTCAAGTCATGAAGCATAAAAACCCCAGCACGAGTCTTTGCAGGCGACTAAAGGCGCAACTGTAGAGTGAATTCCCCCCAGAGGTTGTTGACAACCATTTTCGCTCATCAAACTTTCATCCGTAAACAACACAGCCACTCAGCTCCACTGATACAATCTACCGCACTGGCTCAAGATACCCAAACAGCCTTTTACACAGATAGAAGACAGTGATTCCCTTACAGATTAGGATTCTAACCCAAAAGTGCCAAAAGACTTGATCAAACCCAGGCTTAAATACTTTAAATCATTTAACCATAGTTCCCCAATTTGCTGTCCAAATCCCCTCCCCTTTGAAACATGAATGCTTTTATGTGATTGCGGCTAAAGAACATTTAAGAGTGAGGATATAAATAAATTTTCATCTCTGCAGAAATAGATGGCCGCTGTAGATGTGTTGCCTCTTCACTGATGGGGAAGAACTCACTCGGATCTAGACTGCCGGAATAATCCTCGAAGGAACCACGGTTCACTGGTGTTCCTACAAGAGTGAGGGCAGTAACAACAATATGAACTCAACTGCTGCATTTTAGAGAGAACATTACGGGTAGATGACTATGCATGTAATAATTAAAAGGAGGAAATAGTACAGTGGCCCCAAAAAGTTTTTGGCTGTCTTGCTTAATAATGTATGAACGTCATGTAGTAATCGCAAAGAACAGAATTTCATAGCAGTCATCTTCACTACTTTTGTGGAACAATTATTAAAAAAGAAAGAAAAAAGTCCAATTTCAATTAATTCAATGATTAATAACGTATACCTTTCAGACTACAATGATTTGAGTCTAACAAGCATTAAAAGAACCAATTCGTTTAATCCCACTGCATGTTTTGCTAAGAGCAGGTTATAACAGTCAGTTGTCTAGGAATCAGACCACACCAGTTGTTTGGGAGTAGTTTGGGATCCACCAGTCATGTTGGATCATATTGATTTGCAGCGAAATAAATGAATCCTAAGAGTCAGTTGTTGCATGGAAGTCGGACTATATTAGTCATGATATATGGATTTGGTTTACTATTAAGCACAATAATCATTTGCTTGGGACTGAGGAAATGCCAGGGGTCCGTTCTTCATACCTCGCTTAAATAATCTAAGATTATATGGCAGATCCTGGATCTTTTAATCTTGATAAGTGATCTCTGGCTAATTTGGTTCTTCAAACAAGTTCGCGAATCAGATTAAAATGTCTGGAACTGATCGAAGATCGCTGTGTGTGTTGTGAAGGACAGATCTATCGATCCTCGAAATCATGATCAGCAATGCAACAATTGGCTGACGGCACAGCAGCGCAATGACATCATCTGATTAATAATCAATTATCCATGTGAGCAAAATTACATCAAATTTGTAGGAAATTGTTTGTTAAATGATACATAATAACTCGTGGGCTGCAGGCTTTACACTTCCATGTGTCAAGAGTATTTAACAATTTATTTAGTTTTACATTTAGAGTGGGGGCGCCACGGTGGCGTAGTGAGTAGCACGTTCGGCTCACAGCAAGAAGGTCGCTGGTTCGAGCCTCGACTGGGTCAGTTGGCATTTCTGTGTGGAGTTTGCATGTTCTCCCTGTAGTTGCGTGGGTTTCCTTCGGGTGCTCTGGTTACCCCCACAAGTCCAAAGACATGTGGTATAGGTGAATTGGGTAGGCTAAATTGTCCGTAGTGTATGAGTGTGAATGTGTATGTATGGATGTTTCCCAGAGATGGGTTGCAGCTGGAAGGGCATCCGCTGCGTAAAAAATATGCTTGATAAGTTGGCGGTTGATTCCGCTGTGGTGACCCCGGATTAATAAAGGGACTAAGCCGACAAGAAAATGAATGAATGAATGAATGACATTTAGAGTGGATTTTTATTATAGGCTTATTCAAGTTTCTTAATCGGTGTAAGGAATAACTGGCTGTCTAAATTTGCATCAAAAAAGTATTTTGATATCGGTAAAGGTGTCTGTAGCTATATATTTATATACACATTTATATATGTGACGAGACGCTTACCCCACGAGACGAGACATGAGATTGGGTTCACGAGAACGAGACAAGATTAATAAATCTTCTGATAAAATACATAAATGGAAAATATTTTATTCAACTGAAAAAATGCTTTTTTTAAATCAACTTAACTTAATAAATAAAATAAATAAAAATAAATCACAAAATGCAAAACAATTTAGGTGCTTTTTTTTATATCAACTTGTAATGAATGTTATTTTACATTTATTTTAATGAATTATGCCATAAAGGGCATGCAAACACTGCTAAAGATTTTGCTATAAACTCAACTGGCTTCTCCCCTGTACAGTTTCACATAAGAATCGAACTCTTATCAACAAATATTCAAGTATTCGGTACATACTTTCAGTATCACCTTTGCTTAAAAAGGTCTAATCCTGATCTAAAAACATCTAATCTTGTTAATATGAAATAAGCCTGCTAATGAGCAGGTTTGAGCTACCAGACCTGTTGCTATGACAACTCTCAGATGAGAGTTTTGAAGAACAAAACAATCCTGGCAAATCGTCAATAACCAAATCAAGCTAATTGAGTAATCCACATACGAAGAACAGACCCCAGTCCTGTTTCAGTATATGTTTTTGATTTGAGTAACAGAGTCAACTCATATGAACCATTCGTTCGGGAACCAAACTACACCCATTACACTGCATGGTTTTATTTGCTAGAAGGAACTGGGTTACAAGATTCATTTGTTGGTGACAAATAGGATTTGAGGCTTTGATTTAATACAGAAGAACAGAATTCTTAGATCATGCACTTGGGAATCTGAAACATTGCATGTGTATTATACGTTTTTTTCTTCACTATATATAAAAAATACTTTTTGGAGCGTCCTCCATTTTTGAATCAGACCACACTTATTTGATACATTTAAAAGTTATAAAAGCTATAAAAGTCAAAAAAGTATTTGCACATTCATATGAACTAAATATCTTTTAATGGCCACTGTAAAATTGGATGTCATGTAAGAGAAAATAAATCACCAGTGCTGGTGCTACTAGCTGGGCTTCCAGAGATGTTGTCAGGAACTCCACTAATGTACAGTCCATTCTCTCCTGTGTGACGGGATGCTGTCCGCTTACTATAACACAAGCATTTACACCATTGTGACACTCTGATGGTGTGTTTTCCCTCTCCGAATAACCCCTCTCTCATCTGTGATTGACTGACCTTCCTGTGGCTTCATGATAGGCCAGTTCCAGCAGCTCAGCAGAGGTACGAGCCGGGTCTCTCTGCTCACTCCCTTGCAGCTCAGCCATGTTCTGACGTGTCTGATGGTGGATCTGGATAGGCTCTCCTGAAGGACCTGGAACATCCACACAATATTATAGTGATCTACTGATCTTAAGATTTTCTAGCCAATTACAATTGCCATTTGCTGTACAGGAAAATTGTCTGATTCCACTACTGTCTTCAGATTTTCATAACGTATTATTTCAAAATATATGATTTTTTATTCTCATGATCTGAGGTGAACTATCTGCTGCTGCTTGCAGTATAAGGCAATAAATGTAATTTACAATAGAATTCAAACTCACATTGTTAGCATTTAATACTGAATAAAGCACATGAGGTTACCTGAGGTGATCACTGTCATAGTTTTCTGCTGTTCACCAATAAGAAATAGAAGCCATTTCTAATTTATCAATTCGAGGTGTTGGTAAAGACAAAAACTCCTTTTAATATGGAAAATCTTCCTTCAGTCGTGTGCCGTTGCTTTTATTTAGAACGTGGTTTAAATAACTCGCTCATGTCCTCAATCTGGCAACCTGCGCTTGTGTTTGTTTTGATCCAGGAATGTAATACCTAGTTCAATCAATTGGTGTCAAACTTACACACTGCACCTTTAAATATGTTAGCCACGCCCAATTCCTAAGATATACATAATCTGAAAATTAACTGGGAAAAAAAAACAGGAAGTGCATTTTCAGATTTCAATTAAAGATTAGTGGCAAACTATTTTTTTTTTCTTAATGACATCCACATGTGGGAATATAAATTTATATAATATCATTTCAAATTAACAATAATCTACATATAACTGAAAAGTTATACTATTTGGTTTTTAATCATAAAATTTCATTAACAGCTCAGCCATGAGGGACATTAAAACCTTTGTCTCTCTGACTACTGCCTGAGCCAGAGTGATGCAAATGCGATGGGCAAGGTGTCAATGACTCTGGCCCTGTTTACACTAGTGTGTTTTAGTTTTAAAACGGTGTTTTAGCATGAAAACGATCCGCGTCCACACTAGCGTTTTACCCAAGCGTCTCTAGCAGATGTCCCTCCACACTACGCCACCAGAAACGTATATCACGTGACCATTTGCGCACTCTAGGCTTGCGCTTTCATGTATAAACAGGAAGCATGTGTCTCGCTCGGCATTTGGTTATTGTTAGTCAACAAACGCTGGTTGAACGATGAACGCGATGGTAAAGAAAGCAAGAGAGGCCTTTTTGAGGACAGACGATGAGGTTGAGTTGTTACTTAAAGTAACAAATGAATATAAAACATCCATGGCTATCGAAAATACAGTGTTTACAGTGAAGGCTGGTCTGCCGTCTGCCGGTGACGTTATAGCCACGTGCGCTTGACGAATAAGGAAAGGATACGCAATGACCCAAAGCCCCAATCACGTAGCCAATCTCAGCAGCCACGCCTCCGTTTTCAAAGATATCCGTTTCCCTCCATCCACACTGAGACGCAGCAGTAGCGTTTTAGAATAGAAATGGCCTCTCCAGCATTTTCAAAACGCTCCGTTTTCGCACCTCGAAAACTCCGGCGTAGTGTGGATGGATGAAAAAACTTATGCGTTTTAAAACGAAAACGCACTAGTGTAAACGGGGCCTTTGTCTTTGAAACCCCTTTTGTTCATTAACTCATGTGGCCAGGAGCTGGGCAGGATTCTAACACCATACGTCGGTTATCATGCTGACTCTAAGACTTAATTTGCATGCTTTGTTTAGTCATCCCCCTCCTTCTAAGAACACGTTATAGAGAGGACATCTTTGTCTCAATTCAGACTCGTGATAAAACTCGCAGACTGCAGACCTTCCAGTAGGCTCTGCAGACGCATGGACTTCTTGAAGACGCTGTATGACTGCAGATTAACCGACACGTCTCAATAAAAGGATTCTGCTTGTTTCCGAGTCTCCTGGTCTGGGGTTGTCCTCTCTCTTTTGGCCCATTTTGATTTTTACAACACACAGATGAATTGTTTACCACAAAATAATAAATAATCATATGGTTTGTTTTGATTTCTTAGGGACTTTGTGCGTGCCTAAATTGAACATTACATGCAAAAATGTTAATATTGTTCAATTTAAAAAATTGATGCAGATTATCTCATGTTTTTTCTCTGGGTGTTTGGTCATGAATAGTACATTAATAATCAAACACCCGGAGATTTACCATAGAGTTGACCTGATTTCAACTCTCCTTGACGCTCACATCGCTCAAAATGTGCCGCGCTGCTGGCTCCCGTTAAAAATGAATGACTTCCGGCTACTTTTATACTATTATACTTGTCGGCGGTGATGTGCATGCACGAAAAGACAATATTTATTACAAAAAACCTCATGGAATCCATAAAAAGTGTTGCTGCTTTTATTGTTATACAAGGTCATAAAATGAATAAATGAAAATTTATTTTGTAGTAAAAAATAATTGGAGTGCAGTTTGTTTGCACGTCAGAGTGCTCTCACACCTGTAGATCAATTGTTTTGTTCTGAAACAGGGATTAAAATTGTTAGTGTTGCTCTCTCTTCTTGGTGCGGTTCGCTTTCACACGGCAAAGTTCCTAAACGGACCAAAATAGCTAAAACAAGTCACATTTGAGTAAACTCTGCTCACATTTTCAGAGTCCTGCTCAGCTGTCATGCATCCTTATTTTAATATATGATGATGAGCAATAAGACATTATAAGCGAAAAGCTGCACTTTAATTTTAAACGGTGACATTCACAGACACTGTTACCAAATATAAATAAGAGGTAAACTTTCTCATACAGGGTCGTTGGCTAGAATTATGCATTAGGCTTTACATTATAGATAGACCAAAACTGCAGTTTGGTCAATTTTCCTAACGGATAAACAGTTCTCAGTTATACTTTAGCATGCTTTCACTTTCGTATTTGACATAAAACACAGATTTACCGGTATGAATGATGACGTAGTGACTCAAAATTCTCTCTTCATATAACCGTATATGCCTATTATTACATATCATAATACACTGTGATATAGCCTGGTTCATTAGTTCGTAGGATTGTTTTGCTTTCTCACTACAATCGATCCGCTCCAGAGTCCATTTCAATCGAGCCAAGACCACCTCATTCAGGTGATCTCTCGGAGCGATTGATGTCACCGATGTCACGCTTCAGAGCACGATTGCTGGATTCACCTACTGTATGCCAAACGAACAGCGCTGACTGGGGAAACGTGCCAGGTTCTGAAACAAAAGTCTAGTTGTGAAAGCACCCTAAGATTCCTTTGGTCTGGACCAAAGTTAAAAACGATACATTATACATTTGTACATTGTATTTTTTTCAGTCATTTTGGTTTTACAAAAAATATTTTACACCAGACCGACTGCTCTGAACCGAACCAATTGAAACTAACCGAGAAGCAGTGATGTGACGACATCCACATCTGTTGTTGGCTAGATGAATTTACTGAACTGTTTTTTGATTGATCAGATTAATTAACGGATGGAAAACTCACATGCAAACCACACGGACCTAAACACAGAGTGGAGGAAACGTCAGCAGGCAGTTTGGACCTGCTCACAACTCCATGTTTGTCTGAAACCATTGCGGTTTGTCATAATTGCGATTAAGTATTCACGTCACAGCTGACTACAGCAGCTAGGTTAGTCCAACAAAAGAACTACTTTTTGTGTTAGGATTGGTTCATGAACCAATGAACCACTCTAGTGTTCGTTTGAAAGCGTACCAGGACCTGCTTGAAGAGGTGCTCTCGGTAGACTTGCAAGGAATGTATTGTTTTGTTTGTTTTGTTTGGTTGCACGACTCGCACCTGAGGCAAACCCAAAGAGACAAAAAAACCCTTTGGTTTGTTTTAGCTGAACTAAATGAGGCAGGTGTGAAAGCACCCTCAAATAAAAGTGCTCAGTGTGAAAAACGTTTAACCACCACAGAATGCATCGACTGGCCAATCAGAACCAAGAACTGTCTCCCTTACCCACAGGAAATGTGTGCATCCATCGGCGGCGGTTGGATGTGAGTTTCATAGGCATGCGTGAGGGAGCGAACGGGTTGATGAGGGCTCTCTGAGGCGTATAACCACCCGGCCGCACATGAAGAGTGGACTCAGCACTTCCTACGGTGAAGCGTCCCGGAGCACTGGAATCCCTTTGAGATTCCACCATTTTTTCCAACAATTCTATAACGGCCAGACAGAGGAGAAGCAGTAAATGTCAACAAGATGTTTTTGTCTGCTTCAACACAAAGGCGCATGCTTAATAGTTCTGTACCTCTGGTGCAGCTGGTGTAGCCCAGAGAGCTGCTGACCTCATACTGGCCCTGAGCTGGACGTGGGATAAGTAAGATGTTGGACATGTGGCCCAAACTGTCATCTGATGCCAGGCTCCTCTGTTCATCTGGTCCTGTATGGCGGGTTGGAGGAGAGCTGCCCACATCTGCAGAGCCCCAGCTCTTCCTGCTGACTGACTCCCGCTCCCGACTCGACCTGAAACGCATGATCACAGGATAAACCGAAATTCAGACAGAGGAAGCTGGCCAAAGTGATATACTTATAATCTTAAAGGGTCAGTTCATCCAAAAATGATGTTATTAATGACTCACTCTCATGCAGTTCCAACCCCGAGACCTTTGTTCATCTTTGGAACACAAATGAAAATATTTTAAATGAAATCTGAGAGATCTCTCATCCATTACAGAGCAGAAAAGTCCAGAAAAATACCAAAAACACCCTCAAAACTTATATGCTTTCAGCGGGTTTATCAGAGTATTATGACGCTGCAACAACTGTTTTGTTTGCACAAAAAATAACAACTTTATTCAATAGTTTTTCCTCATCAGTGTCAGTATAATGTGCACATTCAAGAGCACTGTGCAGTGACATATATCGGTTTGAATGACACCACACTATTTCCTCTGAAACAAAGCACAGACATATCCAAGATAAATGTCAGAGGTGCAGCCAAGCATGACACATGAACACGTGCCCTATACTTACACTGAAACTGTTAATTAAAGTCATAATATTTGTTTTATGCGAGTATTTTTATTGATTGAAAATATCCTGCTTAAACTGCTAAAGACATGTATGGTCAGTTTTAAGGATTGGACTTTGAATGAGTTGACAACCTTGCTGTCTATGAATGATGAGAGAGCTCTCAGATTTGATCTAAAAAGTCTTCAGTTGTGCTACAAATATGAACAAAGGTCTCCAGGAGTTGGAACAACATCATTTTTGGATGAACTAACACTTTAAACCAGGGGTGTCCAAACTACGGCCCGCGGGCTATCTGCGGCCCGCAATCAGTTTAGTGGCGGCCCGCGAGGCTTTTTAAAAATATTAATAGAATCTGGCCCGCTGTACAAAAATAAACGTAGTTCAATAAATTCCCACTGGGTGTCGCTATCACGTGCCTTCAATTAGGCAGCATTTTCTGTTATGACATAAAACGAATCGACCAAACTGAGGGAAACATAATTGATAACCACGCTTTGGTGAGCCATGGCACTACCAAGAAAAAGTAAAATCAAAAGCACAACATCACTGTTCACATTAACAGAGTTTATGGTGAGTAAAATATATATTATGATTTTAAAATGTAGAAAATAATTCCATAATAATACCACGCACACACACATACATATATATATACATATATATATATGCGTGTCTGTGAAATTGTAAAATTTGGCCCACGACCACGTTTTGTTTTTTGCATCTGGCCCTCGGCCCAAAAACTTTGGATACCCCTGCTTTAAACAGTGAAGCATTCAAGTGAATTTTATACTGAGACTAATTTTAATTTTAATTTTTAATTTTTTTAATTTTAATTTTTAACTAGCTTTAAAACCAAAAAATATATAAAACAAAAATCAAGACAAAACATCTGTTTGATTTTTATCATGTCTCTCATGCTCATGTGACATGACCGTTCTTAATCATACTGTAATTAGACATTCAATTTAATTATCAGCATGCAAATATCAACTTCTGATATACTATATTTTCTGAGTGAATTAAAGTTCTCTTTAGTCTGTTATTGCTTGTAAGGTGTCAAAATACACACAAGGTTATATCAAAAACATACTAAGTACATATAAACATGGTCGGTTATTTTTATGAATGCAAACAGCAGGGAAAGAAATCTAATCTTTATATTAGATCAGTGCATTCAATTGACAGCAGTGTAATATACAGTACCTATTACTGTCTGTGCTGTTATTATGACTCGAACTACAAAAAAAAACAGAATAGTTACCCACTGCTCTTGACCGAATAGCACTTGTAGATTAAAAAGAATACATTTCTTGCTTTAACAGTATGCATCACAGTAGGAGAAAATCTAAATCAGTCAGGCTTTCATAGACAAGTTTTAATAAGTCATAAGTTTTTATTAAAAACTGTCCACATATTGCCAACATAAAAACAACTATTAGATGAAAATTTGTACTTACAGCACCTTTAATAATCAATTAATCAAATTAATTAAATAATCAACACTAAATATGTTTTTTTATTATTCAACTGCAAGTTAGGCAGTTTTAACATTTTTGAATGATACTATTACAGTTACAAGTTACATTTTTTACCTGAATATGCTGCAACTTATATTTCAAAGTGCCTTATGTCATTTAAATAATATCAAGCAAGCCAAACTTCAAATGTTTTAAAATATTAGTATAGTGTACTTCTCTTTAAATGGACACTGTTGATTTTTAAGAGCGCTGAGGTATATTAAGTATGTTTTCTGAATATCTGATTTAAAATGTTAAAGTTAAAGTTTATTTTTTCTAAATATATATATATATATATATATATATATATATATATATATATATATATACATATATATATATATATAATTTTAGCCCTAATTAATCCTAAACAGAAAAAGGTGTCCTTCTTACAGAAACTCAAAGCAGTCAGACTAGTAACACTGCAGTTACAGTACAACTCAAGAAAGAGTTTAACACAGAGTTTAACATACTCTTTCATAAACAGCAGATATAAGGACTTTCAAGATCTTTTTAAAGCACCATTCATTTCAAATCAAGCACCTTTGCAATACACACTGCCAAGATTTGAAGCACTATGAAAATCCTTACTGTACTTTACAATTCACTTACACTAAATAATAGGGCTGCACGATACTGGAAAAATCTATCTGGCAAAAATACATTGCAATATTTAGTTTTTGGATAGCTCTGTTTATGAATATTTCATTCATTTAGATCGACTGGGATGATCAAGTCTTTTTCTATGCAGTGCATCTGCAAAAATTATAATAAATTAAAAGCAAATATAAAAAAATATATATTAATTAACAGTGTTTTATGGTCTTCTTGGGAGTCTAACAGTATTCAAGTACAAAATTGAACAATCAAATGTAAAATAACATGGTCATCATTGAATAAATAACTTTAAAAAATGACAATATTTAATAATATATTCATCTTTTATACTTCAAAAAATCATATAATCCTGCGATGTGACTATTGCAGATACAGACATTGCGATATGCTTAAATGATATATTGTTCAGCCCTACTAAATATTTACAATAAAATGAGTGATGATGATGTTTTGAATGTCTCACTTACAAAAAATGTACAATAATGGTAATATTGAAATGCATGCGGTTTCTGAAATATTGATAAAATGAGCATTATTTTTCATAGTTATTGTACAATATTTAAATGTAGCTTTTTTTATAATAATTTTTTCGGGGTTTTCACCTTGATTAGACAGGACAGTAGAGAGAATTGACAGGAAAGCATGGGGAGCAGAGAGAGGGGAAGTATCGGCATAGGACCGCGAGGCGGAATCGAACTCGGATTGCCGCTAGCACCGGAGTGCATGTGTCGACGCACTAACCACTACACCACTGGTGCCCACAAATGTAACATTTTTTAATTAAGAATTTCACATTGTTTTCACAATTGTTGAAATAACACCATAAACTAATTTAACTTCAAATTTAATTTAAGCATTTTCAAGGACCTGTTTGTTTTTAAGTACTTTCCAGGCCTTGAATCTATGTTTTTCATTTGTCTAATGTACCTAAAGTTGGTGGATCTCTGAGCTCTGGAGGGTCCAGGAAGCCTGAAGACCGAAGCATCATACGCATCATAATCCACCTGGATAGGAAGGCTGTTCTCAGCATCTTTAGGAGTGCCAAGAGCTAAGAAAAAAACAAATAAATGCAGATCAAATCAGACCGCTGCAAACCTACAACAACTATCAATTCTAAAAAAACTAACAGCGACACAAATGACTTACAATGTTCTTTGCTGTTTTTGGCTTTCTCAGCATGAACCTTAAAGTGAAAATGAATCAGAGACAGCTGCTTCATTAGCAGTTTTACAAGCATGAAGACCTTCTCATACTAACAATGTTACAGTCACAAGCTGTTGTTGAGTGAAAGTGTGACATTTCTAACCTTCTTTCCAGCCAGCTTGATCCGAGGTGTAAAACAGCTGCAAGAGTTCTGGCTTTTTGATGTGTAAAAGCTGTAAAAATCACATTTATTATTATTATTATACCAAGACCCTATTTCTGGCTGGAAATAATGTGTTTTCAGGAATTATATCACAGCTGAGACATATTACAGTTTCCAGTATTAAAGAGATAAACAAATGAAGAAGTTGGAAAGCAGTAGCAATGTGTATTTTTCCCCTACTATGGATGTCTGTGGTTGCTGGTTTTAAACATTCTTTCAAATACCTTATTTTGTGTTCCACAGAAAAAAACTGACAACAAAGTTTGGAACAATTTGAGCGTAAATATACGGTGGTATTATTTAAATGGTGGTATAGGTGAACTATCCCTTTTACATACATAAAAAAGCATCTCCCTCTTAGTTTTATAATTTTCTACATCATCTGTACAGAAGAACTCAGAAAGTGGTTAAAAGTGGACAAGCTCAGAACATTCAGACCTCATTTACACCTGCATTTAGTTGTTCATTTGTAGCCAGACTGACAAAATGCAACTAAATTCCAGGTTTAAACTAGGCCACAGATCCACAGAGTATGCCCATTTTGTTTACCAACACATCTGATTATCTGGATGTTTCAGTAACAAAAATGAGTCAACCTATTATTAAGTGACCGGTCTCTGTCAAATATGGACATAAGCCCATTTAACTGAAACTCAAGAATGGTCTAACTTTGCTCTTTCATACAGTGTATCATCAAGTACAAATACAAAGAGCAACATATCTCACCTGTGGTTGATCCAGTGAGGCAGGTTGTAATCATCACCAATTCTAGAGTCTCCATGCACTGTGCGGTTATGTAACTAACAGAAATCATACAAAGATGTCATTTTCACAAGATTAGGATGGATTAAAACATTCAAATGTGATTTTATGCAGAAATTCTTAAACCTAAAACTCAAACTATAGTTATATTAGTTATATATAGTTTATATCATGCTAGGGGCAGGGGCGCCGCTAAGGGGGGGAAAGTTAGGACGATTCTAAGGGCCCATGCACTCTACACTGAAAAAAATATTGAAAGATGATTCCTTGGATTTACTAAATTCTTTTAAGTTAAGTGGTTGCGAACAATTTATTTGGGTTGAATTTAAACAAACAAATTAAGTTGAACATTACTAAACTCAATTTGTTTGATTAAAATCAACCCATATAAATTGTTTGCAGCAATTTTGCCGACATCATTTTTTTCAAGTGTAGGGGCCCACAGAGATCTGCTTTATAATTAATAACAGTACTGTAATGTAATATAAATTATGAACTTATCTCTAAATTACAAGTAAAACAATTTATTAGAAATAAAAAATAAAAATACGGCTTATATCTGCCCCTCGTGTCTGTCACTGTCAAATATCACCCCCCCTCCTTTCACTGTATGGTTCAGTCCGTCAGTAGCGGGAAGAGAGTTGATGCTTTGAGTGCGATTGTCAGGTAAACTGTCAGAGCAGCGATGTCCTCGAGGTTAACTTCAGCTGCGTCCCAAATCGCATACTTATGCACTATTCTCTGCCATTTTGAAGTATAATGAGTGTCAGTAGTGCGTTCACACTGAAAACTCTAATAATAATAAGTGCACTTTAATTACCCGCATGATGCACTCAGCATCATTTATGGGTCTCGGCTTAATTATGGGTCCCATTGTAATATAATTTTGTGTCTTATTGATTTTTGTCATTGTTCCAGTGTATTACACATTGTATGAGACACTATTGCAGTACAGTTATTTAAATAGTGACACATTGGTGTTTTGTGTGTTTAGAAATGTAAAATTTTCAGTGAATATTTGATTTCTGTTCCTTTTTTGTACTACATTTACATTTGAACAATAAATCATCTGCTAGCTACAGTCATGGCCGTTCTCTTACTAAATACTGATAAGTAGTGGACAAAATCAATAATAAAATGCATAGGTCAGTATAACTACATTGCAGACAAAGAGTTTGGATAGCTAGCTTGGTAGTAGGGGGCCCATCCTCATATTTTTTCATGGGGCCCAAAATTGCTAGCGGCGCCCCTGGCTAGGGTATGTCGGCACACGGTGCACCAGACTAATTCTGTCATTAGAAGAGTTGGCGCATACTGGGCCGGTGCAGCATGATTTTCTATCATGTGTTCAATGCATATGCACCATTTGTACCTGCTTTTTATATTGTAGCTGCATTACTGACAGGCTGCTAGATTGTGTGCATCTTGATAGAGGTGGAACTATTGCTATTTTTTGATTGCTGTTGTATTTTGGGGAGAGCTGGGGTGGAATCAGCAAAAGTGAAATGAAATATATCAAATTTTGGTATAATAACAAAACACTCCGAACAGTCACTTCCCAGTAAGCTAAAAAAAAAGCGTTCAGCCAAAAGTGCAATGAGCAGTGACAAGAGGGGCTATGGATGTAAATTAGCTTTATAGCTAACTCTGGCAGAACATGTTATGTTGTACATCGTCCCTGTAAAAATAAATACAACAAATTAATAAATAAACCAAATTTTTGGGGGTTACATAATGGCTCAGTGGTTAGCACTGTTGCCTCACAGCAAGAAGGTTGCTGGCTCGAGTCCCGGCTGGGTCAGTTGGCATTTCTGTATGGAGTTTGCAGGTTCTCCCTGTGTTGGTGTGGGTTTCCTCCGGGAGCTCCGGTTTCCCTCACAGTCCAAAGACATGCAGTACATGTGAACTGAATATAAATAACTACTGAACTAAATTGGCTGTAGTGTATATGAGTTATTGAGTGTGTATGGATGTTTCCCAGTACTGGGTTGCAGCTAGAAAAGCATCTGCTGTGTAAAACATATGCTGGATAAATTGGCGGTTCATTCCGCTGTGGTTTTTCACGTAAAAAGTCCCATCCCTAATTATAACTAATTACAAATAACTTACTGAAGAGAAAAATGATAAATGCTGGACAAGGATGATTCTTCCTAATGCACATTTGCTTGCAAAAGCTATCATTCATTCATTCATTGTCTTGTCGGCTTAGTCCCTTTATTAATCAGGGGTCGCCACAGCGAAATGATCCGTCAACTTATCCAGCATTTGTTTTACGCAGCGGATGCCCTTCCAGCAGCAACCCATCTCTGGGAAACATCCACACATTCTCATTCACACACATACACTATGGACAATTTAGCTCACCCAATTCACCTGTACCGCATATCTTTGGACTTGTGGGGAAACCGAAGCACCCGGAGGAAACCCACGCAACCACGGGGAGAACATGCAAACTCCACATAGAAATGCCAACTGACCCAGCCGAGGCTCGAACTAGCGACCTTCTTGCTGTGAGGCGAACGTGCCACTCACTACGCCACCGTGGCGCCCCAAACGCTATTAAATAGTATATATTTCCAAAGGCAGTTCATTTAATGTTGTGACTAAAAACAAAGTACATTTTGGGCTTTAATATGACACTAACCTTGAAGAGTGGAACAGCATGAAGAGGCTGTTCTCCCATACACACCAGATCAACACCAATGCCTATTAGAAACATACCATATCATCAACGTTAACCTCAGGGAATGGGATGAGCATTGTCTGAAGCGCACAATCACTGACCGTTGTCAATCATGCGCTGTTTGGTGAGGATCATGAGCAATCGGTCCACCTCAAAAACACCCACTCCTGGAGTAATGACCACTGACATCTGACCAGTACGGTCAAAGTTACGATTGATGTAGTGCTTATCAAACACTGAAACAGACAAACAGGACACCAATCTCAGCACTAACAGCTCTACCAGCTCTATGTACAGTAAATATACAAAAACAAACCATTGAAAGACAAGTTGATTGCTTCCAGGTAATTTCCTTGAGCAGAAGTGGAGTTGTGTCCACATGGAAATCCATCTGTAATATTGACATACATGAAAATGTGTAAGTCTTGGTAATGAACACTTGGACTTTGTATAATAATAAAAACAGCAATGGGATAAATTGCTAAGGTGTTTATTGTTATAAAAAATAGATACTGTAAATAGATAGTCTGATTAAGAGAGGACGCATTAAATTAGTAAGAAAAATGACTGAGACATTTATAAAGTGACATTTTTTAAAATCTGTTATTTATCAAAGAATCCTGATTACTGTTTGCACAAAATATTAATTTAATATGATTTAATATTAATAATTTTGCTGTGTTTTTGACATATTTCATTAAGTTTTAATATTAAAAATGTAAAAAAAAGTATTAAAAATGTATTATGTATGTATGTATTTAAAAGATTAGATTTAAAAAAGTATAGATTTAGATGTTGTGTCTCATTTGAGAGGCTGCATTCTCCGAAGGATGCAGACTTGAAAGGTGAGTCCTTCGAAATCCACACAGGCCGAACCGCGCATTTTGAAATGGGACAATCTAGCCAACAGAGGACAGATCTTGTCACCTACACCAGCAACCATAACAGCTGCCGTGAATAAGCGCTAATGCAATTTGTAATTACTATTTTAAAACTTATTTTAAGCGGATTGAAGGCAAAACAAGCGTTACAGAAGCTGGAAATATATTTTCTTTGATCCACACATGTACACATAAAAATGTAAACTATCCATAAAAGCACTCTTTAGTCAGACATACTCTGCTTTTTAACATGCGTGTAGATTTCCAAGTCAAGTCAACCTAATTCATACAAATAAACTGAAGTTTTCTTTTAAAAACGTCCTGCCATTATCAGCACGCAATGAATCTTGGGACATTCGAGGCCGCGCAGGATCCACCGGTTGTGTCTTTCATTACCTGGGAAACGAAGGACGCATTATGAGGCTGAGTTTGAAATGAGAAAGCCTTCGATGACGCAGCGCACTTGAATGCATCCTTCTGAGGATGCAGCTTCTAAAATGAGACACAGCTATTGTTTAAGTTTTATAAATAAAATCAATAACCCTGATTTCAGCCAAAATTAAGGATTATGATGTTGAATATCACCTGCTATAACAATGATATAGTATGTTACATGTTAAAATATACACTATTGCAGTGGTTCTCAAACTGTGGTAAGCGTACCACTAGTGGTACACAAGCTTCCTTCTAGTGGTACGTGGAGGAATTGCTGAATAATTTAAGTAAAAAAATTAACACATTTTTAAGCCTTTGACGCATATGATATCACCGATGTGATCAGTAAATAGATTTTAACAGGCTAAACCTTTTATTTAAGTGGCTGACAATAATTAATATTGTTAATTAGAAGAATTAATGTGCCTCGTTTTGAACTGTGCAGTGCTATAGCTGCTTAATCAGGCCTACTATGCTACTGAACTTCAATACCGGTAATTATGGTGGTACTTGGAGGGACAATTTTTTTCTGAGGTGGTACTTGGTGAAAAAAGCTTGAGAACCACTGCACTATTGCAACAGAAAGAGTTAAAATGGTCAAATTTCCCAAAATGACTCCTTTTACTTCATGTCTGATAAAATAAATGAAGCATTTATAAGCATCTTTATCAAGCAGGTGAACAGAAACCAGGAGAAGGGCAGGCACAGAGCAGGTAAATTCCATAAAACTCAAGCAGATGTATCGACCGAATCATCACACTTAGTCCAAGTTTAGCATTAAGCATAATCAGTTCAACTATACGAGTTGATTGTTGTACAAAAATTATTAAAAGTTTATCCGGTGAGAAGCGGCAGCAGGTCGTACCAGTGTTCACTCAAACGGGAACCAATGGTGGCATATGTACCTGCTCCTTTAAGCCGCACCAGCACAGGATACTGTATGAAGAGCTTCTTAATGGTAACAAGAAGAGACATCCACTCATCACGCCGTTCATTCTGGGCCACCACCCTGAAAGTACAGGATATGATCAAATAGTGAATGCTGTTTAAACCACTACAAAACGGGTTTAGTTTTTGACAGAAATAAAAGAGTGCAGCACATATTTACATATTTATCTAAACATCACTAGATGATGTCTGTATATTTGTTAGCTATCTGTATATTGTACATCAATTTACTTCTAATCAAAGAATAAATGTAAAGTTCACCATTGAGTACATCAGGGAATTGAATGATGTTTAGTCTCATTTACTTTAAAGTGCTAACATGAGCTTGCAAAGTTTGGGCAACAACATATATTAGAGTGCCCCTGTTACACATCAGGCTGTCCAATAATTCCTGAGATAAATATTGTACCATATTTTTGTGCATTTTCAAAGCAAAAAAAAAGATTTGAAATAAATCAGAGGTTTTGATCAGTCATTTTATGTTGCATAAATTTTGCAAAATCTTGAAGGGACTAGTTAGTGGATAGGGTTACATGAAACTAACCCTAAACGTAACCCACACTCTAACTATGAGTGTCAGGGTTCTGCCACTCCTGTCTAGTTAATTCCTGTTTTTTGTGGCAGAGTCCGGACACTAGCTCTGTCTAGTCCTATGTGTTGTCATTGTGTCTCTGTATGAGTGCCAATTGTGGGCGCGCTCGGACCTTGCGCGCTCCCGTGTGATGCGGGCACGCGGGTACTGGGCGTGTTCGTGATTGGGCGCTCTTGTCCTAGTGTTTGTTGTTCTGTCGGCGTCGCGCTGCTTCATCCTCAGCTTCTGTCTAGTTTTGGTTCCGGTTTGGGATGGCGCTGGGATGAAGCATGCGCGTTGCATATGTGTGAGCGCACGGTAAGATGTCTTCATTTTATCGTGTGCTTGTGTCTCCCGTTCAGTCCTCTGTGTTTAGCACATGGTGTGTGTGTTTACACACACACCGCGTGCTTGTGTTGTCATGTGAGCACGCAGTTAATGAGTTCTCTCATTGGCTGCGTGTTCTAGTCTTTATGTGAGTGCGTGGCTTGTGTTTGTCATACGCTCTCCTGTCTAGCCCCACCCTCCTTGTTAACCCATTATTAGTCTATTATGTTCACCTGTTTGTTTGTTAATCATGTCTGCTTTAAATTCTCCTCATGTCTGCTGTCCTGTGCCAGTTCGTCGTCGTTTCATCGTCAATGATTGTCGTGATCACTCCTGCCTTGTCTTGTCCAGCCCTGCTTTCTCCCTGCCAGCCCAGTCAAGTTTGTTTTTGATTGTTTATTTGTTTTGTTAATGTTTTCCCCCGGTAATTTGTTTTGCTGTTTTGTTTTACTTCTATTGTTAATAAATACCCATTTTGTTGCAATTGAGTCCTCGCTCTCCTTTCCCTAACCCCAACCGTGACAATAACCATATAATTAGTACATGTAAATAAGTATTATTACTCAGTAGTTAAACGAATAGTTACTTTGTAACAAGGACACCTTAAAATAAATAGTAACTTAAGTTTCTAAATCACTTAATTGCCACTGGTGTCGCTAATAACAAGTGTTACAGTATTTAATTTTACATACAGCCCCTTTAAAGTTCCCATGAAACGAAAGTTAAGATTGTCCTTTTTCCCATATCATGAAGTAAACCCAATTAAAATGGTCCTGAAAAAAAATCAAGGCAGTGCAAGATTTTGTCATTTAGGAACTGATTGGATCATTGGAAGATGGGTCATTGCTATCGAAATGAAGAAATGGATGAAGGCAGAACAGAAACAAGACATGCCCTGTAGCCCCTTCCAAAAAAGCATTCCATGTGAGATAAAATGAATGATGAACGGGGCAGGGAAGTTATTGTTTTTGATAAAAGATTATGAGGACAAATACATTTTTACAAAGAATGAAATGCACAAATATATCATTTATAACAAGCACGATTATATAAATATAAATACTAAAATAATTCTTAAATCCAATTCTTTTGATTTTATCACAAATAATGGGTCCGAATTAGATAAATTACCCTGTGGTGCAAATATTGGTGACTTGAAAAGCGGAGATAAAGGCCTTCGCCGGCATAAAAGTTTCCATCTCTACGCCACCTGCTTCCGAATTTTAAAGAATTCTGCAATTATAAATAAGTCATCCTAACGGCAGCGATCAAACTGTTAAGTGCTAAGAAAGTGCGAAGGCAGTCAAATCAAAATCCATGTTAACACTATTTGCTACTCCTTCACACACCAAAGAGAAAGCAGCCAAACAAAGAATAAATTGAAATGACTTACCCACTGCGCGTCCACAAGAAAGGTTCAAAATATATGTTTTTGATGTAAAAAACAAAACAAATGACGAGCCCTCACTTTATGTTACGACCCTGGTCTAGGTCAAAGACGTAACATAAATAATTCACGTGACAAATAAAATTCACTTTAATAAACCCGAGACAGGTTCGTTTATTTGTCTTTTTTTTTTTTCTTTTTTTATCACCCAAAAGAAATGTGAAGCCTATTACCTTGGAGTGAATCCACCAACAAAATAATAAACAAAACACACTCTACCTAAACACCCACAATAAAACTATCTACACCCTACAAAGACCCTATTTGACTTCATGACGACTTTAAAGCAATAGTTGACCCAAAAGCAAAAAAAATGTCAATATGTCAAACATTTTCTCACCCTTCTCACCCTAGATGTTTGAAACCAGCAGTCATTGACATCCTTAGTAAAAAAAGATACTATGAAAATCAGTGGCTACCAGTTTTCAACATTCTTCAAACTATCTTAAATCTTCAAAAAATATATATAAAAAAATCCTCATAAACAAAAACAAGTGAAGGGCGAGAAAATTGTGATTACAATTTAATTTTATGTAAAATATTCCTATAATACTCTGTGAACTTCCTGACCTGTAGAAATCCTCATAATAGCGCCCTTCATGATCTTGTCGAACTGATGCTCTTTGGCTCTCAGGAAACTCCTCTAAAAGAAGAAAAATATTTAATTAATTACTGTCCTTTAGTGATATGACCTAGAGTGTGATGTAGAAGTGAAAGACTTACCCAGTGTTTTGGCAGAATAGAAGGTGCGAGAGAACAGCACCACAGTCACCTCATGACTGCAGTTCTTCTCCTAAAAAAGTGGTGAAAAGTTCATAAAAATCAATCCAATAGCAAGAACAGGTTTCTGATTTACAGAGAACTCTCTCTCTCTTTTTTGTGAGAACTATTATGCGCCAACTACAATTTTGTTCATAAACAGCCCAGTGTGATTATTATAATGGCTGAGAGCCCTTAAATGCACTGCAAGTTAAGAAACCACTCACATATAGAAACACACCACCAAATTGAGAAAACATCTTCATCTGATAAAACACTTGCACATTTTTTGGGTCAATAGGTGAAGAGTAGATGATCTTTTGTGGCTGTTTGAATGATTTCAACCATAATTTCTTTTAACTAAAAAAGTAACCCACGCAGGCACAAGGAAAACATGCAAACTCTATACAGAAAAGCCTTCTGGTCCAACTGGGACTCTCACCTGTAACCTTCTTACTGTTAGGCAAATGTCTTAAACACCAGTGTTTAAAAAAAAAAAGTTACTTTTGAAAGTAATGCATTACAATATTGTGTTAAGTTACTTATGGCCCGTTTCCACTGAGTGGTACGGTACGGTAAGGTACGGTAAGGTACGGTTCGGTATGGTTAGGTACGCTTTTAAGGCTGTTTCCACGGTCTAAAAGCGTACCGAACCGAACCGTACCGTACCACTTTTTAGTCACCCTTTGCAAAGGGTCCCAAGGGTACCAAAGCGTGCTGTAAGGCGGAGCTAGACGCGCAGCTGAACGCCATTGGCTTACAGAGATGCGTCATTTGCTTGTGCAACAAGCCAGAATGAAAACAAAAGACCCGCCATGTTTAATACACAGCCGAGAGACAATGCTCCGAAATAATATCAGCATATAATAACGAGCCATGGTCGACCCAAGCTCAAACAAACCTTGTCGTCGTCTTGAACGGCCACAAAGCCGAGAGAAGAACAGATTCTTATGGGTTACGAGCCCATAAGTGCGAGCGCGTGAGGTTTCGATTGTCTCTTGTGCTAGCGTGCACGTCAATGTTTGAAATAACAAAGAGCTTAACCTGGACTATTATAAACTCGGAATGACGGAGTTACATTAGAGGTTTGTACAGACGGGGCTCTATTTCGTATTGTTTTTGTACCTAAATAAGGCATACATGTCTGCTGTGTCTAGTTTTTCTGTAATTTGGTAACATCGGAGACTGTGTGGGGCTGTATGTGTTCATATATGCTGCATTTATTTATTTATTTGTAGGGCTGTAACGATACGCGATATGAAACCGAAATCGCGACACTAAGATCCACGATCCTGTGTCGCGATTTGATAAGGAAGAATCGCGACACACCCGTGACTAACTTTTCAATCATGTAACGCCTTCCTGCAAAAGTTGAGCAAGTTGAAGAAGAACGTGAGGAAACATGGCAACTAACCCAGAGATTGCAGACCCTCCCTCTTCATATAAGTCAGCAGTATGGCAACATTTTAGCTACCCAGTGGAGATAAAGGATAGCAATTGCATGATCGACAAGACCCACACAATATGCCGTAAGTGCTAGTGACAGCATATAATACAGCATATTTTTTTCCGCATATAAGATGCTTTGCTCACACTGTAAATCTGGCTGCACAGAGAGGGATGGGCGTTCACCAGATGTCCCGACTTTAATATGGGGTTCTCTGAAACTATGAATATTTAACTTTAATTTTATATAGGCTATTTTATTTACCAAACCAACACAATCTCACGGCAACTTGTGTTTTGGCGCTGAAGCATTTAGCGCGCTTGTTTTGAAGCGCATCACCGCAAAGGTTATTCGTTATTCTTTTTTATCTAGTAATTAACTGACCAACCAAAACTACATCAATATTAATATACAAATTATACCTAACGAAATTCGTTTCAAAAAGATATTTTGTCCAAGAAAAATGTATGAATTATATTTTTGTTTGTGCCTGTCCAACTGTGCGGTGAAAATGTGTTCCGCTCCGGGGAAAATAATAATTTAATAGTTCACAGCAGAAAGGGCACGGTCCGTGCGGGCTTTCTCTATCTTCTCAATTGTGTTGGGCACAGCTAGGTTCAGTTTGGAGGCATTTTGACGCCAGTGTCCATTCCGTGTCAATGAAATGGAAAGTTAGCGACATGTAAAGTGTCATTTCTGTACTCGACCACATCTGTTGTAAGTGAAAAATACTCGACTGTGGTGGAATTGGGCTGTTGCAGCTCACCACGGATACGTTTGTAGGCTCGTAGAATAGCTGTTTTGGAGAAATATGTACGTCCGGACAATTCATTACAGCTGTCGTGTGTGGTTACGAGGTCTCCGAAAGAAAAAAAAAGTATTGAAAGACACTATTTTTTCGCAGAGATTCTTGGTTACTGCATCAGTGCATTTGTTATACCTTACATTGTCCCTCCTATATTTTGTGCATCGCTTAAATGCATCACTAATTGATGGCTGCACCTGTTCGTCTGACTTCTGCGCTCGATTTTTTCATACTGCATTGGCCATTTTGGCAGACTCATTTTTGTGCGCTTTGTATAAATTAGTTGTGTTTCCTCCATATGCTGCCACATTTGTCAGGTAAAGTTTACATCTCTTAAATGTAAGAGAACTTGATTGAAAAAGAATTTTCAACATGCTCGAATCATCTCAACAATGGAGTTTAGTTCTGTTTGTTTTTCAACAGTATTTTGTTACAAAAAAAAACAGAAGTGTTATAGCTTTGTCTATTTATTTATTTTATATTTGGCTATTTATATAGTTAATAATTTGCATGGTTAATCTTGTTCTTTGGTGTTCAGTTTATAAAGATTTGTCAAATGTTATTTGATAAAAAATATTGTAAAAAAAAAAATCCCACCCCTCACGAAAAAAATCGTGATACGAAACGAATCGTGGGTCAAAAATCGTGATACGAACCGAATCGTGGATTTGGTGTATCGTTACAGCCCTATTTATTTGATATAATCGCGGACAGTAGGCTATTTCGCATCATTGATCTGCAGTTATAATCAGATCATGTTCAGTCACTAATGACATTTTTACACCAGTGTTTATGTGTATAATAAAGCATGTGTTTTGTGAGAAGTGCTTCTCGTATGATTTGTGAACGACCCATAAAGCTTTACTGTAGACATTTCCTCGAGAGAAAATGACGTCGACAAACTTTCTGTCGTACACCACGCCCATCAAAAGAGTACCCTTTTGCAGTGGAAACGCAAGCCTGATAAAGGTGACCCGTACCGACCCGTACCGTACCGTACTGTACCACTCAGTGGAAACGGGCCATTAGGTAATTTTTATGCCAAGTAATGTGCTACGTTACTTTTACTTTTACTTGATGTTTTTCTTAAGCTAATTAATTAAATTAAAAAGACTTACAAAAAAAAAATTACATTAGATTTTTTTTAAAAAGCAAGTCAACGAGTTACTTTACTAATTACATAGAGTAATTACAAAGTAATATTATGTAACTTGTGTTGCTTGTAATGCTTTACCCCAACACTGCTAACCATTTTTTGACAACAATTTAACCAAAATGTATTCAGACAATATAATTGTTACGGATTGGTCAGGCTCTCACGACCCTCAATCACGAAGATCACCGTCACCTGCGTACTAATGAGCACCCAGCTGCAACACATCCCCGAGCACCAGATAAATACACAGCCCTCTGCTCGCTCAGTGTCCGGGCTCGTTCTAGCGAAAGCGGACACTGAGCGACAACTCAGCGTAGTCATCCTCAGCATATCAAACTTTGAACTTACCTTATCTCTGTTTCTTCCTCCTAGTCCTCCTGGTCATCCCGAGTCGTCCTGTTTCCAAGTGTCTCGTCTTCTGTGTCATCATCTGGCGTCTATATCTGGTGTGTGCTGTCTATCCTCCTGTATCCCGTCTACCCAGCCAAGGAGGAGAAGGCTCGCCAATATTACCGATCCTCCTGGCTATCCCTCATGTGCTCCTCTGTTGTTTATTAATAAATTCACTAACGTATCACTTACCTTGGTTTCCCGTCTGCTTCATAACAGAAGCCCGGAGTGAGGCAGAACATCGCCACCACGTTGCGGAGGTCCTTCAAACACTGAGAAAGAACAAACTCTACCTCAAAGCCGAGAAATGCTCCTTCCACCAAAGGTCAGTTCAATTCTTGGGGTACCTTATCGATCAAACTGGGATCCGTATGGATAAGGGGAAGATTGAGGCTGTTCTGTCCTGGCCAGAACCTACGACTATCAAAAAGCTCCAGAGGTTTCTTGGGTTCGCCAACTTTTATCGAAGATTTAACAAAGACTACAGTAGTATTACAGTGCCTCTCACCAATCTTCTCAAAGAAAAACCCAAGAAACTAGCATGGTCCAATGAAGCAGCCGCAGCCTTCCGCCTTCTCAAGAAGGAGTTCACAAGGGCCCCACTCCTGACTCATCCTGACCCCAATCGTCCTTTCATCGTGGAAGTGGACGCCTCCACCACCGGTGTCGGGGCAGTACTATCCCAACATCATGGTACTCCGCCCCGACTGCATCCCTGTGCCTTTTTCTCTCGGAAGCTGAGCCCGGCGGAGCAGAATTACAGCATAGGAGACAGGGAACTCCTGGCGATCAAGCTCGCATTGGAGGAGTGGCGACACTGGTTGGAGGGAGCTCAACACCCGTTCCAGGTGATCACTGACCACAAAAACCTGCAATACCTCAAGGAAGCAAAGAGGTTATGTCCACGTCAGGCTAGATGGTCTCTCTTCTTCTCACGCTTCAATTTCTCCATTTCATATCGCCCAGGATCAAAAAACCTTAGAGCAGATGCTCTTTCCCGTTTACATGAAGGTCACGATTATGAAGAACTTCCCACTAAGATACTCCCTGAACACATCTCCGTCTGCCCGATCACCTGGACGACTCCTCCAGTCGTTGCCACTTCGGAGGTTCCCTCTCCGCCGGGATGCCCTCCTCATCGGCAGTTCGTTCCATCAGAACAGCGGGTAGATCTTATCCACTCGTTACACACCTCACTAGGCACTGGACATCCAGGGATCAACAATACTCTCTCGCTTGTGTCCCAACGATTCTGGTGGCCTAATATGGCAAGGGATGTGAGGAGATACGTGCAGGGATGTAAGGAGTGCGCCCAATCCAAAAGTCCACGTCATCTACCAACTGGAAAGCTCCTTCCCTTGCCTATCCCGAACCGTCCCTGGTCACACCTAGGAGTGGATTTCATGACTGACCTTCCCTCATCAGAAGGTAATACATGCATTCTGGTCATCGTTGATAGATTCTCGAAATTTGTAAGCTTGATTCCTCTGAAAGGTCTTCCCACAGCCTTTGAAACCGCAGATCAAATCTTCAATCAAGTCTTCAGGTCTTTTGGTATCCCCGAGGATATCGTGTCGGACAGAGGTCCCCAGTTTATCTCCAGATTGTGGAAAGCATTTTTCAAGCTCCTAGGTGTGGCCGTCAGCCTCTCCTCAGGATACCACCCCCAGACCAACGGGCAAACTGAGCGAAAGATCCAGGAGGTGGGACGGTTCCTGAGGACCTTCTGCAACGGTCACCAGAACTCCTGGAGCCAGTATTTGGGCTGGGCGGAGTATGCCCAAAATTCACTGCGGCAACCCACCACCGGACTCACGCCATTCCAGTGCGTACTGGGCTTTCAACCACCGCTCTTCCCCTGGGATGGCAAACCATCTGATGTCCCCGCAGTGGATCACTGGTTCCGGGAGAGCGAGAGAGTCTGGGACGAGGCACACCAACATCTTCAGAGGGCAGTCCGCAGAAGTAAGGTCATCACCCACAGGAGGAGGTCTGAGGAACCCAGATACACGCCAGGTCAAAAGGTGTGGCTATCTACCCGGGACATCCGTATGCGACTGCCCTCTCGCAAGTTAAGTCCCAGATTTGTTGGTCCCTTTACAATCCTGGAGCAGGTCAACCCCGTCACCTATAAGTTGCAACTACCCTCACAATATCGCATTCACCCTACCTTCCACGTCTCACTATTAAAACCTTATCACGACCCTGTTCTTCCCTCCACAGAGCCTGACCACGAAGAGGAACCCCCTCCTCCACTGCTATTAGAAGAAGGAGCTGTCTACGCAGTGAAGGAGATCCTACGTTCCCGACGTCGTGGTGGGCAGTTAGAGTACCTGGTGGACTGGGAGGGTTACGGTCCCGAAGAAAGAACATGGGTCTCCAGAGCTGACATTCTCGATCCTAGTCTCATGTCGGAATTCCATGAAAGCCATCCTGAATTCCCAGCACCTCGAGGAAGAAGAAGACCACCACGGCGTCGGCGGTCTAGGCCCTCAGGAGCGGGCCCTGGGGAGGGGGGTACTGTTACGGATTGGTCAGGCTCTCACGACCCTCAATCACGAAGATCACCATCACCTGCGTACTAATGAGCACCCAGCTGCAACACATCCCCGAGCACCAGATAAATACACAGCCCTCTGCTCGCTCAGTGTCCGGGCTCGTTCTAGCGAAAGCGGACACTGAGCGACAACTCAGCGTAGTCATCCTCAGCATATCAAACTTTGAACTTACCTTATCTCTGTTTCTTCCTCCTAGTCCTCCTGGTCATCCCGAGTCGTCCTGTTTCCAAGTGTCTCGTCTTCTGTGTCATCATCTGGCGTCTATATCTGGTATGTGCTGTCTATCCTCCTGTATCCCGTCTACCCAGCCAAGGAGGAGAAGGCTCGCCAACATTACCGATCCTCCTGGCTATCCCTCATGTGCTCCTCTGTTGTTTATTAATAAATTCACTAACGTATCACTTACCTTGGTTTCCCGTCTGCTTCATAACAATAATATAATATAATATAATATAATATAATATAATATAATATAATATAATATAATATAATATAATATAATATAATATTGCAGTGTATTGTAGTATATAAGTAAACTGTGGCATATTACAGCCAGAAACCCACTATACACTTGACTAAAAACAAACAAGAACTGGAAAAGCTACTGCAGGGAGTCTGGGAAAACACTAAGGTTCAGGTTTGCAAGACATTTGGTTATAGCCAATAAACTGTGATAATGTAAGAGATACTGAATTATTTCTGGTTCGACTGTGCCATTGAAAGTGGTCAAATGTGAACAAGCTCAAAATGTTGAAAACTATTTTTGCCTGTATTTAGTCTTGTCTACTTATCATCAGATTGATGAACATGTTAATATCAGGTGTAGACATGGTATTAATCACAACATTCATGTTCACATTACATTATTACTGGGCTTGATAAAGTTGATACCTACCTTCCATTTGGCAAACAGATCTGACAGGAAACCATTGACAGCCTTCTCAAAGTATAGATCACCTGTGGACAAAGACAGACAAGAGTTTAAATGATCACATAAAGCAGATATGAATAAGCATAACAGTGAAACAGTAAAATATGTCTTTACCATAGATATCGAAGTCCCACATCTCACAGCTCATCTGAATGAATATATAAACCATCGCAGAGGTGGATCGAAAGACCACCTAAATAGATTTGATTGAAAATTATGTGATAAAATGGTGCAAAATATGTGATAGAACAGTGTATTTCTGCATTTCTCACCCGTGTATCCTCACTAATGTAGCCACAAGTGACCTTCTCTCCTTTTACCCACAATTCACTGGCCTGGGCCCTAAAATCATAATAAAATTTGTACTATTTTAAGTAAAACATACACAAACATTAAAATTTTGGAGTTGGTGAGATGTTAAGATTAACTTTAAGTTTGTGTGTAATTATGTACAGTGCAATAGAAAATCATCATACCCTTTTGAAACAAAGGGCCCTATCATACACCTAGCGCAATAAGGCACAAGACGTGTGTGGCGCAATTTGTTGCTATTTTCAGACAAGCGCAACAATAGTTTTCACCTTTTTGTGCCACTTTGTTTTAATAGCAAATCCATTGCCGCCACTTTGAGGACTCATGGGTGTGCTGGTCTAAAATAAGAGGTGCGTTAAGGCTCATTGCTCGCACGCTGCTATTTTGAGGAACTGAAGTAGACCGCGCCGTTAGCCAACTAAAAGCTGGTCTGAAGTCCAGTGCAGAGCGTGCTAGTTATGCACCTATGCAGGTCCAAACGCTTACACATTGCTTAATACAAACAGGATGTACAGCAATACACAAATATCTTTACAAATGAAAAATAAATAAAGGATTAAAATGTTACAAAAGTTAGATTTGTCCACCAGTCGGGTTTTGGAGATGTATGCATCACAATATGGGGCAATAATAGGACGTGTGTTTGGATACAACTCAGCTTTTTGACCACACTGCATTATTATTGCACATTTATTCATTAGCTGAAAATTAGAACTGAATTAAGAAATAGTTTTGAAACAAATCTTTGCGCTTAACAAACGAAATTAAATATGTAGGCTAATGGATGTCTTCAGTGGAGTGCCTACAACACAGATCCCTTATCCATGAAAGTAAAGAAGTAAACTAAAGAGTAAAAGTAAAGTAAAGAGAAAGTAAAGAGGCTGAATGGAGGAGGCTCATTCTTTATCCTCACGCTGCAGATTATCTGGGTAACTGTTTTCTAGCTGGTAAAGCATTCAGTTTTTCCACTTACAAACTCTGCCATGTAAATAGCAAATGCGCCATGGCAGGATGCAACTGACTCTTAAAGGGAATGAAAGATGAGACTCTTATAGGTTTAATGCACATTATGCTCAAAACACACCCATAACTTATTAAGAAAATAAGCACAACCCTGTTAGGCCATGTGCCAGAGCACAGAGCGTTTTTTTTTACATCCTTAAAATAGCAAAAGTGGATTTAAACACACCCTTATTGCTTTTGTGCCATAAGCTTAGATTATAAGCAAGACTTTGCGCCTAGAACGTTAAAATAGAACCCAATTATTTTATTTGTCATACAGCCTGAAACCAAATCACATTTAAAGTAACTTTTCCAGCATTTGAAATGTTTTTGTAGCATTCTCCTAACCTGTGCCTTTCTACGGCTTTATCCCAAATGTCTTTTGAAAGCAAGGTGTTATGCGAGTAAAGGTATAGTATACTAACATACAGTATGGTATGATGACTTTCTATAGGCAATGTATGTATACAATATGAGCCTTGTATGCTTACAAATGCATTTATTTGATGAGAAATACAATAAACAAGCAACATTATGAAATATTATAACAATTTGTAATAAATGTTGTATTTGACTAAATTTGTAAAAATATGTTATTTATTTTTGTGCATTCATCATTGCATCTGAAATTAGTGTCACAGGACCCTTCAGCAGTCAGAAAAATATGTCAATCTGATGCTCAAGAAACAGTTTCTATAATGAATGGTTAAAATGTTTTTCAGGATTCACTAATGAATAGATATCTTTATTTATATCATGTATGTCTTTACTGCCACATTTGATGAATTTAATAAATAAAAAATATAGATCTATATTATAATATAATATTTAAATAGAAATCTTACTGACCCAAAACCTTTAAACAGTAGTGCATGTTACAAGTTACTTCTAACATCAGAATACTTAAATAACCAATCATAATCCAGTATTCACTATTTATCTATTAGTGGATGTTGTTACCTGATTCCTGCAAACTCTACTTTCTGTGTCACATACGCACATGTGCTCACCTGAAACAACACAATGGAGACATCAGGATCACTGCAAGTCAACAAAATAATAACAAACGATGCAGATTTCAACTTTATCTACTCACTAAGCTCTTCTTCAGTCTCCACATGTCTCCTCGTCCAATATACTGATCTTTAAAGGTGAGCTCCACTAGATCCAAAGTCACCTCCTGTTCCATTTCAAAAGAGCATTTAGACGTTAAGGTGTAAATATTGTATCTTACAATGTAATAATTTAGTATTTCAGTATAAAATACCTTTGGATCCACAATGTTGATGATGACATCTTGGTAGGCACGAAGCTTGAAGGCCTGAGCTACAGTCTGATCGACACTGATAGTTTCTGTTGGTGGATAAAAGAGAGTACTTGGCAAGGACCAAAATGTTGTAAATTGAAAGTTTACAATACATTATTTGTTGTTGTTTGTTTTGGACAAAAAAGGTAAAAAAAAAAAAAAAAAAAGAGCCACAATCATTGCCTGAAACTGACAATTAAATAGATGATACAATTTTTAAGATATTAATAAGGATACTGAAATTTCAGCAGTAGCAATACGCTTTTAAATATATACGTTTAATAAAACATTTTGTCAATTTCATCATGAAATTCGAAGACTGAATGTCATTTTTACACTTTAATATACTGGGACACATCAAGATTAAGGGCACATTAACCAATCATATTTTGCTCTTTTGTTACAAATGGTTAAAGCATTAAAATATGAATAAGAATTAGGAAGGTATGGTGATAGATGTAGAATTTTGGAAATTTACATTGGCATCATTGGCATCTAGTTTGTTAAAAAAAACTATTGGAAGCATATTTTTACGTATATCGTATTACACGATAACTATATTCTACCTGTAAGTGTGGTCTTGTTTGCTATTATATGTTATATCTATGTATGAATGTATGTATGTATGTATATATTAGTATATATATTCACCTTTCTGCAGGTCTTCTTTCAAACTCTTTACCTGCAGCAACAAAGGACTGAAAAAGGGAGAGTAAAATACAATAATATTATCAATGAACACAATATTATCATATAATATACTATACATAATAAGACTATGCGTACAAGCAGCATTGGGTGAGTTACTTCAAATTTACACCATTATTTCACCATAGCAATTAGATTTAAAATACTTTTCAGCAAAGGTAAGGCTGAAATGTCAAAAGGTAATTTAATTACTTGACTAAATACTAATCCACATAAATCTCAATACATAGAGAGACTCAATATTTAAACTCAAATTTTTTTAAATTTCAGTCAAATTACTTTTAGCTTTGTTTTTTAAAAAATGTACACATAAAATATAAACAATATATGTAGCAAAACATTTCAAAGTAATTACAACCTATTTCATAAATATTGGCATAAATTTAAAAGAATTGTTTCTTAAGCATGTGCAGTTGTTTAACTGAAACATTTTGTTAATACTATATAATATAACTGCGTAATTTCATTTCAGTAACTGGTTAATTTCAGCTAATTACACACAATGCTGCATACAAGTTTCATTTCAGGCATGTTTTTTTTTAAATAAACCTTCTTCTACAGATTTTATAATGAAATGATAGATAATTCTCACCTGTACTCATCATTTGGATGCGCAATTTCGACAATATCCCCCAGTTTAACTTGAGGAAAGACTTTAGGGTTCATCATCAGCTCATCATCTGTGGTGAAACGGGAATGTTAATGCCAGTGTCATAAACCACAATTAATTCAGTAATATTATTAAACATTCTCACCACTGCCTCCAAAGCCCTTCTTGTGCACCACAAGCTTGTAGGACTTGTTTGCTTTCATGGTGACCGTCATGGTAGCCTTCAGCGGTACAATTACATTCACATTTAACCTTATTTACATACAGAAAAAAGCTCAGTGCTGTTCAGCAGCCTGCAGAATATCAACACTGCCATTTCCAAAATATCCCAGTCGACGTGAAATGCGTGAACAGAGGTTTCGAAAACCCATTTAAAGTGCTTGGAAAAGAAAAAGCACAATCAATGTCTTGACAGTCTGTCATCGTCCTCCTCCTGTTTGTTTACAAGTCGCGTGACCCGCTATTTCCCTCCCGACTTCTGCTCATTTTAAGACACAGATTTATGATGAACAGCGTAAACATTCATTTATACACCGACGACGAATAATTTAACATATATCTGGCAGAAATAATACAACGTTTGCAATGTTTTCTGAACTAAGTACACAGTGGCTGGCTTCTTCGTTTCTTTGGTAATGTAAAGATGCGCAGCGCCGCCAAGAGGAATGGAGACTCACACAGACGGACCAGACGTCCTGCTTTGAATGGAACACAATGTAATAATAATTCAAACTTTTTAAATGTCTATATTATATGCAATTTATGTATGTGTGTATTTCTTTCATTTTAAAAAGTTTTTTATTGAGATATTTATTGCAGCATTACAGCCAATATTACAACATCTCTAGTTTTTTTTGCAGAAAGAAAGAAATTAAACACACACAGACAGTAAAAATAATTCAACAAAACTAAACTAAAATAAATAAATAAAAAAAAAATATATATATATATATACACACACACACACACACACACACTCAAAACGTCTAACCCCTAGAACCCGCCCCACCCCTGGGACGAAAGCTTATGCAGTACTGTTGGTGTGACCTTCACCATCTGGGTTTTCAACCGAAGCTTTCAAGATAGAGGAGAAGAGGAGACCAAATCTTGTCAATTTTTTTCAATTTCTTTGCCATAAGAAATCTAATCCTTTCCAAATGTGCAAATTTAATTAATTCTTCCAGCCAAGATCTAAATGAAGGGGATTCTGTTGATTTCCAAAACCTTAGCACGAGCTTCTTTGCCACAACAAGGCTATAGGACATCAGTTGTTTTGGGGAATCCTGGAGTGACCTAGTTTTGTCCGAAATTCCGATTTATGACCAAAAGTGGGTCGAAAACCAAATTACAACATAAAATTTTAGGGGTGACTTCAGGTCAATTGGGACATTTTTCCTTGGTAATCTCAACAGGAAAAAGTGTGCCAAGTGACCTGAAGTCACCATAGAGTTTTAAATATTTCAGCCCAGAACGGGATCAATTTAAAACACTGAGCATAAGGGAGTGGCTAAGTCCGTCTTGCATTTTTCACAAAAGGGAGAGGTATCAGGAAATAGTTTATGTAATTTTGTCTTGCTATAATGGAGCTGATGTATAATTTTAAACTGGATGAGACAGTGTCTGGAGTTAACTGAACAGGAATGAGTTTCCTCTAGCGCATCAGCCCACAACTCCAGACTTATCTCATAATCCAGTTCCTGCTCCCATTGTGATTTTAAAGGCAATTTCTTTGATAAGAGTGAGTTATAAATGACTGAAATCAGGCAGAGCTCACCTCCTAGCCCTAATAGGTCGTCCAGTCCAGCCGGGTTGACCCCGTTTAAACAGGGTACATATTTTTTTACATAATCCCTAACCTGCAGTATGTGTGTATTTCTAATATTGGGAAATGGAATCTCACAGACAGATGAGACGTCCTACTATGAACAGAGTTCCAGATCTGACAATGTAATATTAAATAAAAAATATTCATTCATTCTCCTTCGGCTTAGTCTTTTTATTCATCAGGGGTCACCATAGCAGAATGAACCGCCAACTTATCCAGCATATGTTTTACAAATTGGATGCCCTTCCACCTGCAACCCATTACTGGGAAACATCCATAAACTCATTCACACACATGGCCATTTTACTGTAGTTCATTCATTTTACCTATACTGCATGTACTTCTTGTTGTGAGACGACAGTAACCACTGAGCCACCGTGTCACCTAGATAAAAACAAATATATCACAGTATATATAATTTTTATGTTTCTTTATTTCAAATTTTTATATTAATAATTGGAAAAGTGTGTCAAATGTTGTGTTTTGTGTATAACACTATTTTGGATGAGTTTTTTTCCCAATGGACTGGGGAAAAAACACTTAATGAAAAGCTGAAATAATAAAAAACTAATTACTAAAAACTAACACGGTGGCGAAGTGGGTTGCACAATCGCCTCACAGCAAGATCGCTGATTCGAGCCTTGGCTGGGTCAGTGGGCATTTCTGTGAGAGTTTGCATGTACTCACTGTGGTTCCTGAAGTGGTACTTGAAGGGACTATTTTTTTCTAAGGTGATACTTGATTAAAAAAAAGGTTTGAGAACCACTGGTATAGGTGAATTGGGGAGGCTAAATCGTCTGTAGTGTATGAGTGTGATGAGTTTGTATGGATGTTTCCCAGAGATTGCTTGCAGCTGGAAGGCTATCCGCTGCATAAAACAGATGCTAGATAAGTTGGCGGTTCATTCTGCTGTGGCGACCCTAGATTAATAAAGGGACTAAGCCGAAAAGAGAATGAATGAATGAGTTAATAATTTCTCAAAATTAACAGGTGCAATGAAAAAAGCTTTTTGGCTGTAGTTTCTCACCTTGAGGACAGATTGCTTTGTTTTAGGTTATTAATTATTGAGTTATTAATTATTGTTTAAAACAATTGATTTATTTTTACAGGTACTGTTATTTTCAGTCTTAAAACCTACATTTGTGCTTTAAAAATATTTTCACATGAACAAGTGAACTGAATGAAGTTAAAAAAGGTGAAAAACTAAATTAATGATCACCAGTCAAAATGTTCACACTTACAGTATAATCCTCCGTCACACACAAATGACAAATGATCTGCTGCAACCAGATGCTATCACATTCAACTCTGAAGTTTGTAAAAGAAAACAAAGACTTCTACAAAAGGCTGTTTTAAAGCCTAAGAGAGCCTGCTTATAGGACTCTGTAACAGTTATTGTTAAATAAATTGTTTAAAATGAGTTAAGCTAATTAAAATTACCAAACAAGCTGACAAAAAAATATAAATATTAAATGCAAAAATAAAATAGATTTTAATTGAAGTAATAAAATAACAAAAAAAAGAAAATCTTTAGCTTAAAAACAAAACATAAAAATATATAAATCATTTGCTTTGTAAAATGATAATTACATTTTTTGCCCTTTAAATATGTATTTTAATATTTAACAAAAGGGTGGCATGGTGGCTCAGTGGTTAGCACTGTTGCCTCACAGCAAGAAGGTCACCGGTTCGAGTCTTAGCTGGAAGTTTGCGAGTCTCTGTGGAGTTTGCATGTTCTCCCCGTGTTGGCGTGGGTTTGTCCGGGTACTCCAGTTTCCCAGTCTAAAGACATGCGCTATAGGTGAATCGAATAAACGTAGTGTATGTGTGTGAATGTGTATATGGGTGTTTCCCAGCACCAGGTTGCAGCTGGAAGGGCATCCGCTGTGTAAAACATAAGCTGGATAAGTTGGCGGTTCATGCTGCTGTGGCGACCCCTGATGAATAAAGGGACAAAGCCGAAGTAAAATGAAAATATTTAATAAAACTATTCTTGCTAAAAAATGCCTGACAACATTTTAGGTGTATAAACTATTGTCACACTAAAGGCGATTGTCATTTCTTTTGCAGAGGAAAAAATAGTTAAACAGGCGACACGGTAGTGCAGTAGATAGTGCTGTCGCCTCACAGCAAGAAAGTCTCTGGTTCAAGCCTCGGCTGGGTCAGTTGGCATTTCTGTGTGGAGTTTGCATGTTCTCTCCGTGTTCGCGTGGGTTTCCTCGGGGTGCTCCGGTTTCCCCCACAGTCCAAAGATATGCGGTACAGGTGAATTGGGTAAGCTAAACTGTCCGTAGTGTATGTGTGTGAATGAGAATGTATGGATGTTTCCCAGAGATGGGTTGCGGCTGGAAGGGCATCCGCTGCATAAAACAAATGCTGGATAAGTTGGTGGTTCATTCCGCTGTGGTGACCCCTGATTAAAAGGGACTACACTGAAAAGAAAATGAATGAATGAAAATAATTAAACATGCTTGAAAATACATGCTTAAAAACAGCATTCATGCTTTACATACAAATAAAGACAATTGCTTAACAAAGATTCCATAAGATTTGCTTAATTATAATGCTTTTTTATTCAATCTGCCAAAATAAAAAGTATAAAAGATTGCAATGTAACATATAATCATTAAAAGGCAGTTTATGAAGCAGTACAAAATACTGGCATTAATACTACAGTATAAATCATACTGATATCAGTCCCTTATTGTTAGGCGATCCCTCACAAAGAGGACGTCAGTGATGCACCAACTGCAGGACAACACTTCTTTTTCTACTGTGTTAAACATTTATTCTGTTCTTCAATACAGCGAGGTTTGTTTTCTTCTTGAACCATCGAGCGTCAACAACAGCTCTTTTTCTTTGGCTTTTCCTGCGCAACTTCTAGTGTTTTGTCATCTGAAATAATAAAACCACATCAGCTTACTTCATACAACAAAATATGCTCATCATGTCAGATTGATGATGTTTCTCTTACTGAGAATACTGCCATCTCCGATCTGAGTGCTGCTGGTTGTCCCAGACTCCAGGTCCTTCATGATGGCATCTTCAAAAGCCAGTGCTGCCACACGGAAGAAAAACTCCTGGACGTTTTCCCCTTCAAAGACACACAAGTATAGCAGCAACCATCTTCAACCTAAATTTGTAAAAACCACCATGATATTTATACCAAAGTCCCTTTAAGGCAAGTCATTTCATTCGGAGGCCATCTTTGAAATGACTTTCAAGCAGTATGCTCGAGCATCCAGTTTGAATGGGGAACCATCAAATTCTCCAAAATTGCTTGCCAAGCTTATAAAATCTGCAGAAATTCATGACTCCAGCCTCTCCCCCGGAGACTCGTCAGTCTATAGCGATCAATGAATGACTCTTGAAAGGTGGGGCTTCATTGACCATATTGACCGTTACACTTTTCCCCATTCAAAACTATACGAGTGACATTACACAACACATAAGCTGCGTCCCAAATGGCACACTATACACTATGCGCTTATGCACTGTGCACTTATGCACTTACACACTCAACAGTATAGTATATGTATGTAGTGCCGTCCCAAATGGAACACTAATGGCTTTTTTACTAAGCGGAAGTTCAAACCGTTTCCCTGATGACGTTTGACGGGTGCCAAAATCATTAAATAAATGACCAGAATACCTAATAATACCTGTCATGAGTATAACCGCATTCACCATCGGGAGGCGCTATAATCCCTCTCATAGGATAATTTTGCTTTCACAATCCAAAATAAATAAAGTTATCCAACATGTGTGTCTGATAGCTCCGCCCCTTCCGCTACGTGCACAAAGCTGCGGTCGTTGAGTGTGTGAAGTGTCCATCATTACAATGAGTGCATCATCCGGGTAATTAAAGTGCACTTATTATTTTTAGAGTTTTCAGTATGAACGCACTACTTACACTATCTATACTTAAAAACGGCGTAGAATAGTGCATAAGTATGCGATTTGGGACGCAGCTATAGTATATATTGGATAACTTTATTTATTTTGGACTGTGAAAGCAAAATTCTCCAACAAGAGGGATTATAGCACCTCCCGACGGTGAATGTGGTTATACTCATGACAGGTATTATTTGGTTATTTGGTCATTTATTTCATCAATTTGGCAACCGTCAAACATCATCAGGGAAACGGTTTGAACTTCCGCTTAGTAAAAAAAGGCATTAGTGTTCCATTTGGGACGAAACTACATACATATACTATACTGTTTAGTGTGTAAGAGCATAAGTACATAGTGCATAAGTGCATAGTGTATAGTGTGTCATTTGGGACGCAGCTTTTGTTTAGCCTATTTGAAAGAACACTCTGCTTTTTTAGAAAATAGGCTAATTTTACAACTCTGCTTAAATAGCAAGTTCTCATTTTTCTGTCGGTTTTAATACAGGTAACTACAGAACGGTCAAGCTTTAAATAAAAAGATTAGTGGGGATGCTAAAGATCTAATCCAATTCAATGATCTATGCTAAGCTAAGCTAAACGTTTGATTTGAGATTGTTTTGAAAGTTTGATATTGGCTGAATGGATTCCAAAAATCCAAATCCAACTGTAAATTTCAACTGTTTAACAACTAGGGGAGTTGTAAAATGAGCCTTTATTTATTGAAGTGTTGCTTTAATGATGAACTATACAAGCACAATTTTATAAATAGTTTACTATTTACAAACATTTGGATTTGATTGTTGATTTTTTTGTACTTAAAAAGTAGGTACTAAACTACAGTATATATTTTCTAGCAGTAGATGAGATATAAATTGTAATTTTAAGTGAATTTTAAAATAAAAGAAACACTAATAATATATGTTGTATTCTGTTCTATTCTAGATTCATATAAAATAGCTCTAACAATCTGTTTTCTATGTTACATTATTTTCTTCAAAGAACAAAAACAAAACAAGCCTACATTTATATATAGTCCTCCTGTTAAATTTGAATTCTTTTTTATTTTTCACCAATGTTCAGATTTTTTTAATTTTATAATTTTATATTTGCCATGACGATAGCACATAATATTTTACTAGATATTTTTCAAGATACTAGTCTTTCGTTGGAAGGGAAATTTATAGGCTTAATTAGGTTAATTAGGCAAACTAGGCAAGTTAGGGTAATTAGACAAGTCATTGGATAACAGCGTAGCCAATTGGGGAAAAAAAAGCTTAAGGGGGCTCATAATATTGACCTTAAAATGTTTTTAAAAAAATAAAAACTGCTTTTATTTCTGACAAAATAAAGCAAAAAAACTTTCTCTAGAAGAAAAAATATGATCAGAAATACTGTGAAAATTGCCTTATCCGTAAATATTCATTCATTCATTTATTCAAGAAACAATTTTAAGATTAGCTTTCCCATACTGCTTTACCAAACATCAACTTTAAAACTTTAATCGTTGTTTTTGTGTACCTACATCATTAGCAGAAATAAAAAATGTGAAAAATGACACCTTCTCAGAAGTACCTGTTTTTGAGGACACCGACCAGAATTCTGCATTCATTTCTGCTGCAATCTTTATGGCGTCCTTCTCGGTCCTCTGGCTCTCTTCTGTAGACTTCACAGAAAAACAGCAGGGACTCTTCAATAGCTTCTGCAAGTCGTATGTGTATATTTGCATGCATGCTTACAGGTACTGTTCTCACCAGGAGGTCTCTTTTTGTGCCAACCAAGAAAACAAAACAGGAGTCTGGTTCATTTTCCCTCACCGCCTCTAACAACCACTGCCTGTGAAACAAATTTACAAAAACAACAACAACAAAAGGTGCATTTTGAAGTAAAAAAACAGTCTTGGATTATAATTTAATTGGCACTGTTCAGGGAGGAGAAGAAGAGGATCCTGACTGTTTTCTTTTATTTACAAAAACACAGAAAGTAATCTAAGATTGCAAGAATCAATAAAGCAACTTCATACATGTAGAGAAAAGGCAGGACTATGGACAGAATCAAACTGAGGACTTTAATAAACACTACATAAAAAACCAAATCAGATACAGATGAGCATAAATAACTAAGCATTGGGTAACTATAGAAACAAAATAACAACGGAAACAAAGGGTATGTTTACGCAGCAATGGTGTATAGTGGAAAAAGCTATTTGCCAAGGAAATATTTTATACTTAGTTTAACCTGATATACTGCTGATATTAATATTAAGGTATGAATGAATATTTTGAAATTGTACATTCTTCCCTTTTTAAAAAATCTGTTAACAATTCCACTCTCCAAAAATGTACTCACTTTGTGTTTTCCAAGGTCTTGATATCCGCCATGTCAAATACAGTGATAATAACTTTTGAATAGGAACATAAACATATATCATTAACGTGCAAACAGACTGTGATCTGAAGAATGCAAACAGGAACAGTATTTTACCTTGAGCTCCTCTGTAGTATGCTGATGCAATGCATTTAAACTTTTCTTGACCCGCGGTGTCCCATCTACAAATATTACAAGGTGCAAAACAAATATAAAACACACAAAAAGTTCAATTGAACAAATGTGTTATTTAAATCATCCAAACACAACACTCACATTTGAAGAGAAAAAGGCAGCCCAGACATCTCAAATCTCTCAATCTCAAAATCAACACCTATAGTAGCCTTATAGTCTCTCTCAAACACATCTTTACAGAACCTGTGAAATAAAAAAGCACAGAAAAGACCTTCATATCCATTTAATATACAACATGTATCATTTTTAAAAAAAACTGTCTACACCTCACCTGTTTATTAAGCATGTCTTTCCCACATTGAGATCTCCGACCACTACTGCCTTTGACATCTTAAACCTGTCATACCTAGCAGATAATATGAAAATACATATACATATGTATGTAATAATATTTTAGAATATAAAAATTTGAAATATACAGATTATAACATTATTTAATCCATTAACTGTCAACTCAAATTTGGATTTCCACATGAAAATTATTCATTCATTCATTTTCCATTGGCTTAATCCCTTATTTATAAGGGGGCGCTACAGCAGAATGAACTGCCAACTATTATGATGTGTTTTAAGCAGCGGATCCCCTTTCAGCCTCAACCCAGTACTGGGAAACACCCATACACTCTCACATTCACACATGCACACGGTACACGGCCAATTTAGTTAATCCAATTCACTTGTACCGCATGAAACGGTAACTCGTCCAGCTGGGACTCGAACCAGCGACCTTCTTACTGTGGGGTGACAGTGCTATTCACTGAGCTACAGTGTTGCCCCACTTAAAAATTCATTCATTCATTTTCTTGTCGGCTTAGTCCCTTTTTTAATCTGAGGTCACAGCAGAATGAACCGCCAACTTATCCAGCATATGTTTTACACAGCAGATGCCCTTTCAGCTGCAACCCATCTCTGGAAACATCCTTACACACTCATTCACACTCATACACTATGGACAATTTAGCTTACCCAATTCACCTATACCACATCTTTGGACTTGTGGGGGCAACCGGAGCACCTGGAGGAAACCCCCGCAACCAGGGGGAGAATATGCAAACTCCACACAGAAATGCCAACTGACCCAGCCGGGGCTCGAATTAGCAACCTTCTTGCTGTGAGACGAACATGCTACTTACTACGCCACCGTGGCACCCACTTGAAAATTATATTTGATATAATTGTATAAAGTTTGTCAAAGTAAGTCGAGGTTAAGATTTTTTTTTTAAATACAGTAAAACATCCCACCTATGAAACAGTTAAAGTTATAATTATGCAATACATTTAATAATATACAGTATATAACTGTTCAATTAAAAGTGTAAAATTCTGTTATTTTTTAAAATTATGTTCATTCATTCATTCATTTTCTTGTTGGCTTAGTCCCTTTATTAATCCGGGGTCGCCACAGCGGAATCAACCGCCAACTTATCCAGCATATTTTTTACGCAGCGGATGCCTTTCCAGCCACAACCCATCTCTGGGAAATAAATTATGTTGTAATATAGAATACATTTTATAATAATCATTTGGAAAAAAAACATTCATAATTATGTAATCATCTAGTAATTTTTACTATTAATTTATTTATAGTTCTTGAATTGTTTTTATTAAAAATGTACTATATATATCTACCCTTGCAGACGGGCCGTCCGATCTTGGCAAGCCACCTTGGCTTCTGCATTCCAGTCGTCCTTCATTTGCAGGCAAGCTTGTGGATTATAACACTACAGAGTAATAAAACAGAATCAATCAGTGCTGACTTGTCATAAACAACATCAAAGAACAGATACTTTTGGCCATTTATTGAATAAAGCCAGTTTTTTCTAGTTTCATGTAGTCTCTCTCTATTTCAATACTTTCAGAAAGTGTACGGTTGTCCTTAATTTGACCCTACGGCAAAAACAAGTATACGAAGCAGATGTGCAATGCCTTTTAATTTCAGCAGAATTAGCAGCAGTCCTGTGATGGATGTCACACGTTCTCAATATACTAATCTGATGAACTCAATACAGTGTACAGAACATTAGCTGAATTTCCTGTACTACAACTTGTAATGCGCTGTGAATCAGATGAGATGATTTCACTTTTCTCATACACCAATGTAGCTACTTAAAGTCAGCTTTAAAGGGATAGGTCAACCAAAAAGAATAATTTGCTGTTAATTTACTCTTCAATTTATTATTTATCCAAAAAGCAAGTGACTTTTTTCTTTTATATATATATAAATTTCTCCTGTGGATACAGTGAGGTTTTATTAATCAATATGATGGGTCTGTGCAAAAAACTGAACATACTTTACTTTTTCCCACAGCCTCTGCAAATGGGCAGAAAAAAGTCAGGACGATTTGTGATTGAGCTCAGGAATGTTTGCTGAGGCTGTTGATTAAAGACAATGATGTAGTAAATAATGTTAAGGTTTATTTACACAGAATGATTGTTTCTCTTCATAAGACCTCAATGTATCATCAGGTGTCACATGTGTTCATTTTGTTTTGCTTGAATTTGTTTTGACTCTCAAAACATCAGTAGCTAAGCTGTTGGCTTACATTTTATGCCTCATTAAAGACCACAGTTTCAGCTTAAAACCTTGTTTAATGTTCTTTTAAAGAAAAAAAATAATATGTTGGCTGGCAAGAGGTTGAGTATGTAAAGCGCTCAGTTTTACTCATGGGTTAGGGATAGTTCACCCAAAATAAAAATAAAAATCTGTCATCATTTACTCATCTTCCACCTGTTCCCAACCGGTTTGAGTTTCTTTCTCCTGCTGAACACTAAGGAAGATATTCTGAAGAATGAACAACCAGCTGCTGATATATTCACCATAGGAACAAAAATACTATGGATTTCATTGGCTTTTTCAGCAATCTCGAGTATATCCTTGTTGTGTTCAACAGAAGAAAAAAAATCATAAAGTGTAGAACCACTTGAGTGTGAGTAAACAGTGAAGAAAGGTTCAGTTTGAGGTAAACTGTCCCTTTAAATACTCAATAATCAAGTAAAAATGACCATAACTAGACTTTAGACTGATGTGCACCTTTGGAAATGCGGATATGATCCTGTCTCTGCTGACAGGTGGACTGAACTGCATTGTCTTGTCAGCAAGTCGTCCAGAGAAAATCGCCTGTGAAAAAAACAAAGATCAGACCTACTGTAAATGTTTACTCTGCACATTTACATTAGCGACTCCTTGATATTGGCAGTCTCTATACAGTAGGGCAGAGAGATACGTTTTTAGACATTGTACACATATTTGAGCATAGTTGTTTAGATCATAAAAAAAGACGAGAGAAATTGTTTTTACTTAAATTATTAGTCCATGATCAAGCAGAGCTGCGTTTTTATTACGAGAATGGCAACACAGAAAGAGCACTGTAACGGCGCGGTTAAGGACTATTTCAGCCACCATTACATTGTAAAACATGGCTAATGTACGGTTTCGCGTACTACGTCTTACTAAGATAGTGTATATTAAAGCAGTCTCGTACTCACGGATGTTTCTGAAGCGCAGCTTATTTCTGCGTTCACTCTCCGCATCAAATCCTCCCTTCTTCGCCATGGCAACCAGGAGCCGGAACTCGTCGTCACATGGTGCAGGAGATACGCATGGCAAAATGCCTACGTTTTTCACTTTTAATCGACGCATTTTGGGAAA
>CAIGQQ010030612.1:7009552-7029560 GCA_903798035.1 Danio albolineatus
GCTGCAGGCACGTGGTTGGGACGAGCAGCTTGTGACCGAGGGAGGAATCTGATATGAAGACTGGGCCGCTGTTTGAAAGGTTACACAAAACATCATCCTGCTTTAAGCAAATCACAAGACCATCTACGAGAGAGCGAGGGTGGGTTTCACACAGAGATGAATAAATACATCAGTTGAAAAGATAGAGGAAGAGCTGATGCGCTGAAGAAAATAGAAAGGCTTCATTGCTTGGACTATTTCATATTTTTGGTCGTCTTCATTTGCCTCAACAAGGCTATTCCTGCTGGTCCTGGAGCAAGTTTCACATCGACCAATCAGACATGAGGGTTAGGAGGAGGTTTGAGGTTGTAAGGTTGAAGCCCCGGGGTTTACAAACTTTATGTCAAGGGTCTTCAGATATATGACGATTTCCTTTTGATTGACTTATTAAGTGCGACATTTATACAAATTTCGATTTTGTCAGACGAACACAGTCAGAGTAGTTTTAAAATTTATCTTGGCTCTTCCATGCTGTATAATAGTCATACCTGCCAACATTTGTTTTTTTTGGTTTTTTTGGGGGTGGGTGGGGGGGGGGGGTGTTTTATTGTGACTTTTAACCATGTAACATATTAAATTAAAAAATGTCAGTATGTTCGCTCACCCACAGGTCATCCAATACATACAGTAGTGTGTTTTTTTCTTCAGTAGAATGGTAATGGTTGTTCAGATTAAAAATAAAAATACAAATAACAAAATAAACATACAAATGAGTCCAAAGCAATATCCATGGCTCCTGGTGACACAATGAGGTCTTGTAAAGCGAAGCAATAACAATAAACTCTCTAAGGAATTGAACATTATTAATAATTTCAACATAATTTACAATTTTACTGCCGTTGTGATTTCACATGATGAGTAATGTAGTTTTTCCCACCGTGTCCGACATTAAAATCAGTACGACACACCTTGCAGAAAGCGTGGGCGGCGTCAAGGTGGCTTCTGTTAAATTGTTAAATTTACATGTATATATTTTTTCTTTGCCGAAGCACAACCTGACTCTTTTCCTTCCATTGTGTGTATTACTACTGACGCAGCTGTTTGTTGCTACTGCCACCGTTCAAGTCCCGCATCTACCTCCTGCGCAGAAATCAACAGCGCACCTGAGTTGTACCGTATGTTGCCAGATTGAGGTAAAATATGCTACAAGATTTTAATATTGCATCAATTGTGTGAGGTAATGAACTCCATTCAAGATCTGGCAACTTGACAAACATGAACAAAAGTGCCTTTTTTAAAACTGCATCAGGACGTACAAATTACGGGAGTTTCCCGCAAGAAATAACAAATCGGGAGGGTGGCAGGGGAGATGGATGTGAAATATGGGAGACTCCCGGGAAAAACGAGAGTGTTGGCAGGTATGATAATAGTGTTGGATAGCGGCTTTTGTTTTGAAGCTTTCAAAAGCACATCAGTTTATTGTCAAACTGACCCATTCACCGCTGAGGGTCAAGGCATGATACATTTTAAGGCCAGAATACATTTTAAAAACAACTCCCACTGTGTTCGTCTGGCAGACAAAGGTGAGTTAATTATGGGGTCATTTTCATTTTTGGGTGAACTATTCCTTTAAAGAGCCCCTATTATACATTAAAAATTGTCATATTTTGGTTTTGGGGGTCTCCAAATACAGTCTGATATGCATGCAAGGTCAAAAAACACTTTTATTGTCTTAAAATATGCATTTATTTTTACCTAATTATCCCAGCGACTCCCGTATGAATCGATCAGCGATTCATTTGTTCCCAAACCCCTCCTTAGTGCGAAGCTAATCTGCGCTGATTGGACCGATGACAGATTGTTGCTATTGGTTGACAGCGTTCAGCGCAAGAGATAGAGAGAAATGCCCACCACAGCTTATCAATATTGAAGTAGTCAGGGTGCATAGTGTATGCGTAAGCGTACCTGCCAACACTCTCGTTTTTCCTGATAGTCTCCCGTATTTCAGACCCATCTAACGTCACCCTCCCACTTTGTTATTTTTCCCGGAAAACTCCTGTAATTTCAACCATCCACCCCTCGCCCGGACCTCAGCATTTTGTTACGATCTGTGAAACCCCCAGGTCGCCAACACTGGTATAAGATCCGATCGCAGTGGTGGCCCGAAATACACTTCATAGTAGTTACTTAGGCAGGTAGGCATGTGAGTGAGTGAGCCCAATGCAGAAGTGCATTAAAAGCAGTGCAGTTTAACACCAGCATATTGCTCTATTTTTAACCATAAGTAAAAACAGTGACACACATTCAGTATTAGTGCCCACAGTGGCAAAAGCTGAACTATTATGAAACTTGATGACCGCCGCACATGTGTAGGAACAGCTGACGGTGGCCATAGCAATGACAAACGGCAGAGAAACGCGAGCTCACAAACGCATTTAAATCTGTAAACAAAGCGGCACGTGTCGCGTTTTCATTGTGGCTTTAGACGCGATATAAGAATATAAAGAATTAACCTGATACACTACAAGCAGTAACAAGTAACAAAACAGAATTAAATACACAATTTGCAAGCTCGAGAAAACAAAGGTAACCATTTTAATGGCACGCACTGACACTTGTGAAATGGAGGAAGAAACTGGGCCATGAACTGTGTACTGTAAAGTTCCTGTCAAGCTCTGCAAAGTCTCATACACCAATAGTCTTTTCTGATCCTTCCTTTAACAAACTGCAGGCGAATCGCCCATTGTAAGCATGTAGATTCCAGAAGCACTCCTCAGAGGGAACATAGCACAAGGCTATAATGCTGAGGTATTTTTACAAAAATAAACCTCAATGACTCTTCAGTTTCATCTTTGGTTCATCCTCACACTTCCAATAATATCCAGCTGAGCACAGCGTCTTCGTGACACGATTAAACCGGCGTCTGCTACAGTGCTCCTTTTTCTTGCTATTGTGTTTGTGGGCGTGGCCGGGGGGGTTCAATTTTCCCGGGTTTGTAGGCTTAAGTTTCGTATCCACGTCACGCCAAAACGGCTAAAGATTTGTTATCAAAACGATTCATTTGACGCACTATGAGTCTACTCTTTTATAGGTGAATCAATAGTTTTAAACTGTGCACTTTCAAATTGAACCCTCAGCTGGACTTACATTGTACATTGTACATTTACATTGTACTGGAAGTACATTTCAAAATCCTGGATATTTTTAAGACACCTTTTTATTCAATATAGAGCAACTTAGCCAGTGGGTTAAATTTGTATATTTTATATTTGTTCACATTTGACCCAAACTTGAGTTGAAACTATTTTTCTAGATTGTGTGTTAAATATAAGCACACTTGAAATCTAATTAGTAACCCCATTTAGACTATATAATATAACATTGAGGTTTTCCTGATAATTGAACTGTTATTTATCATTACTGTGATGTAATATTGTACTAAACCAAGCATAAATTGTGAGAAGATACTCCTTATTTTTATTGCATCTCTCTCACTTCAGTAAATATATCATTTTTCATTGAACTTTTACGGACCCCCTTGTGGCCATAAGAGTGAGCCCATCCAAGTATTGATTTCCTTGCAAAATTTATCAACGAGCAACCATTAGGTTAGGGACACAGTTAAGACTCGTCTCTGATGGGATTTTGGCTCCGTAACCGTGTTGAATAATTGAAAAAGTATGCTATTGGGAAATATGTGCTGTTTTCTTTAGTCATGCAGGAAGTGACATAATATGCAGAAATATCTCGTGATGTGAGTAATCCTCCATGACATTCTAATGTAATCTTTTAACAATAGCACACAGTCATTTGATTATTGAAAAAAAAAAAAACATTTATCTGTAATGTCTAGCCGTCTGTCAGCTAGCAGGGGGCTGTGATCGGCACCGAGGCCCTTGTGTCTGTACTCATATTCCTGCAGTGAGAGGCCCTCCAATAGCCCAGAAATCAGGTCACACCATTAGCTAAATGTCCCTGCAGATCTCAAGGTGTCCATTAAGCAATCGGGCAGCCTGGGGGACGAGTGGACGGGCTTTTGTTGGGTGTTTCCGGAGAGAGTCTTTTCCAGAGCCAAGATGGAAGGAGAAAAGAGAGAGGAAAGGGAGCCAGCGGGAGACACAGCGAGACGTCTGGCCTCTCCCTGCGCACTCCACACACAGGCCTTCATTAAGCTTAAATATTAATAAGGAGGTTCAACGGTGTATTAATGCTTTGTTTCCTGTAAATAAGAACCGCTGGATTGAGACGTCTCGCTCCAGAAAATCCATTTGCTTGAAGCCGAGTGGAAATGACTCTTGTCTGGTCTTCTAATAGCCCTGGCAGCATTAAGCGAGACTTGTGTTTACACCATACCTGCTTGTAATTGGCACGCTTTGTGTCTCGCATTTGTCTCCATTGTCTTTATCCTGCCCCGCTCCCATTTCCTTTGTTGGAGATAAGAATGTTACACAAAGATTCGCTGTGTTGTTCGCGCTGAATTATTATAGTACATTTAGTACGATCAGGGCTCATTGGGGAAAAATGCACCTGTCGTGACTAGAGCTTCATTTACATGACAACGACATAGCTAAAAAAATGTTTTTTCCTTGTAAACATCTGCACTAGGCATGGGATGATAACTATTTCCAAGGTATACCGTGGTATGGAATAGTCAATGTTATCATACCGCCAACATTTTCTGCTATACCGTTTCTATGGTATGTGTAAGATTTTTTATTTAAATTTTTTTCTTTTAGTTTTTTAGGTGTAAATTGTAAAGAAATCTGTGTTTTTGAAACAAATGAAGATCGCAGAATTCAATGATTCATTTGAATTATTTAGCCTGACATGTTTACTGCCCCAAACTATTATAAATGTTTCTCAAAATAAAATATATTGCGTTCAAGGGGGGAAAAGGTTTTGTTTTTTACCCAGACATTTAAAAAAATATATGTTTTAGAGCAGTAAACACAATACCGTTATACCGTGAAATCATGATATTTTTATCCAAGGTTATTATACTGTCAATCTTATACCCATGCATAATGTACACGCGTGATGCAATCATTTTTAAAGACTCATTTTTGTGTGTTTACATAGGTAAGACAAAAGCAGTGTTTTTATTTTTTTATTTTTTTATAATAAAGTGACAAATTGACTAAACAATCTTTTTTCGAACAAGCTACTAATGTATCTTTAGTTAATGCTCCCAGTGATGGTTATGTTTGGGTGTGCTTTCAAAAGAAAATGACAAATTAGCCACGTTTTGCCAATGCATAAACATTTTGGTTTTACGTTATGTTTATGTTTACGTTTACGTTAGTTGGAAGGGCATCTGCTGCGTAAAACATATACTGTATAAGTTGGTGGTTTATTCCGCTGTGACAACCCCTGATTAATAAAGGGACTAAGCCGAAATGAAAATGAATGAATGAATAAATTTACATGCTGATATTTCAGCCTGATCTCACGAGGAAACGTAACTATTTTATGTTTTGTCAGTTTAGTGGCTTATTTGTACGAATTTAGTATACAAACATATATGATTCTAAAACGGAGGCGTGGCACCCATTCCCACCCTTAAACCCAATCGTCACTGGGGGATGAGCAAATCGTACTAAATTGTATGAATGAGATTGTACAAATTTATATGAATTAGCCACTAAATCAAAAAGTTGCGAATTGCCATGAGGTTGTGTTTGATATCTGTGAAAATGGCACTAAATTTCATCAAACAGTCACTTTCGGTCTTAAGTGAGGGACTTACTTGATAATGCTTACTTGCAGATTGTTAATACAATAAATATTACAATTCTACAAAATAATATTGCATTGCTTCTTGCATGTTTCATAATGTTTCCAAAGTAAACTATCAAGTAAGTGATGCGAAAAGTTCAAGATTCAATGGAGATGCACAGGACTGATGTATCATTTCAAGTTCATCAAGGAAACTATTTCAGCAAACAATTTAAAGCTGGCTATAACGTCAAACATATTACTGTAGTTAACAAATAATGCAGTATGGTAAAAGTGTTTTGAAGTAATGACAGTATTGTGCAAGAGACCACACGAAAAAGAGCCTAACAGTGATCATAAAAGACTAAAAGCGATAATCTACTGCAGTAATCTTAATTTGTGTGAAAAGGAATAAAAGTTGTTGCAGTTTTACTGCCACCAGTGTTCATTTGAGCTGGAAACTGTGGATCATAAAACTGAGCTGGATAATGAGTTTTGTGAGGGAGAGGCGCTGGTACGACTCCTTTAGAAAAACACACTGTGTTTATGACTCTTACAGTAAATAGAGATTTTTGAGACTGTAAAACATAAATTATTGCTGAGTTTTGGATAAAGTCATTTGGCTAGTTTTGTTACACAGACCTGGCAACCATGGGTAGCATTTTTATAAGAAATGTATGAAATTAGAAAGAACATAAAACTGACTATTCAAGGTGTTATTTGGCTCTAATATCGTTAGCAACTTCGTTAGGGTTACAAAGCTGTAGTGTGAGTCATTTCGGCTAAAGTGGCTAGCATGATTAGCTTCAAAGATTCACTGTGAATGCAGAGTTGCTAAGCTGTTTGGCTTTGATGTTCTTTTCATACTGACTTCCATGTTTATCAGTAATTGAGGGGTGTGAGTCAGTGTGTTTTTCCAGCTCCCTTCGCATCCCTCAGCGTCACTTGGATTGGCTTCAGCATTATGTGTCAAGATTAAATTTTAGAGACATATCAGAAGAAATGTGTTGTCTGTGCTGCCATGATGCTTGTATATTGTGGGTGCAAGGATGGAGTAATTATGATCGTTCTCTGAAAAGCTGTTAACATAACTGCTGTGGTATTTTTTAAAGTTTAGAAAGTTAAAATCTTAATCGCTCCTGTACAATACGCACATGTTGGGGTATTCTTCATAATCAGTAATAATCAGCTTAGTCATTCTAAGATGTTACATTCTCTTGTTTAAAGGGTTAGTTCACCTCAAAATGATAATTTCAAAACCATGTCCCTCCATTTAGTTATCCAAAACACATCAATGCTTCAAAATGTTCAAAAAGAGATGATTGAATGGAAGATCCAGTCATGAGATCCAGTCATGAGATTGGAATTATTCCAATCAGCTGTATAATATGGAAAATTACAGCGTTTTGGATAAATACATTAAATGTAGTGCTTGCATGATACTGTAATCTCGAACATCTATCAGTATTAAATTGCAAAAATAGCACAGCTCCCAAGTACGGTTTGTTCTGGAATGTCAACACGTATGTATGATGTTTATATGCAAACGAAAGGCTAAATTAAATCTGACCATCATATGGTTTTTAAATTGTTTTTAAACCATAAAAATGAATAAAGTATGAAGTGTGACGCATCTGTTTTTACCTCTTTATGAACATTGGCTCACCAGACTTGCTATGGAGGGACAGAAATCTTAGATTTGATTAAAAAATATGTTCCGAAGATGAACTAAAGTCTCACGGCTTTGGATTGTCATGATGGTTAGTAATGTGAATAACACAGATTTGATCACTAAAAATGTAAATAATTTCATCATTTACACATCCTCATCTCATTCTAAACCTATGACTATATTTCTTCTGTGAAACACATTAAATAATTTGAAAAAATCTGTGATGAAAACAACTATTTGAAGTAATTGACCATTTTCAGTGCTCTATCAAAGCAAGTAAAGAATCTAAGAAGCTAATGTGTCACTGACCATCGTTATGCATAACATTATAGATGGTAGAAATCCTCAATCAATGAACATCATCAAAGCCAAACAAATCATTCCATGTTGCCCAAGCGTCCTTCCCATGACCCAGATCTGGAGTCTCCGTCCACCTTCTCCAGGCCAACTGGCACCAAAGCTGCACTGCTTTAACTGACTATTGCGCAATGCAGTTCTGCGCACAAGTGTATGTTCTTGTACATGAGCACACTTCTACACTCTCTGCGGTTGCTGAGCATCACAAAACCCCCCTCTCTGGTCACAGCTCATTGTCAACAGCACAGGATTAGGAGCGTTTGACTGCTCTGTTGCCTGGCAACGGTTGCCATGGAAACCTTTTTTTAAGAGAAGGTTGGGTCAAAAAAAAGGGTTGTTGAAGGGGGAAAAGAAGAAGATAAAACGCGCCATGCCACAAAACTGACAACTGTTGCTCAAAGTCCCCAGCAGAATTAGATGATTGCGGATTGCAACTGAAAAGTTACATCTGCGCCCATGAATTACTGGAAAGCTTTTGAACCAGATGTGCGGGAATATGCTTTCCCTTAATGAGGGACTGTGGGACTACAGCAGAGCGGACATTTCTAATGGATATCTGCTGAATTTGAGCTAATTAAACTGTTAAATGACTTTCATTAGGTACAAAAATGTAGTCCTGGCAGTGTGTCTTTGTCAAATATGGCCTGTCTTCAAAGATTCAGTCAGCTTTGCGAGTTTTAGCACACTCGAGGCGCCAGGTAATACAGGATGGTGTAAATCATTAGGTGGGATTTTAATGGTGTAATGGAGATGTTGCAGAATTCTGGTTAACCACGGACTATGAAATATCGCTCCACTTAAGCCTGAATGAAACTGCTTTTTGCAAAGCTCAAGACAGCTGGAAGTGAGGCTTGAAGAAGTGTAGATACATAGAAAATTTATTATCTGGGGAAGGTGCTGAGTGTTTGCAGTGTTGTGGAAAAATTTGCCTTGGAACATCTTGTAAATGCTTTTTATGTGGCCAGGGGCTTCATGTTCTGTACTTTTTTATATAAAGGAATATATATTTTATGTGCGAGTGTGGATCAAAGACAAAAATGGTTTAGCAGACAACTGCATTTAATATGTTTTGGCCAATAATCGGTATTGACTGATAAAAGCAGTGCTTGGTATTAGGCATGGGCCAGTATAAGATTCTGACGGTATGATAACCTTGGTTTCACGGTACGATGGTATTGTGATCACTGCTCTAAAATATATTCTTTTTAAATGTCCAGCTAAAAAATGAAACCTTTTCCCCCTTTGAACACAATATATTTTATTTTGAGAAACATTTAAAGTATAGTAAACACAGTAAACATGTCAGACTAAATAATTCAAATAAATCATTGGCTTCTGCGGTCTTCATTTGTTTCAAAAACACAGTTGTCTTTCCAATTTACATCTAAAAAAACCACAAGAAATGTAAATAAAAAATCTTACTCATACCTTAGGAACGGTAGCAAAAAATTTTGGCGGTATGATTACCTTGACTTTTCCAAACCGCGGTATACCTTGAAAACGGTTATCATCCCATGCCTATTTGGTATTCCATGTATTGAGTAATGTGTTGTTGGTTTATAACTTAGACCAATTACTCAGAAACTGCAGGGAGAATTCAGATAATACATTTTATGTGCATTTACTTATTCTGTAGAAGGTAAAAATCTAAAAATATGAATAATCCGCCATAAGCATTGACTGAGAAATGTAATATTATGAATCTCTATTTAATATGCTTTCAATGCATGTAAAATGTTTTTTATGCATAGTGTTTAGTTTGATGCGGAAACCAAAATAGGACGTCTTGTCTTTGACCTATATTTGATGCTTCACAATGCTCCTGTGTAGCTGTATTTTTATACTGGTTTAATGTGCTGGAGACAAAAATGCTGCTCTTTTCACAAGATGTTTTAATATTGTCCTTTTTTTTTTGCATTAGCAAGTTCAATATACAGTAGTGGTTGTCTAGACACATTACTGTAGCACAAAAGCTTTTAGTGTCACTACCCTGACCCTGTCATCTTAGTCAACATTGTCTATTTAACACACAAGTCACCAAGATTTTCTCCTATTAAAAGCATTTTTCAGAGCACAATCGCTCTGCTTCTCTCATAATGTGTCTCTCCCTGTGGCTGACAGCCCTCTCAGACAGACTTTCTCAAGACCACAGAGCATTGCTTAAAACCCTTCGCTGCCACTCTGAGTCAATCATTCAGTGACCGTGCTGATCCCCTTGCCTTATCCGACGCGAGCAAGTGAGTGAATGTGCGCAGAGCAGGGGGTGTCATTTGAGAAATTCAGCTCTGGCAAAACCAGAGCAGACTGGCAGCACATGTGGGCCAGTTCAGAGATGAGTGCTTATTGAGTAATCTAATTCAGAGGCTCACCCCAGACCCTGGAGCTCAAACACACGCTCATCTAGCGGTCAGCGTATGTTGACAGAACTTGCAAAGCCCAGTATAGCCTATATTCTCCATGAGGCTTTCCTTAATGGACATTCTTCAAGGAAACGTTTCTAAAGGGAACCATACGGATTCTATCAAAAAAAGAAAGGTTCTACGGTATTTGTAATTTTATTTGTCTCACTGGTTCCACATCCATTACGTTTTTAATTACACGGACGGTTCGTTTGATCAGTGCTTACTACAGTGGAGGTTGGATGATAGTAGGGAAGGGTTTGCTTGGTTATTTACAAAAATCCATTGAGTTTGATTAAAGTATATATTTATAATATTTCATCCATAACTAAAAACAAAAGTAGTTAATGTGTACATAAAAAAAAACATGCAAATAAAAAAACATCAGCCTTTCTATTTATTTTTCCATCGGATTGCGACCCCTGGGGTGATTACGTTACATTAACAACACAGCAGTAGCATCAGTTTCAGCAGATTGACTTTACAGAGCCAACTTTCCGATACCTTTTCATCACTCACATACATTAAAAATAAATACAGGTCACAGGATGATCTCTAAGTGGCAGACTCCATAATTAAAGCAAGAATGGACTTGCTTTACTCCAGACATTGTGCCCACCCCTATCAATAGGTGAGGTCAGGGGCGCTGCTAAGGGGGGGGAAGTTAGGACGATTCTAAGGGCCCATGCACTCTAGGGGCCCACAGAGATCTGCTTTATAATTAATAACAGTACTATAATGTAATATAAATTATGAATGTATCTCTAAATTACAAGTAAAACAATTTATTAAAAATAAAAATACGGCTTATATCTGCCCCTTGTGTCTGTCACAACTGTCACTGTCAAATTGCACCCCCCTCCTTTCGCTGTATGGTTCAGTCTGTCAGTAGCGGGAAGAGAGTTGAGCGCGTTTGTCAGGTAAACTGTCAAAGCAGCGATGTTCTCGAGGTAAACATCAGCTGCGTCTCAAATCACATACTTATGCACTATCATACGCCATTTTTTTTAGTATAAATAGTGTAAGTAGTGTGTTCACACTGAAAACTCTAAAAATAATGCACTCTAATTACCTGGATGATGCACTCATTCAGCCGGTAAACAGAAGTGTGTAATGATGGACACTTCACACACTCAGCGACCGCAGCTTTGAGCACGTAACAGAAGGGGCGGAGCTATCACGCTCACATGTTGGATAACTTTATTTATTTTGGATTGTGAGAGCAGTATTCTCCTGTGAGAGTGATTATAGCGCCTCCCGATGGTGAATGCGTTTGAACTCGTGCCAGGTAGGCTATTATTTGGTATTTTGGTCATTTATTTCATTAGCTGCATCCCAAATGACACACTATACACTAAATCAATAAGACACAAAATTATATTACAATGAGACCCATAAATAAGAAATGTACTTTTGTTTAAACTGAACATTACTTAAATGGCAAAACCCTGGCCTTCTTGCCCGCAAATAAAAAAAAAATGTAACAAAGTTATATTAACAGAGTGCAAAATCCAGCACACTGCAAACCAAATAAACACAACATAAATACATTTGAAACGGTCTGTTGATTAACCTGACAGTAGCTTAAATTTCAAGTGCCAAACGCCTGGCCTTCTTGCTTGCAAAATCCTCAATCAAAGTGAATTGCACATTGTATGAGATACTATTGCAGTACAGTTATTTAAATAGTGACACATTGGTGTTTTGTGTGTTTAGAAATGTAAAATTTTCAGTAAATATTTGATTTGTGTTCCTTTTTTTGTACTACATTTACATTTGAACAATAAATCATCTGCTAGCTACAGTCATGGCCGTTCTCTCACTAAATACTGATAAGTAGTGGACAAAATCAATAATAAAATGCATAAGGTCAGTACATTGCAGACAAAGTGTTTGGATAGCTAGCTTGGTAGTATGGGGCCTATCCTCATATTTTTTCATGGGGCCCAAAATTGCTAGCGGCGCCCCTGGGTGAGGTTAAAGGTGAAATTAAATGAATTAATAAATTACTATAAAAATTATATTTGTTAGATTTTGCATTTTTTTGTGTTGTCAATATTCTCGTGTGTATGTAGGACAATTGGTGTGTGTGTGTGTACACCTTTACGTGCAGTTTTTATATATTTATAACCACCTCTGATGATAGTGGAGTCGCTTGCATTGTTACTTTGGGCCAAAACGTTTGGGAAATCCTGCTTAAGGTTATTTGAAGAAACTTTCACTAATGGCTCGTTTTCACTGAGTGGTACAGTACGGTACGGTATGGGTCGGTACGGGTCACCATTATCAGGCTTGCATTTCCACTGCAAAAGGGTACTCTTTTGGTGGGCGTGGTGTACGACAGAAAATTTCGACGTCATTTTCGCTCGAGGAAATGTCTACAGTAAAGCTCTATGGGTCGTTCACAAATCATAAGAGAAGCACCTCTCACAAAACAGATGCTTTATTATACACATATACACTGGTGTATAAATGTTCATTACGGACCTTTCTATGAACATGATCTGATTATAACTAGATCAATGATGCGAAATAGCCTACTGTCCGCGATTATATAAAATAAATAAATAAATGCAGCATATATGAACACATACAGCCCCTTACAGTCTCCGAAATGTTACCAATTGTTTTTTCCGGCCTCTCCTTTGTTTTTGCACGCGTCAGTCTCGCGTTTGTCTGTTTCTGAAAGGATCAGGTTTCAAAAGCACGATAGTAATCAAGCACACGTTATTATCATCAGCTCAAGAAGTTTGTTTTTTCAAATATCGACACGCACACGGGCGCAATTGAGAAAGCGAAACCACTCGCGCTTTAGACGCATTCGTAAAAACTATGGGGCACAGGGGAGAATCTGCTTTTCTCTTGGCTTTGTTGCTGTTCAAGACGACGACAAGGTTTGTTTGAGCTCGGGTCGACCATGGCTCGTTATTTTATGTTTATATTATTTCGGAGTATTGTCTCTCGGCTGTGTATTAAACATGGCGGGTCCTTTGTTTTCATTCTGGCTTGTTGCACGAACAAATGACGTATCTCTGTAAACCAATAGCGTTCAGCTGAGCGTCTAGCTCCGCCTTTTAGTCACCCTTTGGTACCCTTGGTACCCTTTGCAAAGGGTGACCAAAAAGTGGTACGGTACGTTCGGTTCGGTACACTTTTAGACAGTGGAAACGGCCTTAAAAGCGTACCGAACCATACAGTACCGTACCGTACCACTCAGTGGAAACGGGCCATAAAAGGTTAGCATCACTAGAAATAGACTGCATAAACCACATTTCTCTTATGAATGAAATATATACAATTGCTTGTCAAACGTATTCACTGTCTCGTAAATGACATTAACAAGGTATTTTACTTCCATAATGTAACTTTTCTGAAACAGGACATTCAGGATATTCTAACCCTGAAGCTAATTGCTCAATCATTCACAGTATTGTAAAACCAGGAACTTGTGATATGACAGTACTGCATTGTGAGAGCATGTTGATTTAAAGGCAAAGAAAACATTTGGCATTATTTCATCCAAATTTTGCATGCAAATGATCAATGCAGCTAGTAAACATAAATGGCTAAAGTTAATAAGTCATATTTGAAGATGACCTCAGGCTAAGATGGCAAACTCATAAAACTGACTAGAGTCCACGCTTCCTCTTTCAACATATTCCTTTTTGCACCACACCGACAGCGAGACGCTAACTCATTCCTTCGCTTTCCTCACTTCCTTTTGACTTGCTGCTTCAAGCTTCCTACCAGAAGACAACTTCTCTGACCCCCATCACATCAGCAATTTTCCCCAGTGCTAAATTTGATAATTCTCGCGGGTACACCCTGACACCTTGCACTGTGAACTCAATTATCACTCTCATACACACCCCCTCCCCCCAAGACCAGCAGAACACTTTTATTTTTAACTCCCCAACACTAATTGATATTCCAGGCTAATGCACTACTTGGAAGTTCTTGTTGTGAGTCGAGGGAAAAGGTTTAGTGTAGAGCACACCGGTATGGAGTCTTTGAACTCATAGATAAGCAATTAGCTTCACCACATGGTGAGAGAACGTATGTTGTTGGACTGCCGTTTAGAAGAGTTAATTTCTGAGTCTCAACACAAACACACCTTTAATTAACATTAAAGGAAAATACAATCAGGCTTACTCTGTAAATATCATTTGGTATTAATTCATGGGGAGCTTGCTGGAGAGACCAGCCTAGATTTAAGTGGCCGACAAACCTGCTTAAAAAACATAACAAGCTGGTCTTAGCATGTCCGAGGTCTCAAAAGTACATCATAAACCAATAATATCCTCAGAAAAAAGGTACAAAGCTGTCACTCGGCAGTTCATCGAAATTCCGCTAGTCCCGGCTCCATAATAGAGCAAATTTCTAATGAGCCCCTGTTAAAATGGCCAACTTTACAGCAGAAAAAAAGGTGTTTACAGCCTGGTACAAAGAGCGATTTTGGATTATATACCTAATATTACCCTTTATGACAACTGTGAGGGGGGTAAAAATTTTTTATAACTCATCCATTTCCATTATATAAAGTTATATTCATTCATTCATTCATTTTCTTTTCGGCTTAGTCCCTTTATTAATCTGGGGTCGCCACAGCGGATGAACCGCCAACTTATCCAGCATTTGTTTTATGCAGTGGATGCCCTTCCAGCCACAACCCATCTCTGGGAAACACATCCATACATTCTCATTCACACACATACACTATGGACAATTTAGCTTACCCAATTCACCTGTACCGCATGTCTTTGGACTGTGGGGGAAACCGGAGCACCCGGAGGACACCCACGCAACCACGGGGAGAACATGCAAACTCCACACAGAAATGCCAACTGGCCCAGCCGGGGATCGAACCAGCGACCTTCTTGCTGTGAGGCGAACGTGCTACTCACTACGCCACCGTGGCGCCCTCCATTAAGTTATATTGAGTCTGCATAATTAAGGGTGTGGCCACTTGAGTGACGGCTAGGTCTGGCTGGTAGCCGTTACTTCACCTTAGCTGATTCCGGCTGATTAGCCGCTGAACTCTGTATATTCATCGTATTTTTGTGTTGTTTTATGTGGCTTTACACAGTCAGTTGCTTTTTGAAATTATTTCCTACAATTATCAGATAATATGGCACGCTGCGTGCACTTGCTCACAAATCATTCAAGTAATCTCCATTTCTGAGGTGTGTAAATTTATATAATTATATACCATATCTATAAATGTATTTGCTTTATTTAAGATCATTTATCATTTATAATGTTTTTTAGACCTGTAATGCACTCCAGAATCTGAAATGTTTGATTAGCTGTGGGCTATAAAACAGTCATCCGAAGCGTTGCCATACAGTGTTATGCCTGGATTTCATAAATAGCCTTGCATTTACTAACACATACTATATCTGAAGTATTTGGAAGTAATTTGCGTTTCCTTCCTGTAGAAAAATGTCATAAGAACAATGTTTAGTGGCTTAGTATATTACGACAGTGTTTTTAAAAGGTTAAACACTTTATTAATATAGTATACAACCAAGCACATGTGGTCAGAACACAAATGAGTCTCAGGTCATGAAGTATTATGCTTTTCTCCCAAACTAAGCCAAATACTAGCATGCTTCTGTTGCTCCTCTCATGCTCCGCCTCTTTGCCCTTATTTGGATACCCCCAGCTGGAGCAGTGACGCTCAAATAAAATGGCGCCGGTTGGCCACACCCACTTGTGGCCTCTTTTGCGCCCTTCAAGAAACATTTGGGTGACTTAACGGATACTTCGTCCATATCTTTTACAGTCTATGCCCCTAAACCTACCCCTCATTGGGGGATGAGTGTACAAAATCAATACAAATTAGCCACTGAATGAAAAAGTATTGAACTGCTGTAAGTTTGCATTGGTAAAACCTTATGTAAAAGTACTAACCTAATGACAGCTTTTAAACCATCATAGGCTGGTTTATGCTTGGATAAGCTGGCACCCAAAAAAAAAAAAACTGAGTTAGATGACCAAGCACGCTACTGTTACAGTATGTCTCTGAATAGCCTGAATGCAAATGAATGCTTGTGTGCTAAAAGAAATGTGGTAGTGGGATGATAAAAGCAGTTTGTTTGTCAGTGCCATGGATGGGATGAGTTTACTGCAGAGATGTACACAGCCTAGCACAGATAACTTGGGGTTCATGTGTCTCAGTTTCCATTATCTGGCTGCACCAAAGGCTCGAATATAAAGTGAAATTCTCCTTACCGTCTGGTTGTCTTCATAAAGTTTGAGGTCATAGCCACTGAGCTCCACACAGAATATAATGGCCGTCACACCCTCGAAACAATGGATCCACTTCTTCCTTTCTGACCGCTGGCCACCCACGTCTACCATTTTGAAGGTGAGCTCTTTGAAGGTGAACTTGTTCTCGACAATGCCGGTGGTCATGTCACGTGAACGCAGAATGTCCTCGACGGTTGGGATGTACTCTGGGGCGGAAATGCGGTCCAGGTCATTTAGATAATAAGCTGTATTGTCCTCTAGGTGGTACTCATTAGAGCGGCAGAAACACTCCTGGACGCCTGGATCGGCCCACAAACGCTTCATCACCCCCAGGAGCTCTGGCGTGATCTCGCCCTTGCTCTCAGCCGGCCCGGTGAGGGCGAAGAGTTGCACTGCATCATAAGCACGATCAGGGTTATGAAAGTCTATCTTCAAGGTGGCCAGGGCACGGATGATGCGGGTGAGTGAGTCAATGGCATTGTAGAGAATGAGAGGCTTGTATTCCTTGCAGGCCTCCAGATTGAAGCCCCCACTGTGGATGATCTTCATCTGCTTCACGATGGTGCTCTTGCCTGAGTTGCTGGTTCCTAGAAGCAGGAGTTTAATCTCGCGCCTCTGTCGCTGGCTTTCTGATCGGAGGTGTCTATCGATGCGCCGTGAACGCCTCGCGGCCTCCTTCTCCTCTGAACTCTGCCGGCACCCCATAGTTGGACTTTGCTGGTAATACCAGGGAGAGGGAGAATGGACGGTAAAAGTATGCAATGCAATATGTTGATACAGTTGAGCTGTTCCTCCAGGAAGCGACTGCCAGATTGGTGTTAGACAACTTTCATTGTACAAGTCTACAGTTTATTATTTTTTCAAGGGTTGACGTTTTGGTGTGCAGTGCTACCATGACATGGCGGAAGCCCCACTCAGGCCCTGGCATAAGGGCTTGTTTGATTTTGAGATCCCAAGGATTTGAGGTTCATATCAGGGGACTTATCCCCTTAGCACAACGGGCTTTTAGTATACTTGTCAGTGTTCATCAAGAGAAAGTCGGAACCGTAAAATTCCTTCACTCTCCTCCCTCATGGCGTCCAGTGAGATTTCCTGTGTTTCTGTGACTCATTCATCTATTGACAGCTCCTCCCTCCCTTAGTTTTCTTCAGAACGTTCCATCCGATGGACTGTCAGATCTTTGTTTTTGTGAACTGTTTCGGGCATCTGTGTACTAGATCGTCCTGCTTACATAAGCCAGTGAGGCAGCTAAAAGCCCTCGTTCCTGCCGGTAAAAAACAAGACATTAGTAATCACGAAACAGAGATGAGGGCTAATAAACCTCAAAAGTAAATGAAGAAAGTTTAAACCCTCTGGACTGGACAATGTTTTAACAAAATAAAACCGTAATCACTTCGTGATAAGTTCAAAGTCAACGTAATGCATGCATTCGTGATCCAGTTTTACCTTCACAGTGTGACGTGTACTTCTGAGTATAACAGAATATACAAAGAGGAGACTTTGTCTGTAAGGAATTGGTTGAGATTGAAGTGGGCGTTTCATACCAGAATAGAGTCATACAAAGAAACCGGGGAATTTTTGGACCAGAGCGTGCAGGCTGAAGGTCAAGTTCACCATTATTTGCACTTGTATTTGCATCCTTTGTAAATCTATTGATATTTGCAATCAGTTCGGTAACTACACAGTTTTTCTACACAGTCTTAGTAATGAAAATCAAAGACAAAATCCATGTAAACTCAAACAAAACATGTGTAATACATTAGCATATTTCATTGCTGTTAGCTCTACAATATACATCACACTTCTGCTTACACACATACAGACATACACACACACAATTCAGATCTTAGTCTGTATCAAAATCTAACCTTCTATTTGGTAAACCTGTCCCATCATGAAGTCTCTTGTCACTTGCTTCTCTCTGTCACCAAATATTCAGGTCTGCCAAGGAGGTTATCCATCACACAAAGCTCGCACACACACATTTGTTCTCAAACAAACATATTCACACACACACACACACACACTACACACACAAGCAGAAGCAGGCATGGTGTGAAACGGAAACAGATGTGAGATGAATGTCCTTCCCTGAAGCAAAAGGTACCGCCCATTCTACTCTCCATTTCCCCAAGCCTCAACCACTGAGCTAACTGATAGCAGGTGGACTGTTTATTTACTGCCATGGTGGAAAATAACTGGCACAGACCAGCAGGTGCTTCACTCCAGCTCATTCCAATGTAATAAATGCAACAAACCCCTTTAGAGATCCGTCAGTAATAATTGTACGGCAGGGCTCAACAATAAGGATATTTTATGCTACCTCAGGCTAGTCAGTGTTTTTACTCCTACTCATGTTTCCACATATTTAAATGTCAGAATAAAATGCATTCATAAGAAACGTATTATGAATATATGATTAACAATATTATTTATTTATTGAACATTAGCAATGCAAGTAATTCCATTGTTTAACAGAATAATAAAAGTAGTAATTTTATATTAGGATAAAATATTAAATATGTGCTGATTTTTAGGAGAAATCCTAAAAAAAGCAAGGATATAAACATGAATTCTTCAAACAATGCAAGCTTTTATTTTGTGTATCAGAGTGTTGTCAAGGGGCAGCTATAATGGGGATTAATTCACATCACGTCAACTACTGTCTAGCAACAGTCTGAGAATCTCATCATACAAAGAATACGTTTACTGACTATCCTTTGGCTCAGTCCCTGATTTTTCAGAGGTCACCACAGTAGATTAAACCACCAGAATACATGTATATCTACCTAAATGATAAAATAAGTATAGTGACACAGAAACAAAGAGGACCCCTTAGAAAAAACAACAACAATCAAAAGAACACCTTAGAAACTTTATAGCATCTCTTCATCAGCATCTTAGCAACAACCACTCAACACAACAAATTCACTCAGTATCCCTCAGCAATCATGGGGAAACCGTGGCAATAACATAGCATCACCCTAAGCACTCAGAACTCCTTAGCAACCACGTAGAAAGTCAATACAAAGCTATTAATGTCACACTAGCAACATCATGACAAAGACAGAGCAACCACTCAGAACACCTTAGCAATTGCATAGCAACACCAGAGCAACCTCAAAATGCTTAAATTACACAGCACAACCTTAAAACCACCAGAACACCCTAACAGCAGCATAGCAACACCCTAACAACCACTCAAATCCATTTAGCAATTACACAGCACAACCTGAAAACCACCAAAACACCCCACAGCATCATAGCAACACCCTAACAAGCCTTTAAAACCATTTAGCAATTACACAGCACAACCTGAAAACCATCTGAACACCCTAACAGCAGCATAGCAACACCCTAACATCCACTCAAAACCATTTAGCAATTTCACAGCACAACCTGAAAACCACCAGAACACCCCAACAGCAGCATAGCAACACCCTAACAAGCCATCAAAACCATTTAGCAATTACACAGCACAACTTGAAAACCATCTGAACACCCCAACAGCAGCATAGCAACACCCCATCAAGCCATCAAAACCATTTAGCAATTACACAGCACAACCTGAAAACCACCTGAACACTCCAAAAGCAGCATAGCAACACCCTAACAACCACTCAAAACCATTTAG
>CAIGQQ010030612.1:7029570-7043818 GCA_903798035.1 Danio albolineatus
AACACCCTAACAACCACTCAAAACCATTTAGCAATTACACAGCACAATCTGAAACCCACCAGAACACCCCACAGCATCATAGCAACACCCTAACAAGTTTTCAAAACCATTTAGCAATTACACAGCACAACCTGAAAACCACCACAACACCCCAAAAACAGAATAGCAACACCCTAACAAGCCATCAAAATCATTTAGCAATTACATACTGTAGCACAACCTTAAAACCACCTGGACACCCCAAAAGCAGCATAGCAACACCCCAACAAGCCTTCAAAACCATTTAGCTATTACACAGCACAACCTGAAAACCACCTGAACACCCCAAAAACAGAATAGCAACACCCTAGCAAGCCATCAAAATCATTTAGCAATTACATACTGTAGCACAACCTTAAAACCACCTGGACACCCCAACAGCAGCATAGCAACACCATAACAAGCCTTCAAAACCATTTAGCAATTACACAGCACAACCTGAAATCCACCAGAACACCCCACAGCATCATAGCAACACCATAACAACCACTCAACATCATTTAGCAATTAAACAGCACAACCACAAGAACACCCCAATAGCAGCATAGCAACACCCTAAAAAACACTCAAAACCATTTAGCAATTTCACAGCACAACCTGAAAACCACCAGAACACCCCACAGCATCATAGCAACACCCTAACAAGCCTTCGAAACCATTTAGCAATTACTCAGCACAACCTGAAAACCACCTGAACATCCCAAAAGCAGCATAGCAACACCCTAACAAGCCTTCAAAACCATTTAGCTATTGCGTAACTTAACAAACCAACCAACCAACTCATGCATATGATCTGCTTTCATGATGTTTTGTGTCTCTTTGGGCTCAGGCAGACCATACTTGCGCTCCGTTGTGGATCACTTGACCTTAATGTGAAAGTAGACTTCATTCACCCCAAAGGAAATCATATCGACATGGTTCTGTTTTGAAGAACACCTATGAGCCAAAATCAACTTTTGGAGGCTGTTTATATAGAATTATGTAGGTATAGCTTGTATACAGTGGGGATGACAATTTCCACAAATTCTCATGATCAATCATTATTAAATTTACCATCAATTAGCCAATTAATCGTTTACCTTGATAACATGAGAAATGTCCAACACAGGCTCATTGTGAAAACATACTCCTGTATTATACATTTCTAGAGAGCATGAATTATGTAGCCAGAGCTTTGTATGGCTGCATTTTGTCTTTAAAACAAAAGCTATGGGGCGGCATGATGCTGTTCTGTTTCTTTTCGAGCTACCGGCTGACTGCTTCAGGGTTTGAGTTCAGCAAAGAATGGTTCCAGAAGCAGGTAAAAATAAAACAAAAAGCCCCCAAAAAAGAAGAAGTATATAACAGGGTGAGAATGTGGTAAAATCTAAAAACTTGGTAAAAATTAGGCGGCCAAGAGGGCTTTTCTTTTTCTGGATTGCTTTTGAAAACACTGTCAGTTGGGCTTAGGGAAGGTGGTGGCTGGGTCAATCGGTGCTTTTGAAAACATTATCGGTTGGGTATAGGGAAGGGGGTGGGTGGGGCAATTGGTCGGTTAGTCAGTCAGTCAGTCAGTCAGTCAGTCAACAGTGGCTTCTGGTGGATTTATGTGAGAAGAACAGGTGTGAATGGCGAGAGAAATTTGAGATCTGAAGAAGCATACTCAGCGGCCTCTAGCGGATTCGTGAAAACAAAAACTGCAAAAAAACTTACCTCCTGGAGTGCATTTCATGCTCTCCACAAATGTATACAGGGCTACATATCCATAATGAGCCTGGGTTGGATGTGTCGAAGACGTGGCAGTACACTCAAAATGGAAGCAGCCCTACCAAAAGATTTTTTCTTTATTTTAAGTAAAAGGCTAAGATCATATAAAAAAAGCATGATTGTTTATGTAATGTAATTGAATGATTGAATTTAATGGCTAATTGTGCCAGATACACAACTGATGCATGTGTGCGTTCATCTGAGGGGATGTTGAAAGTCAGAATAGCAGTTTCAGTGCAACTTCATTTGTTTTTTTGCTATTGGTTTGGCCGCCTGTGACTGATGTACAACACTAGAGGTGCAAGGATCAGCTCAGATGTCGACCAAGTCAGCTGCTTCAAACAAATCATCCATCCGTTTTCAATCAAAACCCATCTACGACATTTTTAGAAAACAAATGTTAGTACACAATCATATTGCTGTGATATAAGCAAAACAAGTCTCTTTTTTTTTTACATCTCCTTAGATTAAACTTGGATCCAAATCTCAGCGAATTTGAAGCCCACCACACCGCCAGGCGATATTAATTGACTAACGCATATTATCATGTCTCTGTGTTGACATGTATTATCATGTCCACAAAACAGGATTTGCAAAGAAACTGGGTTTAAAAGATCTGTTCTACCTTTTTTTCTACCTACACTCTTAAAAAAAAAGGTTCCTTGAGGTTCTATATAGAACCCTAGGGTTCTATACTTGGCCAGTAGAACCTTTTACCCAAAAAATGGTTCTATTTAGAACCCTTTGAGTGCAAAGAACCTTTTTGATTAAAATGGTTCTATAATGTGGGATTTATAACATAATTATATAGTAAAGATTATAAATAATAATAAGCTATAACACAGAGAGACAAAGCTTTTTGAGTCAAAACCTAATAAAATGACTGTTATGGTCAAAAACCTAATCAATGTATGATGGGATTTTGGTTTCATACAGGTTTGTACATAACCATATAACTAATATTTTATAAATGCTTAATATTTAACATTTTTGACTAATTATTTAGTGGAATTAATTAAATAACCAGTTTATTCAGACTGTACAGTGTGTTGTTATGGTTTGATAAATTATTTTAAACTAATAATCGTGAAAAAGCCCTCTGGTGACGTCATTCATTGGCGGACTGATGGTGAAGAGCCTGGAGAGTGACGGTTAATTTTTGAAAAGGAGAAGCGGAGAAGTCGCTATTTCACCTTCATCATTCAGGTACGTTATTACTCTTTTAAAACTATAATAATGAAATATTTTGTATTACGAGGTAATGTTTCTCTTCCCTTGTCTTATATGGTGACACAGACTGAATATGGGGGTACGTTAATATGGATAAATGTGCTTGTAAGTTACTGATGGCATCATGGCCTCGACCGACAGCCTTCGGTTCAGGAATCTGTGTTAAGCTGACTTTGCTCTGCTTTTTGTTCGAAATAAGTTACAATTTTGGTTTATTTGTTTGTCAGTATTAATTAAAACATCAATAACAATAAAACAGGTGCGTTATCTAATGGCGAGCTCCGAGATGGAGCGTGAAGCGCGTGCACGCTCTTTTAATGGTAACTTTTTATGAGCCGATTTCCGCTTTCGTGCATATTTTATCTCCAACCTTGAACAAACAGTACTTCCAGCTTGTTCGTGTGTGAGTTTAGCCGAGTTTAACTCGGGCTAAACTCTGTAAAGCAGTGTACACGCCGGCTAGTCTGCATTAAAACCGCAAGGGAGCATGTCGCGCTCGTGCCCGCCCGAGTCTATGCACGCGCCCGCCCGAGTCTATGCACGCGCTATAGTGAAGATTGCTAAGTGTATTATTGAAACCTTTTAAAGCCAAAACATATTTTAATAATCCATAGATTGAAAGATCAGGTGTTATTTATGCAGGACATACAAACATGCAGGCTAAATGTATTGTGAAATAATGAACCTTGTTAAATATAGGCTACATATATGTATATATTGTGCTAAATAAGTTTAAAATTCATATTTTAATGTATATCTTTCTTTTCTTCAAACAGCCTGGAAACTGAACTGCATCATAAATCTTGTGCTCGGTATGTATTATTGCTTTTAATTCTAAGCAAACTGTATTAAGTATTATGAAATGAATATTATAAAAGACTTTAACATTGTATTGTAACCTGGGCTGCAGGACACAAGTAGCTTTGAAGAGGAAGGATCCCAGCTTAAAAAAGGACATGCGTTACATCCATAATTGTGACACAATTATCATCAACAAGGACACCTGGTAAATATTGTATTTTATAACATGCATATGTCAGACTTGGTTGTTTTGTACTTAAATAATATATTTATCACAAAAATGTTCTATTACTTATTGCTGCTGTTTTAATACAGTGAGAATATTAAGGTCATTGCTTATTAAAAAGTCCTGCAAAGAAAAAATATGTTTTAAAAGAAAGTGTTAATTTGCCTACAGGATACCTTGTTGGAATGTCTGCAAAACAAATTTAAAAATGAAGGGATTTCAGTGGTGAGCTCATCAATCATCTTGCAAAATGAAACAAAATAATGGGATGAAAAGGAAGTGAACTGTACTCTGAGGAACTTAACACAAGGCAAGTTCAGTTCAATAAATTTTATGTCAAAGGTAGATTAATTCTGTATTATAAATTCATATTTCCACACTCTAAAATGCTGTCTTCCTACCTCAGACTGTGATGGACCTGGAATGCGACACCAGATACTCATAAGTCAAGAACCGAATGAACACCCTTTTCCAGAGCACAGATTATGGAGGGGTTTGCAGAACTAATGGAGCAGTTTCTTCTTCTTGGAGTGCCACAGCTTGTGAGTAAACACTGTTACATTGTGTGCCAAATAGTTTTGCGTCCATGATGACTTTAAGAAACTTGTATTGCTAAAAATGTGTCATTTGGAAACTTATACATGAAGTAACCAAAATGTTTTTTTTTTTTGCATTTAGGATGCTGCATAGAAAACTTGGTGAAGAACACAGAAACATCTTTAAAAGAAATGGCCCAAAAAGGGACGGAAAGAAGGTAGTGCTCCATGACAGTCTCATTGGACCAGCAGAGGAAACTGCAGAAGGTAACTACACCCTATACTACATACTATTTGCCCCAAACACACACACACATACACTCACACACACTTTAATTGTATTAATTATAACTGTAATTCTATTTGATGACATGTTAATTGGTTAAAAGTACTCAACATTAAAATATTGTTTTACAGAAATCCAAAGGTCCTACACCATCCAGGATTCAGCAGCTCTCCTGATTCCACCAAGGCTTGAAGTGTCAGTATTACAATGGACAACACTCACTCGCTATCCTTCAACTTCCTCATTTATCAGAGGCACCACAGTGGAGTGAATCACCAACTAATCTGCCCTTTCCAGCCACAACCCAGCACTTGGAAAACCATATACTCTCTCATAGATCTACACACATTCACTCACTATGGCCAATTCACCTATACCGTACACATGCTTTTGGACTGTGGGGTCAACCGGAGCACCCAGAGGAAACCCACATGAACACTGGGAGAACTTGCAAACTCCACACAGAAATGACAACTGGCCCAGTCGGGACTCGAACCAGTGACCTGCTTGCTGTGAGGTGACAGTTCTAACCAGTGAGCCACTGTGCCACCCATGGACAAAACTATTTACCTTATAAGAGAGGCTGACAGACATGGACATGCTACAGGTTGTGGAATGGCTGTTCGCAGTGTTTTGTCTAATCATTCTGCAAGTTTTTAGTAATGTTTTTTATTAAATTATGTATAAAAATGGATGTCGTGATGACCAATATGTGCAGGTACCATCAACTTTTTGAAATTGTAGTGTTATTTAATAGATGTTTTGATTGTTTGTGTATTGTTTCCATCTGCATTGTGATATATTTCTCTTCATTTTAGAGATGTGTGAAAGTTAAGCTCTGTATTTGTTCAAACAGTAAAAAAGCTTATAAAAGTGAAGTCATTACAATTACAGTGTTGAATGCCATTAAACTGTTAAGGTAGATCTGCTGTCCAATGCAAAGTATGCAGAGGTGCAATTTTAAATATTTAAAAAAATATTTTGTATAATGAATTGAATAAATTTAAACAATTTGAATTGTCTGGATTGGTTTTATTTTTTATTCATTAATAAGTAACAATAATTCAATAATAAATAAAAAGAACCCTTAAATGGTTCTAAATAGAACCATCTAACTTGAATTCAAAGAACCATTTGGGGTTCTATTTAATGAACCCTTAAAATGGTTCTATATAGAACCTTTTTGGGGTTCCATATATGAAGCGTTTGATAGAACCATTTTTGGTTCTATATAGAACCGTTTGTTTTAAGAGTGTACCGTCCAACTTCAGCTCAAGAAGTAGTAAGTGGTTCACTTTTGTATTTTTTATAGCATTTCAAACTATAGTTTTTGAGCGATGCAATTCATGTTTACATCTATTGTTTATGTTAAGCACTTTGATGTTCTATATAAATACACTAGCTTTGCCTTGTCATGTGTACACAACTATAAATGAAGACGCTTCAATCAAACATCAGGAGTCCCAGATTGTGGATGTTGAATCATGTTTATTTGTACAACAACTTATGCATAATGGATCTCTATACAGCAGCATATTACTTGCGCAACGTGTTAATAGCACATGCGCGCAACGAACGGCATTTGTATGTGGCTCATTCAGTAATTGCAGAAATGCTGAATTATCTCAGCAACAACTACATCAAGTAACAATTAGGTTGTTTAATGGTTCAGTACTGTTCATCCTGATATGCAACGTGAGTTATCCTTCTCTGAAGCAACATGCCCGAAGAGTTGGTGAGGGAAACTAGCTCATTTGCATTTAAAGGCACAGGTGCAAAACAGATAAAACCTCCCCCTTGGCAAATGAAAACCAATCAAGAAATCTAGAAACCACTGATAAGATGTTATCAGCCTAGCAACATTCACGAGCAGCTCAGATTACACCCAAGCAACTGCATAATAACACCTTAAAGTTATAGTTTAAAAAAAATGTTTATCATATACTCTTAACTTGTTCAAAACCTATTTGACTTTCTTTTTTCTATTAAGCAAAAAAGAAGATATTTGAAAAATAAATAAATAAATAAAAACTGGCTGCTGGCGCCCATTGTTTTCCGAAGATTTTCTTTTACTATGGAAGTCAATGGGCCCCAGCAATCAGCATTTTTTAATATATTATTTTTTTGTTTAACAGAAGAAAACTCATAGATGTTTCAAAACACTTGAAGAACACTAAACTATTCATTTGAAAACAACTCTTATTGGAGTAATACCTCCACTGTAGCTAAACACCCTTGGCAAAAATACTAAGGCCCTGTTTACACTAATGCGTTTTCATTTTAAAATGCATAAGTTTTGCTACGGTTACGCCATCCATCCACACTACGCCAGAGTTTTCAAACCCCGAAAACAGAGCGTTTTGGAAATGCTGGAGAGGCCGTTTTTATTCTAAAACGCTGCTGTTCCGTCTCAGTGTGGATGGGGGAAACAGAGACATTTGAAAATGGAGGCGTGGCTGCTGTAATTCGCTAATGAGATTTGCTTTTAGGTCATTGCGTAACCTTTCCTTATTCGTCAAGCCCCTATCACATGACTATAACGCCACAGGCACGCCTTCACTGTAAACAACATGGACAGAAATGGGAGCGTTGTTTGCACTATTGTCCGTTTTAGGGGCAATTGTGCAGTTAAACTCTGCCTTTTTTACTACAACAGCTGCATATATTTGCAAGAGGCAAGCTATTGTTCGAGCACTCGCTAATCGCTTGCATTTCAACCAGTGTAAGCCCTATTTAGAATGCCGAGCGAGACACAATCTTCCTGTTTATACTTGAATGCGCATGCCTAGAGTGCGCGAAAGGTCACGTGATATGCGTTTCTGGTGGAGTAGTGTATACAGAGATGTGTTCAGAAACGCTGGGTGAAACGCTAGTATGGACGCGGATCGTTTTCATTCTAAAACGCCGTTTTAAAACTAAAACGCTCTAGTATAAACGGGGCCTAAGAATATCCAAATAACTGCATAGCAACACCCTAACAACTACTCAGAATTCATTAGCAATTCCCTAGCAACATCATATCAACATATCACAACACTCAAACAACTTAACCAGCAGAACACCACATTTAACCCCCTGCATAAAAACTACTCAAAATGCTGTTGTAATTACTGGTATTCCCCTACCAACACACTTGCGAGAACTACTCAGAACACCTTAGCAACCAGCAAACAACACTGAATATCTCTAAACTGATTCACTATTGTTACTCAGTATATTTCTGCTTTTAGATCGTCCTATGGGAGCATGATCTTTGCTCTGACAACATGTGATGTTGATCAATGTGACTTTAGTTGATCTTTTTAGTAGTTTGAAATGATATTATGTCTGGGTTGGTCATACAAATAACATTACGGGACAGGTAATGATTTCACCCAGTTACATATGTATATGCTGTCACTCATTGTTTAAGTTTAATAGCAGAGATCAATGTCCCATAATTCAATTAAATTATACACATGAATCACGAAATACAGCAGTTTTTTCTTAAGTTACGTAAGAACCCTTTGCATTATCTTAAAAAAAAGAATAAATCATGTGTATTTGAAATATTCCTGTGTTTAAAAATTCCATCCAGATTTTAGTCAAACACTCACAGTAGAAGTCATTTTTTCACATACTTGCATAACACCTCGTTCTTCAGTCTGACAGCATCTGAACGCATTATGCCATCCATTATTGAAAGCATCCCAAGCAATGTGTGGATAAAGGATTCCTTAATATGATATGACCCCTAAAACAATTCATAATGAAATATGTACTTTCAAGGGGAGTAAATGAGCTCTAAAGGTGATCTGTTAGAACAGAAGTGCCTGAGGGACGGCATAATAAATGGATGCTCTTTGTGACAGGCCGTGTGCTATTGGCGGTGTAACAAATGTGAAATCACGCCATGGCCTAGTTTCTGCAGAGAGGTTACATTTCCTAGACTGGTCGCACACAGAGAGAATACATCTTCAAGATCTGTCACAGACACAATCCTGCTCTTAGAAAGATTATTGCACAAATATGTGTGGCAGGATTTGACAGGGAGAAGCCGCAGCAAAATATGATGCATACAAAGGAAGGGATAAGGTGGGTTTCTTTGTATGCACAGGAAGGTATATAGTAAGTTAGGCAGTCTAGACTCTATCCAACAATTTTAAAATACAATTAAAAGACAATAATGTATACATTTTTACAACTGATATTCACGTGAATAATTCCAACAAATAGTTTGAACAAATTTTCTTAAAAAAGAATAAAAAATAAAGTCGCCTTGTCTGATTTTGCGTGCATCTATTATATGTTGCCACATAATTTCCCCATTGAAAAAAACTATGGCATTTCTTAACATTGTGAAATCCAAGACATGAAGTCACATGAGCCGTTTTTGCAATATTATGGGAAAACAAGTGTATAATCTTTTTCCTGTTTCTAAAGGTTTTCAAATGATGTGTGTTGATTACATTCATCAAGATCAACCTTGTTGCAAAAGTTATTGTAAGAAATAATTCTAAAATATTTTTTGTTAGTTTCAAATATCAAGTACAAAATATATTTAGCACTAATTAAAAATATACACTAAAATATCTTTAATTTTATGTGAACAAATGTTAACAAGCCTATTGTCTTTTTAAAACTTTATGCAACGGTTTTATCTGGTCCTTGAATCTGATTGGGTGAGAGTTATTTTTTTGCTATGTGATATTTTTCCAATGGCAATAAATTTAGAATAAATCCAGGTAAATTTTAAAAGAAAAGCATCTAAAAAATAGTTTTCATTCATTTCCCAAAAGTTGTTCAACCACACTGAAATGACTGCAAATGTTTTTTGTTGCACATTCATTAATTCATAAAAAAAAACATTAAACCCGTTGACCTGTATCGTTTCTGCCTGGGGTTTATTTGCTTTGTGTGTTTTCTGAAACGTCACCGCAGTATGTTGAGAAAAAGCACTGTCTTATTTAAATGGAAAAACCGAGAGGTGTAGTTGTTGCTGCCAGTAACAAAGGAGTAAGTTATAAAGTTGCAAAAGCAAGTGAGAATATAGACTGGGAGACGTGCCAAAACAATAGCTCTGAGTAAACATTCTGTGTGCTTTGAAGAAAAGTAATCTGACTGCAGCATGCTGGCATTGATCTTTAGCAGTGCTGTCTAAATGGAGAGCATCCAAAACAGCTGCTGTACAATATCCTCCTCCATTTTATCTGAATTGGTCACATGACTGAAAATACATCATCATTTTCAAAAACTTCCGTTTTCGATACTGCGACCAGCTCTGTTTAGGTGGGAGTGTCAGGGGAGGGAATGAGCGAAGGTTTTGCATAAAAATGGGAGTTTCCATTTGGGCACATGCTGATGTTCAAACAAGCAACACAAAAACACAGACAAAGGGGGAGAAATACAGTGACTGTTTACATTGACATCAGTCATCTAATTAGTAGCTAAATTAATAATTTGTCGACTTTAACGGCAGTTTGGCAATTATACTTTTATCCAGGAACATTTCCTGCATGTCCCCTGTGACAAACAAGATGTGAGAAACTACTAAGAGTGTTGTTTTAATGGAGTGTTTGATACCGCGTGGCGTAAGGGAGAAATAAAAACCCTCCGCAGACTATCCTGTCACAAAATGAGGGAAAAATTCTACACGAAAGTAATTGTTTGACTGCAGTGTTTACACTCATAGAGCAGAATTTACAGTGGATCTTTTAGTCTTTAATATTGTACGGATATTAACATACTGTAAACTCGTTAATCATTTTGACAAAGGTCTGTCTTTAAACACTGAAAGAGTTACGAACTCTACGAACTACTAACTAACTACGAACTAACTTTGCCATCTGAATAAACAAACAAAGAGCACTAATCGCCTGTCAAATCTGTAGGCCAGGACAAACCACATAAACTGGAGCGGCGTCTGTTTTAAAAGGAGACGAGCGGCAAATCCTGATTTCACCATTTTCAGAGGCGGAAAGCTCTCGGGTGAAAAAAAAAAAGTTTCTTACAAGACGCATTTCTGCTGCGCGCGCTTAGGAGTCCAGCTGTGCTCTCATATCGAAAATATAAACAAAACCTTTGTTGCAGCACATAAACACAACACTGGCGACCTGTGTCTCCAAACAATTCTTCTTCTTCCACTTGTTTTGGAAGCACAACGTGGCGTCTCTCTGCCGTCTGGACACTGCAACACGTACAAACAGTCTTCGAAGCTCTCGTGCATATTAATGAGTTGCACCGCAAACACAATAGAGCGCTCTGATTGGCTTGAACAAAGTCTATCTCATGAATCAATACCGCACGCTCAGAGATGTCGTGATGCACTCGCAGGTACAGGCGTCCACTCTCCACGCTGGAGTACATGCATAGATCTCATCGGCGTGACGCAGCCTTAAAAATTTGTTTCAAACCGGAAAGAACGAATTTGCTCGAAATAACGCAAAAACAACCAATTTTCACTCTTTAGTCAATTATATGTGTCCTAATAGTGTTTATAGCAGCGTGGGACATATATATGACTATCAACAGTTCAAAAATGTGTTTTGGTGTTTCATGGCCCTTTAAAGAAAGTTTTTTAAAAAAAGGAATGTTTTTGCTGCTTAAACGTGATGTCTCAGTGTGGACCGAAGGCTAAAATGGAGAGAAAAATACATATTTTCTTAATGAGAACATTAGTGTGGACATGAGCTTAGTCATTTGAACAGGATCATTTTGACAACATCTGTATACTTCTCTGTCATGAACACTCTCAGGATTTAGTATGGTAATGAATATGTATATGGCAATGTTGATGTATATGTTCTTGGTGGTATAGATCTGCTACGCTGCTGCTACTTTGATTATTATAACAGAGCAAGTACAGAGACCCGCTACTGCTAGTATATACACAGACATGCTGTCTGAGTATATAACACGCTGCTGGTGCCAACATAATAAACATGTAACCCCCGTAGCAGATCTAGAGGTGAAGCTGGGGCAGAGGAAAAGTAAGTTAAATATTAAACTGCAAGATCTCAAGTTTATCGTGTGAAGCTAATGATGAGATGGTTTTGGTCAAAACATGTGTAGTTTTTCTGAAATAATACATTTTTGCACTGTTTTTGATTATATTTTAGATTATAAATCGTGTTTTAAGTTTTGCTTAGTTGTGTGCAAGTAATTCTGCACAGCCTTTTCAATATACTCTACATTTGACGTACATTTAAGTCAAGCCAAGATCATTCTCATACCTGTCAACCCTCCCATTTTCCCAGGATTCTCCCATATTTTACAGTTCTATCCCGCTATCATCCCGTAAAGGTATTTTCTGTCTTTCTCTGAAGGGTGACGATAAACATTAAAGAGCCGATCCTCCCTATACGCAACCCATGCCGCCGAACCACCAGGGGCCGCCCCTGCTCTTAAACGTGAGTCTGTTCTGTGCTTTCATTTTATTTAGGCATGAAACACTTTGAAATAAATATAGAAACAGCGGGATTTGCTTTCCTTTTCATTACAGGTGCCGTCGCTCCTCCTATGCAATCCTCAAAACAGTCATAAAGCATGCGTGACTGTCAGACGCGCTCCATAGTGATAAATAGACGCTGTTTCCCAAACGGATTCTGTACATGTGATTTGAAGTGGAGCGAAAGTCTGGGTTTTGGGTGCGTGTTTTAACAGACATTTACACATAATTAATAATAATAACATCTAAAGATGTCGATCTTGGTGGGTTTTTTTCCAAATACAACTAAATGAGCTAAATGAGCATAAAAAAATTAGGAAAGCAATCGAATGCTATCATTATAACATTATTATAATGTGTTTTAAAGTGACACCTCTGTTATTTCAAGTAATCAAACAAAAAATCATTATAATTGAGATTCATTCATTGCTCTTTAATCAGAATGTGTAAGTTATACAGTGAAATAAAGGGTTAATGAGATTTGATAATTCTATTTCTTTATTAATGTTAATTTTCTGAACATTTTTGTGTGTGTGTGTGTGTGTGTGTGTGTGTGTGTGTGTGTGTGTGTGTGTGTGTGTGTGTGTGTGTGTGTGTGTGTGTGTGTGTGTGTGTGTGTGTGTGTGTTTGTGTTTGTGTGGAGGATACCCCATCCCTTATTTTCACGTCCCAATGTTGAAAGGTATGCATTCTACATCACTACTGCTCAAATGTACATCCCAAAGTTATAAAAATGGAATGGCACTAGAACACAAGGTTGTTTCCCTGGCTATGAATGGACAAAACTGGATAAAATTGTCTGGGAAATGCATGTGTGCAAAAATCAACATAAACTAAAAAGCAATACTAAAAAAAAGAAATCGGACACTATTTAGTTCCTTGTTCATGGAAAGAACCATAAATATTCAAAGCATGCTTGGTCTCATTTCTGCTTTTCTTCCACTTCAGCATTGCATCAGTCAAACAGTGATGTTTTACAGCTAATACCATTTTAGATAATGACTTCAGGGGAAATCTGCCAATTGGAGTATATTTATGATAGTTGATCATTCTGCAACATTTCACGGTTGTCGGAGACCGTGGAAAGACAGCTGGAATGGTTGAGAAATACAAAATATGCTGGAGCAACTCTCACTTTACCACTTCCTCTTTTGTAACCCAAGTCCGCTTGAATGTCTAAACTAACAATGTGGCTTGACGCAAGCATCAGACGAAACCGTAACCTAGAAACCAAAACATTATGCTTGGGATGCTGTGCATCAGAAATGCATTGCTAATGAGTATCAGAATTGTGTCCTGAGGCTGGGAATGAATGTGTGAGCGGATGGAGAATGACAGGGGTCTCACGGTTAAGCCAGACTCATGTTTTCTCATGAGCGCTGAGGTAATCTGACCTCACCGGCTCCCTTCTGCCTCTGGTGATCAGCTGCATGTCAGACACACATATTTCCTGGTTTTAATGCACCCGTAATTATAATGATTTTTCTTAAAGCGGCGCATGGGAGGGAGGCTCAGTTTCATTTGTGCAGTATGTTTGATTTGCCTGGTTTCATGATGGAGAGCAGGAGTATAGTAACACAAAACTAGATTGCTAATGAGGATGGGAAAAGAGAGGAATATCACATGTCCACTTCTTTCAATTGTAGTAAAGTAAATATTCCTACCTGGTTGAGCTGCTTTTGGACAAAGTAATAATATGTTTAAAAAAATAATATGTTTTGCTTGATGTAGGGCGCCACGGTGGCGCGTGAGTAGCACGTTCGCCTCACAGCAAGAAGGTCGCTGGTTCGATCCCCGGTTGGGGCAGGACCCGGTTGGGCCAGTTGGCATTTCTGTGTGGAGTTTGCATGTTCTCCCCGTGGTTGCGTGGGTTTCCTCCGGGTGCTCCGGTTTCCCCCACAGTCCAAAGACATGCGGTACAGGTGAATTGGGTAAGCTAAATTGTCCATAGTGTATGA
>CAIGQQ010030612.1:7044218-7064873 GCA_903798035.1 Danio albolineatus
TGGGATACTTAAAAAAAAGATGATTTGGTATTTAAAATGTTTTATTTTGATTATGTTTTTTTTAAAAGTTGCTTTTCCACTTCATATTCTCAGGTTTTTTTATAATATATGTATTAATTCCGGTACGTTTACCATAAAAACGCCATATCTACCATTTGGTAGAGGTTGATGTTTTATAAATTATGGGATGTGTTGGAAAAAAATGCGTTAAGTGTGTTATAGCAACATTAGCAGTTAAGAAATCCAAATTCGTTTCTTGGTGGGGCAATTGAATATTGTGGCTGAAGGCCTCAAACTGATGTCACCAGAGAAGGACAGACACTCCAAACAATTAAACAAATTATCTGAATTTAAAATATAGCTAAACAAAGTTTTTGTCAGTGGATGTATTTGCAGAGAATAATTGTTCATTTAAATAATATCAATAATAGCAAAACAAAAATAGCAAATCTTGATCTCACACGGACTTTAAAGCTTCAGTGTCTTCAAATCACCATTGCTGTGATCAGTATTTTCTTCAGTGACGATTCTTTAGTTTCAGCACATTGCTTTGGTGTAGAGGAGATGCTTTGTTGAACTGTTTTAATTCAAAATAAAATTCTACATCACTATTATTATGAATTATTAGTCCTCATTAAATGCATATTCTTCAAATGCAAGTTGATTAAAATTATCTACAAGTTTATAGAAAATCAAATTGGTTTTAATGAAAACGCACGACAATTTGAATTGAATTTCACATATAAACTGATATCCAGCCACTATTTACTCACTCTCCTGTTGTTTCAATGCCATAAGATCAGCTTTTTTGAAGACCACAAAAGCTAGAAAAAAACGTACTTGTTCATACGTATATTAAAAAGAACAGAGACCAACTTTATGCTTTCAAAAAAGAAGCAAATATATCAGAGGATGATGATCCCATGTGACAAATATACCAAATTTTCTGGGGGACTATCATAGTGTTTACTAAAAAACAAACAGGAATTTTATGTATTATTTAACAACAGACCCTAAGGCCTTTTGTGTACAAAAGCATGAACTCATTAGCAGTGAAGTTTACTCTGACTCACCCTAGAAAAGGACAGAGGTTGTCCTTTTTGATTAATTATGACTATTTAACCCATGGACGATTCATAGAATTGCAAATTAATAAAATCGAGTTCCTTGTTAGCTTGAGCACTGAGGGACAAACACGGCTAGCACAGACACCGCTCTGGCCTTTGATGGTACCGACTGTTCCTCTGGAGACACTGACAAAGTTCGGAAGTCTGACACAAACAAATGTCTGTTTACCTGTCAGATTCATGTGTTGGGAGAAACCCTGATGTCTTACTTTCATTGAGTTGGTCACCCATGTGACCCTAGCCACTACCGACTACTCCCATTCCACAGAACAAACCCAGCTTTGTGCAATAAATAGATTGTTATATAACACGCAATGGCATCTCTGTCTTATTGATGAATGCTTGTGTTATGTAAAGCTGCCTGCCAGTTGGAACTCTCTTGGCTCAACTCGGATACTGTAGGTCTGACAAATATCCCATACATTTCACAGAGGAAAAAAACTGCATCGAATTACATGAAAACTATAGATGTCGCATGATGTTGCTTATTTGAAAGAGGGATCATGGGATTTTTCTTGCTCAAGTCATGTCATGCTGTATAGTGCTCTAAAAATGCTTTAAAGTATTGATTAACTTGAAAATAACTACAGTATGTGGTCAAATGAATCCAGTTGTAAAGCAAATTTACAGAAGATCTACAGCATGTCATTATTCAGTGTAATTTACAGAAGTTTAATGTTGGTTCAGTTCAGTTCAATAACTGGGTCAGTGTTAAAAAAGTGTTCAAATACGCCGTTTAATCATCTTTTGTGCCATTTTTATCTCTCCTAATATCCTACTGTCAGGATCATGTTCTGCTTTCAGCACATTATTATCTCTGTGTAAACTAGAAAAACCTGACTTTGTGAAATTAGTGATGCCAACTTCTGGCTTGGCATAAGGAATACAGCATTTTTATTGGTTTTCATGGAACCGCATGAACGGGGATTCATTTTGACAGAAGTTGTTGCCTATAAGAAAAGCAATGTTATTGGTATTAGTAAATAATTGTTGCATGTATTCACCAACGTAAACCATGTCATTAAAACACTAGTCAAGACACATTTTTTTTTAGGAAGAGCTTCTTTTTTGGGTACACAATTGTACTTATAATTAAAACACACAGGCAAACAAACAATTAATGACAATACATATGTCTTATTATTATTACACTGCAACAAATGCTTTCATACTTGGAGTTTTTGTTTTGTTTCTAGTCCAAATATCTCAAATGAAGAAGCATTTTTATTTTATTAATTATTATTTATTTATTTTTTATTATTTTTTTTATAAGTATTTTTTTGGGTCGACGCACTAACCACTACACCACTGGCGTCGACATGAAGAAGCATTTTATAGAGAAGTTAAAAATGTAAAAACTACTACTTGATTTAAGTTTTTTTTAGATTTGAACAATAAACAAGACAAAACTCTAAAAAATACCCTTTATTATATTATTTTTATTACTATTATTATGAGAATGTTGAGTGAATAGTGCTTAAATTCCATGCCAAATTCTCAAAGCTCCAGCAAACAAAAGAAGGAAAAGAAAATCTTTAGATTGTTTAGATTGAACATGTCCAGATAAATTCTCTCAAGTCAACTCCCTGAACCATATATATATGCAGCATTTTTTCCACATAATCACAAACGTATGACCTTTTCCCTCCTCTATATAAAGAAAAATGACCCAGAGAGAGTTCAATCCTGCCATCTGTGTTGACGATAGCTTGACGTCAGTCTCTGCCTGTCCTCCACCCACCCTCCGTCCCTTCGGTATTCACTATTTAGGGAGGGTTGCTGTCTATATATCACACCGCTGTATCCCTCCAACAATGACTCATGCCCCAGATACAGACACTAATTGATTACAGCGCAGAACGGTTCTACAGAAACCATAGAATGAATGAAATAGGCTCATCAATCTTAGTACATCTCGTCTCTCTATTATTAATAAGGCATCATAAAAAAAGGAAGCCACTGTAATATAAACTGGGAATTCATACGAGAGAGCGAAACTGCTGAGGGCAAACAAATGTTGATATTTATTGTGTCAAACGTGCTAAACACTGCAGAATTAATATCAACTCTAAAGCGATTAATCCACTAATTATGGGCGTGTTTTTTGGAAAGCGTCCTGGGTTACTGTGTCAGTGGGCAGATGAGACCACATACTGTACTGTACCAACCAGAACAGATGTGGCTTTTGATCACAATGACAACAGCAAACAATCATACAATTCACCCAGCCATGTCAGAATCAGATACCATTTCCCCTAATTTGTCTTCTTGGTTTCAACCATCCGTCACAAGAGCAATCATTGTTTCAGGAGATGTGTATCATTGGGGAATTCAAAAAGCCTCAGAACCACTGTTTCAATCGCTTTCAAATGGCATCAGGGAAAAATTCCCAATTTACTGTTAAATTTTGGTCGCTTGTCATCTTCCGATTGAAGACACAGGGTTTCAATTTGGTCAGTGGTGAGCGGCAGCGCTCAGAGACGCAGTTTGTGACGTCAGAGAGTTTGATGAAACATGCATGACTCAAATCAGCCATTTAATTGTTCTTGTGGATTCTAGTGCAGAGTATTTGGAGTCCACTTGGCAGAGAGTACAAGTCAATGAGATGGAGGATGAGGAGCTTTTAACGAAAAAAAAGTGTTGTTGAAGATAAAATGGAAAACAAATAGGAACATATAAGTAAGGATGGATGTATTTTAATTATTATCACGATTACTTGATTAATTAAGCATGCTGGCATGCTGGTTTACATTTGCATTTAATCATTTGGCAGACAGATTTTTTTCCAAAGCGACTTACAAATGAGGACACTAGAATTAATTAAAGCAACAAAAGAACAAAATGTGTTTGCCAGTTCATTTAATGCAGTGCATAAACTCTTTTTTAATATAATATACAAATGCAGCTGTAGGAAAAAAAAAACTATAATAAAGTAAACTTTAATATTTGTTTTAGTTTAATGAAATTATTTTAGTAATACATAGACTTTTGACATAGGAAATTGAGTACTTCAATAATAGTATGTGGAAAAACATGTCTGAATTCATAACATTTGGAAAACAGTACCCGGACGACCTATTACTTCCAGAGAGATTCTGAAGTGTGTATTCAGTGGACACTTTAATATGTCATAAGGCCACTGGAGAGAATTTATTAATGGGAGTGAATGGACGAAACTGACGTGTGTGGGTTATGTGATAATGACAAATGGCAGATGTAGTACATCCAAATTCCAATCACATACTACTTGTATTCATGGCAATTTGGTGTTATCAACCATCCTTCGGATACAGCAAAATAATCATACCTCAGCCTTTGTTGCTTTTTTCTTCTTTTTTTTCCCCTCTCCAAGGCACCAGACAATATGGGACGTTTGCCATGTTGAGCTTGTTGACCCATCAAAAAATGTCCACCGTGTAGCAGGCTCAGAGTTGAATTTACTCATAAAAATGATTCAACTGCATGTTTGGAACTGTTTGTTCAATGAAAGCAAAAAATTCAGTTGAGGAGACTTTAAATTTTGATTTCTCCATATCTTCAAAAAATAAAAAGTTGAGTTAACTTAAAATTTTAAAGTAACCGGCTGCAAAGATATTTTGAAGCTTCAGAGGTTGAAGTTGTGCCAAATTATTACGTAAAGTATATTCAACTTAAAACCAGCCTTTTCGGTCAACTTAAAAAAAATTATTTGGACAACTTCATCCACTGAAGCTCAATAAACTCAATTTCTTTGCGGCCAGTTGCTTAAAATTTTTAAGTTAACTCAACTTTTTATTTTTTAGCAACTATATTACTACTACTTCTACCATTAGCACTACTACTACTACTAGGCTTTACTATGCAGTTAAATTAATGTGGGCTTAATATTTTCTGAAGTCATAATACCAACTAGCCAAGAACAGTAGAAGTTACACTTTTTTTTCCTCCTCCATTTCACGGGTCGGCCCTGATATAGAACATATTTTTCGAACAGTCGTTAAGTCATTTAAAATTCACATGTAGTGCATACTGGAATGGTATCTGATTTAGCCATTTAAAGACTTATTTTCATGTATTCCTATTTATTTATCAAATGGCAGTTGGTGTAGATTTTGAATTTCTGGATTAATAGATCAGCCTTTTTTGACCTGTGCATTGCTATTAGGCCTCTTGTAGAACAGTTGCTACAGTTTCTTGTATGGCAGTTTGACAAAATATTATAACTGCACTTTGCAAGACAAGCTTTAAAAAGTCAAATAAGTGATTTACTGATTTATTTTACCTTGTATAATATATTATACTTGATTATTTTAAAGCATTTAACTAAGAACATTAACTAAGAACAAAGATGACCCCTTACTTCAGGATAGCAGAACCAGAAGCACTAAAAATGCTAACTCATTTCCAGGTTGTGGCCCACAAAAAATGTCATCCCAGCAGCACATTCTTTTCTCATTCAATATTTTCATTATCTTGTATTGGTTTTGCACAGTTGCAGAGCTAATAATAATGTCAATGTCAAGGACGGCTCATTATGAACAATCAGATGTCACAATATGAACTTTCAGCATAGAGAGTACACTAAACCCCTGAAGAGCTCTAGCGCCCCAGAAGCAGCACACACATACCCAGCATGACTTGTCGGCTATTAAAGATTGCCACGGTTGTAACAACAATTACAACTAATGATTCGACTTCAACACTGCTATAGTGCCAATGCCATGAACTGATATACTGCTTTCTTTAATGATTAATACGTAAAAATAAATCAATAAAATTAAAGACTAGTCAGGTCAGGTTCCAAGCCACTAATGAAGTTGTGTAATTTACTATAAACTGACTGATTAACACCTTTTGGTCATAAAATCATTATATATGTACAGAAGTGGCTTAATTACTATTACCAGAATCTGATACCAAAGAAAAAGAGTGTGTAAGTGTGCCATAAAGGTGCTGTATGCAAACTTTGAGTATCAAAGCATAAAAATACCATAATATTCAAGTTCAACATAATTCTTTCTCTGAAAAAACTGTTTCAGCCAGTTATTCTACATCGAAATGTGTATAAAGATCCCGTCCACTGGCAGCTTAACCAATGTGAAACTGAGAAATCAAAATCAAAAATCCCCTTAATTTTTTGATATAAAAGAGGGTTATCCCATTATAAAAGCAACCTGCAAGTTTCAGAACTCAAAAGATGGTTTCAAATCAGCTTATATCGTCGCCAATCTGGCAAAATGAAAGATTGTAAGCTGTGCCACCTTATTATGTAATAGTATGAATAAACTCTGCCTCCACAGAAGGAAACCAACGCCCACTTCAACATTACTGCATCTTTTGCTCTGCCCCCCAATTCACACTGTAGTAGGTACAAGATAAAGATGCTCCAAGGAGATCAAGATACTGTTCAGTACCAAGTTATGGAAAAACACAGCCTCTGTATTACCTGTATTCCTTCTTATCCCAGCATTAGGAATGAATGGATCATACTTAGTTTTAATTAAATTCCAGAGCGCATAAGGAAGAGCTTGGTCTTTTGTTCACATTTTACTGCAGATTCGTTTATAAATAAGACACAATTCAATACATGGGCTTTTAGAAAGATTGAATGCAAGACAATGCTGTGCCAACTTTGTTGGGTCTGACTTTAATGTTGTACCAGAAGTGTACCGTGAGGCTGACCCTGACACGAACATCTTCAACAATTAAACTACATGACACAGCTAGGGCTGTACAAGTGTTTAATCCACCATGTATTGTGATGAGGGGGTCAAAACAGGACAGAAATAGCCTATCCTAACGTTTCTGATGTAAAAATTGGCAAGTGGACCTCACAGTATAGTACAAAATAAACAAAGAGGCAGTTCATGACCTTTTAAACAGTCTGTGTGAGTTTCTGTTTTGATTTTGGACTGCAGTACCCAGTTCAGCCTCTGGCTGTCAATATTACATGAAAATAAGCACGTCGCTGTGATTGACTAAGTACCACTTATCATGCTGGTGATCTGCTAATCGGCCTGAATGGGTCAAACTGATGGAAATGGACGGGCTAATCACAAGGAACACAACTCACCCACACAGACATCACTGCTTTGGGCACATCTGAATTAAAATGAAGCTCAGATGACTTGAAATGCTGATCTTGTAGTGAGCCGTTGAAAAGACGAGTTTTGGCTGTTCATTTACATGACAACACTGGTTTGAATGCCTGAAATGCTAACATTTAAAAGCAGGTTCCTAAAGTACAAGAAAGCAATACTGTTATCAAGTACTTTGTCACATGCAAATTACAGCGTTTTTTGTTGTTTTTTGTGGATACTTGTGAATGGTAATCATTTTGAACACATTTCGTACTATAGATGGAAGTAATATATATATATATATATATATATATATATATATATATATAATATATGTATGTATATGGTTGAAGTCAGAATTATTAGTCCCCGTTTATTTTTTCCCCAATTTCTGTTTAACGAAGAGATCTTCTCAACACATCTAATCATAATAGTTTTAGTAATTCATTTCTAATAACTGATTTATTTTATCTTTGCTATGATGACAGTAAATAATATTTTGCTAGATATTTTTCAAGACACTTCTATACAGCTTAAAGTGACATTTAAAGACTTAACTAGGCTAATGAGGTTAACTAGGTAGGATAGGGTAATTTAGGCAAGTTATTGTATAATGATGGTTGGTTCTGTTGACTATCGAAAAAAAATTAGCTTAAAGGGGCTAATAAATTTGACCTTAAAATAATCTTTAAAAAATTAAAAACTGCTTTTATTCTAGAAATAAAACAAATAAGTCTTTCTCCAGAAGAAAAAATATTGTCAGACATACCGTGAAAATTTCCTTGCTCTGGTTTTTGGGAAATATAAAAAAAAAAAACATAAAAATCTAAGAGGGGCTTATAATTCTGACTTTTTTAGATACACTATGGTTGTGTAAATGCTATGCTGTAATTTTTTTTCTATGAATAATAATATGTGAGATCATCTTTCCACATTCTTTGTTAAATTATTTTTCAGTCATTTCAAATTCATTAGTTACAAATAAAGCTACTTTGTTATTTTTGTTGAACCTCTCTGTTCCATTACAGTGACATTATTAGAAACTAACCGTTTTCTTTCTAAGCATTGAATGGAACATGAAATTATACTCTACCAAATAACTAAATGCAACAGTAAATTTGCTTGGTGATTTGCCAAGTCAACCACTTACAAAAAAACTTATTCAAATACTCACCTTTGTACAGGAAATCGATCATGTTCAACAAGCAATGTTCTTTTCTGACCGTAATGTTGAGGGAAGAATGTACTTCCCATATGCTAATAAGCTCAGATTTGAATGCTTCTGAAACTTTCAGCCAAATTAAAACCATGACCGAAAAACCTAAATGACAAAAACTGAAACGACATCAGATGGAACAGAGATCTAACAGTCTTTAGGTTTTTCTCAGAATGTTTTTTCTTCTTTCTGAGATTTGAGACAGAGATTGCGAACGGGGGAAGATTTTCATTTCATCTGAAAACCTCAAATGGCAAGCCACGCTTATACGTGATGTGAAACGTGGCTCAGAATCCCGCTGTGACAGGACTGCGCCTCTGGTACTGACAGCTGCCACTATACGGTAGCGAGATACGTGATGGACGTGATGAAAGGATGAAATGATGGTTAACGTACAGTGTTCCGGCTCAGACAGGAATCAGCGTTGTCTTTCTGGGGTTCTGACTCATGATGTACAGGAACCTGCCTACGTCAGAAATAAGTTAGATGTAGGTCGCAGAGATAGCCAGAATGCTGCATTTAAAGCCTTATATTATGCATCATTTCAATTTGTTGGTGTAATAGCTCATAAAGATGATAAATCAGTCTTCATATGCTGTCTTCCCATTGGTTGATCACCACAGGAGATGAAATTAAATGAAAGTGAATGGTGACCAGGGGCTGTAGTGGTCTGGAAAGAGGATTTAAAAAGCTGTATTATGCATGCCAGGAATTAGCGGTGATTTCCACTTGTAACTATTATATGATTTGCCTTTTTGGTTTGGTTATGATCGCTAATGCTTATAGATTGAACACGCGTGTGCATTGCATCACTGTTTTCACAATATTGTATTTGCTTGATACATTTTATACAGAAACAATAATGATATCGCACTGCACTTTCAAACCTGTTTTTATATTTATGGATTTTCAGGCCTCCAAATTTCCGTTGTAGTATAAAAGTACTGCCAAAAGTTAAGTTTTCAGTAGAAAGTTTAAGCTATAAAACACGAAACATCTTTATTTGACAATCGATTTATAATATGAAGGCAGCAATGCATTACATTGTGTGCAAACAACATCTGACGCAACAATCTTCCAGCCACAAATAATTTGTCTGTTTGCACCAGACATGAGTCATCATTTAAATGCAGAGCGGTTCAGAAGTGCATAATAGTGCACTACACTTCAACCAAATGGTAAGGTTATAAGTTGATTAATACATATTACACCTCTTTAACTATATAACAAGTATATGCTGAGTGACTGATATTTCTTGGATTCACAGTTCTTACATTAATTTTCAGACTAAGGCCCAATCCCAATTCTCCCCCTTAGCCCTTCCCCTTTCCCCTACCCCTCGTTTTGCGTGTTCACGTCAAGGGGTAGTGGTGTCCCAATTCTCTTTAGCTTGAAGCCGTAGGGCTAAGGGCAAGGGGTATACACCCCTTCGAACGAAGATTTTTCAGGACCACACTTAAAATGGAGGGGTAAGAAAATGTCCCAGAATGCACCTGCCACAGCGGCAGGATAGCTAAACCCGGAAGTAAGGAGAGCCACAAATTAGTAATTTTTTGTCATTATTACAAATTTTTACGACAAACAAACACATGTTTTAATGTATTCATAACCACGTTCGTGTTTTACTGTCATGCTTTTAAAAAACAACAACAAAAAATACGCTAAATTTCGTGATCTATAATCCAATATTATAACTCATGTACAGCAGTCCCACAACAGTCTGACACACGATGACACTGGAATACCCTGTCAGTAATGTCTGGTGTCTGGGAATGAGCTTTTTACAGTGTCTGCTATAATGTTAATGTTGTTTTCGTGTGTTTACATAGATAAATATGGCCACTGGTGTAAATGCACAGTACAGTTCCGATCTTATTGCCACATTAGATCGTTATGATAACATATTATATGCCTTCAGTGATTTCCTGAAGATAAACACCAAAAAATAACACAACTGGAGTAACTACAGCAGTCGTGATCGTCTGATCTCATATGAAGCAAGAGATCGCGATGACATATGATAACGTGTGCAGGTGTTGAAGTGCTGTCCCAATTCTTAGGGGTAAGTTTTGAAGCCCTTCCCCTTAACCCTCGGTTGTAAGGGACAGGGGGAAGGGGAAGGGCCAAGGGGTAGGGGTACAAAAGTAGAATTGGGATTGGACCTATATGTTTGCTGATTATTAGCAGAATTTATTATATAAGTGAAATTGATATTGTATTAGTTCTATCTGCTGTCGCTCTCTGTATTGCAATAAATGTCAAGTAAAATGGTATTCAAACTGAAACATGTAACACTGAATAAAGTCCATACTCCGCATCTGAGGTGATCATTGACATTGTAGTTTATGCTGGTGTTCAGCTGCGACATCACAGAAATAGAAACTGTTTCTAAAGTTGAAATTTGACATGACACTGTCACGGTTGGTTAAGACAAAACTCTTTTAACATGAGAAAGAAACATTTTATATGACGCCACGGTGGCGTAGTGAGTAGCACGTTCGCCTCACAGCAAGAAGGTCGCTGGTTCGAGTCTCAGCCGGGTCAGTTGGCATTTTTGTGTGGAGTTTGTGGTCGCGTGGGTTTCCTCCGGGTGCTCCAGTTTCAAGTCCAAAGAAATGCGGTACAGGTGAATTGGGTAAACTAAACTGTCCGTAGTGTATGAGTGTGAATGAGAATGTATGGATGTTTCCCAGAGATGGGTTGCGGCTGGAAGAGCATCCGCTGCGTAGAACAAATGCTGTATAAGTTTGCGATTCATTCCGCTGTGGTGACCCCAGATTAATAAAGGCAACAAGAAAATGAATGAATGAATGAAGAAACCTTTTATCATATGTCACAGCATCACGTCACGACACATAGTTAGGACACATAGTTAGGATTACTTTTTCGTCTTTTATTTTTTTGTGATAGTCTCTGGTCCCCATTCCTTTTTATTGTATGTTAAGGAGCAGCGTAAACATTGCACTAGTTTTCTATAACTACAATATTATTGTTAAAGTTATTGTTATTACAATAAAAAAAAAATCCCATTTTATTTCTGTCATTTTTTAAGTCTGACTATTGTTGGTCTGCTTTCACTCTTCTTTTGTGGTCCATGAATGAAAGACATGTCATAAATGATGACAGAATTATTATTTGAGGTTATCACATTTCTTTATGTTTGTATCACAGTCTTTAATTTCCTTTTTCTTTTTTTTTCTCTTTCTTTTTTTTGTTGCTATGACAAAACAATAGGCCGACCAAGGGACAAGTGCTTGGACTTGAGTCGCGTCCAGCCTGAGTACTGGATCAAGGAGACAAAGAGATAAAGGCCCTTTATCTGTAAGTAATAGTGCTTTGTAAGATTTCCATTATGACAGGTTGTGAACATTGGCAAAGAGTGTGAGGTGGAAAAGCGAGACAAAGCTTTATGAGGATGAATAAAGAGACAGTGACGGGTTATCAAGATGAAGCAGTTTTACATTATAACTAATTACTAAATCAGTCAAGGTCAAAGTTTTCTTCTTATCTCTGTTTGAAGTCACAGATTCTCAATAAAACACGGATCTTCATTGCACTGTCAATTTGTTTGATGTAAATTGACACTGCAATGTGTGTTTTATGTAACTTTAAAAAAAAAGTGACTTGCCAGTTCGCTGGATGATAACTAGCTTGTATATTTTGTTGTAAGCGCAACCTGATTACATGAGATGTTTCAACTGCTATAATTTTACATTAATTGTATTATGCGATTGATACACATTAAGCATGAAGATCCACCCAATCCTTAACATCACAAGGATATTAGAGTTTATATATTATATAGTCCATAGGACAATGCAATATATTAGCAGTTTATTTCTATGTGCAAAAACAACATTTGGTTTGAGTCACCAATAACTTTAAGGATTACTTGTGACCCGGGACCCCACAAATCTGTCATAGGTGTCCGTTTTTAAATACTGAGGTGTACACGTTTTCTGAAAGTTGAATAAATAAGATACTCATTGATGTATGATTAGTTGGGATTAAACAATATTTGGCCGAGATACAACTATGTGGATATCACAGAATCTGAGGTTCCAAAAAAATCTAAATATTGAAAAAAATCAGTTTTTGTATCTAAATAAAAATTGGGTTTTTATTTTATTTTAATTTTTTTACAGTAGGCTTATTAAAAATGTACCACTAAATACACTTATTGAGAGTGCCAAATATGTCCCAGGAGGTACTTTTTTATTTATTTTTTTGCAAATAAAAATAATTTTATCGCTATCTCTAGAAACGTATATAGGGCTATGTACAGAATATCTTCATGGACTTTTGGCAATAAAAAATTCCCATATAAAAACATACCCATGCATAGGCATGGGACGATAACCGTTTTCAAGGTATACCGCGGTTTGGAAAAATCAAGGTTTACATACCGCCAAAATTTTCTGTAATACCATTCCTAAGGTATTATTTTATTCTTTTTGTTTTAATTTTATTTGAGTTTTTTTAGGACAACAGCATCTCCAGCAGAAAAAATATCCAAAGATGCCGATTTAAACTGTTATGAAATCTGTTATTGAAACTACTGAAGACAGCAGAAGTCAATGATTCATTGTAATTATTTAGCAATTGACATGTTTACTGCTTCAAAATATTATAAATCTTTCAAAAAATAAAATATATTGTGTAGAAAGGGGAAAAAAGTCTTAGTTTTTTAGCCAGACATTTACAAATAATATATTTTAGAACAGTAAACACAATACTGTCATACCGTGAAACTGTGATATTTTTATCCAAGGTTATCATACCGTCAGAAACTTATACCGGCCCATGCCTACCCATGCAACATAAGACCGGTTTTGTAGTGCAAATGGTCACATTTGATATTTGGACAGACAGTAGAACATGAAAAATCTCAGCCTAATTCACAACAAGTGCATAGAAACATGAATTTATAAGGTGCCCGTTTAAACAATTCCATTTTCAATTAAGGCAAAGAGGTTTTTGTAACCTCTTCAAAGGGTCTTGACACCAAGTGATAATTGGTCATTTTGCACTGCTTAGAGCAAACTAGTTTTTCCACTTTGAGAAAAAAAAGTTAAATTATCATGTCAAGACATGAGGTAAATGTGTGAATTCAGAGTGATTGGCTGCACAGTGATGTCATCGGGTTTGCAGCATTTTTGTACATGTATTCATGAAAAAGGGTTGGTTCGATCTAATCACTGTGCACTGTTAGGAATGAGATGTAACTTAATTTTAATGCATGAGAAAGTATCATCTGACTCCTCTCAGTTACTGTGTCAACTGCATTTTAAAAACTTTTGATAATGCATTTTAAAGTGCAGGATTTGAAAAAGACAGAAACAGCAATGGTGCTAAAGGACCACAGTGTATATCTTCAAACACATAATGCTTTGTTATAAAGTGACATCGCCAACTACTCAGCTGGCAAATGTAATACAATGTTTTTTAAGACATGTTTATGTATTAATATGAACAAAGATTGTTTTGACAGCCTTGTTGTGTAAAACACACACAAAAAAAGAAGAATCAGCATTTTTAGTGCACAGCTGTCCTGTAAACTCACTCAACTTTATTGTAATGTTCGTGAATTTGGTGTATTGTGAATAAGTAGCCATGTTGCAAGGCTAATCATTTGCAACCTCACTCAAACCAGCTTAAAATATAGACTTTCTTCACGACCTTTTTGTCATTCTCGTCAAATATAGGCTTTACAGACACACTGCAATGCCAAATCCGTCAATCAAAACCAGTTCAAATCCAAAGAGCTTTTAAACAGACATAGGTTAGTGAGGTGTCATTATTTAGCTATACACTACACTCAAAAAAATAACTCAATTTAATTGAGGGCAGGATTTCCATCCAATAAATTTGTTTTGCACTAACTAAAAATAAATATATTTACACAATTAAATGCAGTTGAGTTGGTGCAACGTGATTTTATCAAATAAAAGTTTAAATACATTTGTGATTTTATTTAACTCAAAGGCCTGACAATATCATGTATGTCTATTATGTGTCCTACATTTTGACGTTATCCAAAATGAAGCCATTTTTGAGTGTATTTCATGAGCAACTTATACAGTTGATTGAGACTGATCTCAGAATTCATTTAGGACAGTTATTGCTCAATGAGCAAAGCAACAAACTTCATTGTTGCTAATGTGAACACCCAAAGTATGGGTGGTTCTGCAAGGCGGTAACCTCAAAACTCAAAACATTATATGAAACTCTTCTAAATCTTCAAACTAAAGTAAATATTAAACTCTAACAAGTCTTTCTATTAATGTAAAACATCTAAGATTACTTTTATTGTCAATATTTTAATTTGCTTAATTCAATCCCACGCAAAGCATGCTGGGAACTACAAATCCCTTAACCAGGTAGTTGTCCCAACACAAAACGCTTAAGTTAACTTAATGATTTACAAATTTAAGTGGATTGAACGTAAAACAAATAAATTAGTCAAAGAAATTACAAGAATTGTGTTGTTTCAGCTTATTTTCTACAGGCTATTTGAACAAGCAGCAGTAATCATTATTTTGAGTGTGTATACATTTATTTATATTGTGTTTTAGAGAAATATCCTTGTTAAATGTGTTCGCCTATGAAGGTTTACCACTTGGAGTGCGAATACAATCAAAGAGGTTATATTGGCACCATGACCCGCATGACCGAGGTTTGGGCAGAGAGAGCAACAAGAGCTGTGTGAGTAAACCTAAATCTCCTGACCTCAAGAGATGCACCAGTGACTGTTGCTAGAGGCTGTGGTCTTTAGCATCCTTGTTAGTGCGCCTGCCTCCCATGCTGGAGACGTCAGTACGAATCCTGCTCAGAGTGGGGCGAGTAGAACTGTAGGGGCTCTTTTAGGGGCATGACCCGGATGGGAGTAAGGTTTAAGGGGATGAGTGTAATACAGGCTAGCTTGTAAAAGCTGTGCAGGTAAATCTAACTCCTTTTGATTCAAGAGGTGCTCTAGCATCTGACACTAGAGGCTATGCTTTTTGTTGTCCTTGTTAGTGAGCCTGTCCCCCATGCTGGATCCTGCTCAGTGCAGGGTGAGCGGAGTCATGAGGACTGCATTAGTGCCATGACCTTGATGACAGTGAGGTTTGGGAAAGCTAGTAAGAGCTTTGCAGGTAAACATCTCTGCCCTGGCCTCTACCGACTGGCTCCTAGTCTGGCTCCTGGCTTGTCCTCAGCAGGGCAAGCAGAACTGTAGGGGTTACATTTTAAGGGTCAATTGAATCATTTTTGAATCAAATTTGACTGAAGTCTTCTACCAAGTGACATTCAATTCTGTTGGCTCCTCGACTACAACTCCAAGCTTCTGCTCCCAATGGACTCCTCTTTTCCCCGTTTACTATGTTCCTGGTTGGATAAAGTTGTGGAGTATCATGGTTCTATATTTTTTAAAGGAACTCTCTGTTTTGTGAAACAGGCTCATTTTACAGTTGCCCCAGAGTTAAACATTAGTTTTACCATTTTTGAATCTGTTCAGGCGATCTCAGGACCTGGCAGGAGCAATTCTAGCTTAACATAAATCATTGAATCGGATTAGACCAGTAGCTTCTTCCTCAAAAATAACTAAGGATTTTTGACAATTTTCCTATTTAATGCTTGACTCTTCCGTTGTTTCATTGTGTTGTTGTGTTTTTTAGGCTAATATGGATAGGAACTATATGTGCATTTTGTCATAATAATCGGCACCTGAAATTCGACTTACTTTAAATAAGAAATGTTTAGTAAGCAGAAGAAAAGCCATAACTTGAAAATGGTTACAGTCTGATCCTCCAACAAGAGCTCAGTGGATAGGAATTGTAAAGGAAAATACTGTATGGAGAGACTGACTTTTAACCTAAGACTTGATTCAAAAAAGTGTAAAAAGTGCTGGCAAAAAATGGTCTGAATATGTCATTGCAAACAATTTGTGATAATGTATGTCAAATGCACTATGACTCGATTTTGTTACCCTTATGACAACCGCTTTGTTCATTGTTATTATTTCTATTTTTCCCCTCCTATCCCCTTTTTTTCTGTTACTCTTTCATTCATTCATTCATTTTCTTGTCGGCTTAGTCCCTTTATTAATCCGGGGTCACCACAGCGGAATCATCCGCCAACTTATCCGGCATTTGTTTTACACAGCGGATGCCCTTCCAGCCGTAACCCATCTCTGGGAAACTGTTACTCTTTTCTCTAAATAAAAAAGTATAAAAAAAATAAGAAATGTTTAAATAAGAAAGTTTAAACAGAAAAAATATCAAAAGCTATCCTATTTAATGCTTGCTTCTTCTATAGTTATATTGTTTACAAAGACTGACGAAAAATTAAAAGTCATAGTTTTCTCAGCTGATTTGGCTAGGAACTATACTCTCATTCTGTCAAGGAACTTTGCTGCCATACATAATTGTCACTACTTGCTATACACTTTTTATACACACATACACTTATTTAACAACGCATTTTACATGCCAATTTGCACATAACAGCTACACATGTAACGTTGTATATATTAATATGCCTGTACATACACAAATTAAATTAGAAAGTTCATTCATTTTTGTTTCGGCTTAGTCCCTTTATTAATCAGGGGTCGCCACAACGGAATTAACTGCCGATTTATCCAGCATATGTTTTACACAGTGCCCTTCCAGCTGCAACCCTTCACTGGGCAAACTTATACTCTCATTCACACACATACACTACGGACAATTTAGCTCACCCAATTCACCTACAGTACAGCGCATGTCATTGGACTCTGGGGGAAACTGGAGCACCCGGAGGAAACCCACACGAACAAGGGAAGAACATGCAAGCTCCATACAGAAATGCCAAATGACCCAGCTGATAGGGGAGTTGTAAAACAAGCCTATTTTCAAAAAAAAGTGGAGTGTTCCTTCAGTTATATCATATTGTACTATTCAAAATTATATAACAGATTTGTTCTCTCATGAGTACAATATACAAGTCGGCTACTAAGCAGTTAACTTTTATTTACTTGCCAAAGCCTTTTCGTTCTCATTTGGCACTCTATGAATGCTAATTTTTGCCCCTGGCTAAAGTCTTTATGTTTTAGCACACTACAGAAAGTACCAAATGGAGTGAAGCATTGTGTAAAGCAACATATTTAACATGCTTGTGAAGTTCAGGGTGTTCCAGGCACATGTGTTTCATCATGTCTGGATGAATGAATCGTATGCATTGGAAATGAGCGTGAGGCCGTCACATGATGAGCTTCAAACAATCACATTTGTCCAAGGCTTTGTACACTCATGGCCCAAAACCGACACTAGATGTCTTGCTCAAAGGACACGGCTTTGTTGTACAACAGTGCAAACATCAGGCGGAACAATGAGGGACAGTGTTTCAGTCAACAGCGGCCCCATAACAGAGGACTTTTGAGATGGCTGGGGTTGGCATTGATGGTGGGCGACTGTATAGCAGATCTGTTTTTTTCATAAAGGGTCCCATGTGAGGTAGGGGCATGCCCTGGCCCCTATTAAAAGTGTTGTTTTCGGTCACATGGGCTGCTTGCCCTGACAATGCATGTCTGTGTACTGTGGGTGTTTTTGCATACATGCGAGAACAGAGCTGCTAATGGGAACCGAAGAGGAAATGGTCCACGTACGACTGAGTCTGCATTTGTCCTCAACCTTTTAACCCCCAGCTGCTGTCAAATAAAAGAACACAAGAGAGGTCTGATCAAGCTCAAGAGCGACGTGTTGCTAATCCGTCTGCGGGAACTGCTTCGGTTGTGTGTAATGTTCAAATTCAGGTCCTGATAAGATATGAGCCGTTTTGAGGCACAGCAGATTTCAGAAAGGGAAGGGCCGGTTTATCTCCCATGCTAGCACTAGCTGCTGCACTTAGCTGGGGTGTGATTTCACTGTAAACACAGACCGTGAGGGGGAGTAACGGTGCAAAACTGGCCAGAATTATGCTTATGAAGGGTTGTCAGACAAGAACGTACCTGGCGTAAATGGAATGTGCTTGGTTTGTAACAAATCTGCTCCAAATGAGCAATGTCTGCTTTATGCTCAAATGTTATAGTTGTCAGCTTATTAAAAAGATGCTTATATATAATGTAAAACCAGATTCACTTTATGCCGAGGCGCCACGGTGGCCTAGTGGGTAGCACGATCACCTCACAGCAAGAAGGTCGCTGGTTCGAGCCTCGGCTGGGTCAGTTGGCATTTCTGTGTGGAGTTTGCATGTTCTCCCCGTGATTGTGTGGGTTTTCTCCGGTTTCCCCCACAGTCCAAATACATGTGGTACAGGTGAATTAGGTAAGCTAAATTGTCCGTGTGTATGAATGTTTCCCAGAGATGGGTTGCGGCTGGAAGGGCATCCGCTGCGTAAAACAAATGCTGGATAAGTTGGCGGTTCATTCCGCTGTGGCGACCCCGGATTAATAAAGGAACTAAGCCGACAAGAAAATGAATGAATGACTTTATGCCGAGTTCAGACGCCATGATTTTCAAAGTAGTCGTTTCACAGATGTTTTCACACTGCATGACTATCTGGGCTTGCATTTTGTCGCTTGCTACATAATGAGAACGGGGTAGAAAATGTGCATATTTGCTCACCTGGCTTTGAAGGGAATTAGCAATTTCTCCTCAACTAGGTTGTGATATTGCTCAGATGACACGTCAAACAGACACGGGGGCTCATGCCAAATTTACACTAATTTTCCCTCCATTTCATGGGTCCGAATAAACTGAAAATGAGCACTTTTTAACTTCTCCCTCAACCTCCTGCTGGCCTGTAGGTACCCATACTAGTGAATGCTGCTCTCTCATTGGCTGTAGGTCATCGCCGACGTTATGTTCAGTCAAAACACATTTCACACGGCATGATTTGAGTTGCCGCCAGCTCCAGATATTTAACACGCCAAATATCTCCCGGGCATCAGCGACTCATTCTCTCATATCGCGTCTTTGATAGTTCATATTGTGTGATTGTCACTCGTGTGCACGAGCGCCGATTTGCCTGTGATTTCAGGCATTTGTCGGCAATTTCTCAAAACCTGTCGGCGAGTCAAAATTGCTAAAATCATGCAGTCTGAACTCGGCATTACATACAGTTCCAATGATGATTCAGATTTAAATTGAGTTCATCTGAGTTTACTGTTCTTATAAATGTTGATATGGTACAGGACGTCTGTTTATAAGAGTGATTGACCAATCACAACAGACTCTGCCATTTGACCAATCAGATCAGAGTATACTCTCAGAGTGGGAGGAGTTTAAAGAGAGTCATTCACAATAAGATGGATTTCGAGCGAAATTGTGACTTTGCAATCTCTGTGGGAAACCTGAGACAAACAAAAACAAAATCTCAATGCACAGACAATATAAATGAAACTCTCAAATTCTTTCAACAGACCTTAATGCGGGGTCGTCGCAGCGGAATGAACCGCCAACTTATCCAGCATTTGTTTTTTTGTTGTTTCTTAAGCATGTGCAGTTGTCAGATTAATAATATCTTATTTAGTTAAAAAATGAGGTAATATGCTAAATGAATAACAAAAATATAATTACAGTTGCTCTGCTTCTATTATTTTATGCCTTATATTATCATGAACTAATTTCTTAATAGTTAATTTGACTACACAGCAGGCAGTTGTTTTGATAAATAATACATGATTAATTAATAATAAGTAATTGTTCTTTACTTGTAAAGATGGCATTATTCTGCAGATTACACTACCGGTGTTTTAAAATAAGCTTTTTCTGCTCACCAAGTCTGCATTTATTTGATCAAAAATACAGTACAAATAATACAATTGTGAAATATTACTGCACTATAAAAGAACTGTTCAAGAGTAGTTTAGAATTTAATTTAATAGTTTATTCCAGTGATTTTAATGATGAATTTTCAGCTTCATTACTCCAGTTTACAGATTCACATGATCCGTCAGAAATTACTCTAATATTAATTATTGTTATTATTGATATTATTATTATAAGTATTATTATTATTGATATTATTATTGTTGATATTATTATTATTGATATTATTATTATTGATATTATTATCATTATTATGGATATTATTATGGATATTATTATTGATATTATTATTCTTATTCTTATTATTATTGATATTATTATTATTGATATTATTCTTATTGAAATTATTATTATTATTATTATTATTGATATTATTATTATTATTGTTACTACTATTGATATTATTATTATTACTATTATTATTATTATTGATATTATTATTATTATTATTATTATTATTA
>CAIGQQ010030612.1:7074873-7088604 GCA_903798035.1 Danio albolineatus
TCAAACTCCTGACAATGTTTTATGTATTTTTGGTGCATATGTACATAGAAATAGTGCAATGGTGTCACCAACTAATGGTTATTTTTAATTTGCCTTCTCCATATTCACTTGATTGGACAAACAGATAGCCCTGCCCAAGACTGATACTTTTGGTTGGGCCAGTGTTGCTATGTAAGGCCCCGTTTACACTAATGCGTTTTCGTTTTAAAACGAATAAGAAAATGGAGCGTTTTGGAAACGCTGGAGAGGGCGTGTTCATTCTAAAACGCTGCTGTTCCGTCTCAGTGTGGATGGGGGAAACGGAGGCATTTGAAACCGGGGGCGTGGCTGCTGAGATTTGCTACTGAGATTCGCTTTTGGGTCATTGCGTAACCTTCTCTTATTCGTCAGGCCCCTATCACATGACTATAACGCCACCGGAAGACGGCAGGCCAGCCTTCATTGTAAACAACATGGATAGAAATGGGAGCGTTGTTTGCACTATTAACCATTGTGCAGTTAAACTCTGCCTTTTTTACTACAACAGCTGCATATATTTGCAAGAGGTATAAGCTACTGTTCAAGCACTCGCTAATCGCTCACGTTTCAAGCAGCGTAAGCCCTATTTAGAATGCCGAGCGAGACACATGCTTCTTGTTTATACTTGAACGCGCATGCCCAGAGTGCGCGAATGGTCACGTGATATACGTTTCTGGTGGAGTAGTGTGTACAGAGATGTGTTCAGAAACGCTGGGTGAAACACTAGTGTGGATTAGCATCGTTTTCATGCTAAAACGCCATTTTAAAACTAAAACGCACTAGTGTAAACGAGGCCTAAGATAGCACAACGTTTTCCCAAAACTTTTTTGAACAGAACCAGAAAATCAGAGCACATCACACTTGTTCTCAGGTGTTTACACTGGCTCCCAGTTACATTAAGAATAGATTTGAAAGTATTATTACTTGTCTATAAATCCCTAAATGGCCTAGGAGCTCAATACATTACAGATATTCTCACTAAATACAAACCTAACAGATCACTCAGATCTTTAGAATCAAAAAAATTAGAAACTCCAAGGGTTCAGCCAAAGCAGGGTGCATCTGCCTTCAGCTGCTACACCCCCCTCTGCTGGAATCAGCTTTTTAGAAATGATCAGATGTGCTCCAACATTAGGTACATTCAAATCAAGACTTAAAACACTGTGCCTTTAGCTGTACCCGTACTGAATGAGCACTGCGTTCGACAGACCCCACTATTACTATAAACCTTTTTAGCCCCTTTTTGTCTGTTTTTATGACTTTTATTCTTTGTTTTTATTTTCTTAACCTTGTCTCTTTTATTCCTGTTTTTGTAAAGCACTTTGAATTACCAATGGGTATGAAATGTGCTATATATTTAAACTTGCCTTGCCTTGCCATTGGTTGCACCAAATAATGATCCCACCCGATCCCCCATTCACCCACCCCAAACTGATGCCATTAGTTGAGCTAGCATTGCAGTGTCAAACCATTGAAACAGTGGAATTCTTTAAGTGTTACTTTTATGCTTTGACATTTAAAAATGTCACATTTTGTGACAAAACAGTCAGGAATAACCAGTAGGCCATGAAAGATAAATAAAACTAATTATTGTTCTAATAAGCTGTACCCTTTGGAAACTGTATCCTCAATGGCAGATGTGTGATTTGTCCCGAGCATTAATGAACAGCTGGCTATCAGTGCACGTAAGGTCACCAGCGAGATGTTTTGCCAAACCACTATTGTTGTGCCAAAAAAACAGTTATGATCAATCAAGCATTCACTCTAAGTAGCATGGAGATATTTTGCCGTTTCTGTCTCAGGAATGTTTCTTTCAAAGTCGAATTATGACTGAAATCTCTCTCCCTGTTATTTTCATGCATACCCTTCCCCCTCCAAGAAACATCGACAGAATTGTTTAATCTACATAAACACTGTAGCTCATCTTAACCAATTCAATATATCGAAAGAAGAGTACTGAATAATAAACGTAATGACTTTTTTTTTCTGTCAAATCTAAATTAAACTCCATTCACGTGAATGCTTTGCCATCAGAGCAGCAAGCTCAGGTATTTTAAAACATGACCCAAATGCATAACAATCCGACGTTCAGTGGTTTTGACGGTTTTGTTTACGCCACGATTTCAGTTCACAGTTAAATGAGCTACCTGGAAATGAAAGCGCAGCGAGTTAAGCTGTGAAGTTTATTTTTAACAATCATCATTTGAGCCTAAGCTTTCATTGTGATTATTTTGTTTCTGGTATTTGAATATTGCTGACAACGACGCCTGTGTTTTGACATCCATGGTTATCCTTGTGGCCTTATAACCAAATGAGGAGCAATATCAAAATGAGGGTAAGCCTCCCTTAACAGCCATCATATCAGACGACAGCACAGGATGTACAAATATTAACTGGTACTTAGCTGATGTTGCACAACCATTCTGCAGTTTGATCAGTTTGTGGTTTGTAAAGGGGGGAGCACTGACAATATCTGTTCATCTTTGCATAGTCTGTGCTTTCCTGTATTTGACAGTACCACAGCATCTTTACTGTATTAGCCCTCTATTGAGCAACATCGGCACTGTTATGCTGTAATGAAGTGAACTTAGCTGCCAAACCTCCCCAGAGGAAAATTATACTGCTCAATGGTTGCTCTGTAGTTCTCAGCTATGTTCATTTAAGTATCAACTTTGTCTCGGACGCCTCTCTTAAAATTCCATCAGAGAAACAAAAATACACTCCTTAAAATTGTTGGCATCTGTGCTTTCATTAATCTTTGCATTGCACAAAGGGTCTTTTACAGTGGATGAAATGGGTACTTTAGGTAATTCAAATGTTCTAATACTAAGAAAACAAAAAGAGTTCTAGTCATTAAGAGCTTCTTTTAGGAAAGCACAATAGCTCCTCTATTACTTTTGTGAATTCATTTAGAAAGATTTAATGATAAGGGCACAAATAAGTATGAGAAATAAAATTAAATCAGCACAGATGATCAGTTTTTTAATTATAAGAATGAGAATAGAAATTACTGAGTTCATGAAACTCTGACTTAAGCAGGGAAATCGGAGCGCAATGTAATATACTGTTGAGAATCATGCAAAATTCTACTATATGTCTACTATTCTACTACTCTCTTGACTTGCGTATGCTTTAATCTCATTGGTACTTATGAGAAACAGTCAAAGCTTTAAGATTTTTTTGTAAAGGGCCTTCCCTTGCATCCTTTTCTTTGCTTTTAACAGGTTCTTGGATATATTTTATCTTTCTCTCTTCTTTAGTTCTTTGTACCGCATCAACCTCCGCCCCTCTGCCCCTACTATCTCTCCACCATTATACCCCCACCTCAGCCACGTAACCCCTCCCTGTGCAGGTTCCTTTGCACACATGCACGCACAACCCTGTCACCAGGCTACGCCGCCCTCCACTGCCCTAATAACAATCCCAGGAATTTTAGATAGGGCAAAAATGCTTAAAATGACACTTACTGGGCAAAGGGGGCCTGCCTACGGGGGAACCGCGAACACGCCTCTGGCTCGCAAAAACGTTCAGGTCAACACGTCGACAGAAATCAATAGGGATCGAAGGCGTCGTTGGTTAACGTGGAGCGGTGGGAGTCAAAGATCAGCAGGAGTATGGCCGAAAGGAGAATATCGACATGGGGTTTTCAGTACACTAGAAACAGCAGCCCTGTCGCTCTATGGGGTGTGCACCTTATTCAGCTCCTTCCATATTCACCAGCCAGCAGAGCGTGGCATGAACACACTACACCTAGTGCATGGCTCTGTTCGAGATCAAATATGACCATTTAGCCATGCACAAGATACGGTACATAGTCACGGATCCACATATGTGCAGTGTTCAAACAAATATACGCCCGTTAGCCGTTCCAAGGCTCAGGAGATCTGCTTTAGCATCCTCCCTGAGCATCACCTCACCGAGATGGAGGAAAATACGGTTCCACTGCCTGAGGTGCTAAACATGCTCACATTCACCTTCCCGAGCCAAAAACAAAGCCAAGGACACAACCAGGGAAGCGAGCCGTGATGTAGCAACAGGAATAAGGGCGTGTAGGAAGAAGGCTAGAGGGGGAAAAAGACAAGCTTTCCTTACCGTTTCACCGCTTGCCGTCCATTCACCAGCAACACTGCAGACAAACATTCACTTGGGAGGCAGAGGGAGCGCGCGATCCGTCCCCTTAGTCCCGAATTGCCAACATCCTCCGATCCGCCTGAATCTCCTCGCACACATGCACTCATTCACTGCCACTCTATCGCTGTGTTGTGCTCTCTCCTTCTCTAATAATTGTCGGTGTGCTATTTACCCTCTTGTTAGCTCCAAGGCAGTTAAGAGACACTGCAGCGATGGGGGAGGAGGGTGTGTGTGCGTGTGTATGTATGTGTGCTTGTGTTCAAGTGTGTTCGTTCGTGAGTATGAGAGCAAGGGAGGGAGGAGTCAGTGGGGATAGAGGAGAAGAGAGGGGAAAACAGCTAGTAGGATTAAATCCTGAGGAAAAAGAGAAAGCAGAACGAGGCACCGAGAGATCTCTGGAGGAGAAAATACAAGCCGTATTGCAAAGAACAACGGGTCTGAATGGAGAATAATAGTGCTCACTCTGTGAATGTGTGATATGGCAGATGTTCTGAAGCCCTGCTGGTTCACTTAGCCAGCTGCAAGAGTCAGTCAACAGCAGGGTTGGTTGCAATTTCATTGATGGCTGAAAGAGCTTGCAGGAAAACGATACAGAGCAAGAGATAAAGGAGGGAGTTGAAGGGGAGGGAGGAGATGACGGCAAGAGACCAGGAGGGGGTTGGATAATGCTGTAATATGTTGCTTCTGTGCCAACTGTTTCTGTGACAGAAGGACCACTTCCTCTGCAGCCATTGGTCCCCCGCTTGTACAGATAGATGTGCTGACAAATAAAATATCCAGCAGTGGCTCATGGGTGATTGGACCATGCTCCCCCTCCCTCCCCTCTGTTGAGGCTACAAGATTCTGCCTCACCCCAGGCAGCTGAGGACCACATCCAGTGCGTTTGCGCCGTGCATCCCAAACAACACTTTACGGACGCTGACATATACTCGTTTTGTTGCACTAGACATTCAAGAACATGTAGGAAACAGAAAGGAGCAGTTCACACTCTTAGAAAAAAGGATACAAAGACTAGCACTGAGGCAATAGCTTTTAAAAAGCTGCTAATACGTACCATTTAGCTCATACAACTTATATTTCTAATATACAAGCAACAATGTGCACCCTTTAGGGGCTTAAAAGGTACAAAGGTGTGCCTTTGGAAAAGGTCCTGTGCGATACTGCTTTTGTATCATTTGTTTTCTGATAATGCATCCTTGTATGTGGAATTTTTTGATATTTTGCTGTGAAAAGGATTGCTTGTTAACTTCCTTTGAGAAGTCTTACCCCCTATTTTATTACCTCAAGGGTACTCTTTTAAGCGTAGAAAGGGTACAAAGTACACTCTCAGAAATAAAGGTACACGAGCTGTCACTGGGGTGGTAGCTTTTCAAAAGGTACACATTTATAGCTAAAGTGTCCATATTAATACCTAAAGGGTAAATATCAGTACCTAAAAATTACAAAAGTGTTTTAGGTACTAATATATACTTTTGAGGCAGCAATATGGACCCTATTATACATTAAAAATGTCATATTTTGGTTTTGGGGGTCTCCAACAGCAGGCTAATATGCATGCATGGTCAAAAAACACTTTCATTGTCTTATAATCTGCATTTATTTTTACCTAATTATCCCAGCAACTCCTAAATAAATCGTTCAGTGATTCATTTGTTCCAAAACCCCTCCTTAGCGCGATGCTAAACTGCGCTAACTGGACCGATGACCGTTGCGATTGGTCGGCAGAGAAATGCAAGCTCACAAACGCATTTTAATCCATAAACAAAGCGGCACGCGTCGCATTTACAACGTGCTTTTAGACGTGATATGAGAATACAAGTTAAACAGATACACTACAAGCGGTTACAAGTTACAAAACAAAATTAAATGCATCATTTACAAGCTAGAGAAAACAAAAAGGCAACCATTTTTATTGCACTTACGCACTTGTTGGATAGCAGGCCAGATTCATCGTCAGGCCACCGCGAAATGTCCCGGTGCTCCCTTAGGCCAGTCCACCCCTTCATACATCTTTTCTGATCCTTCCTCTAACAAATGGTCGATGAATCCTTCGTTGTAAGCGTGTAGATTTCAGAAGCACTCCTCAGAGGGAACAAAGCACAAGACTGGGCTACAATGCTGAGGCCTTTCTGCAGAAATAAACCTCAACCACTTTTCTCTTCACAGTCTCATCTCTGGTTCATCTGCACACTTCCAATATCCAGCCGAGCACAGTGCTCTTCTCTGTGTTGCCAGATGCAGCTGACTGATTCCAGTCCAAACCCTATCCAAAAGGTTTTTACCTGCACAATAAAATTCAAAACCGCCCAATCTGGCAAACTTTGCTCACCGCTGTTTTTTGTGGGCGGGGTTGGGGGTTTCGAATCTCCCGGGGCTTATGTTTCGTGTTCACGTCATGCCGAAACGGCTATTCGTTTGAGGAACTATGAGTCGACTCTTTTATGGATGAATCAATAGTTTTAAACATTGTGCACTTTCAGATTTAAGCCTTAGCTGGACATTTCACCTCACTTAGAGCTGTGTTACACACTGCATGCAAGCTCATTTTCAAAAACCCATAATAAGGGCTCTTTAAGTACAAATGTGTACCTTTTGAAAAGGTACCAACCCAGTGACCGCTCGCGTACCTTTATTTCTGAGAGTGAAGTCTCAAAGGGGACTGGTCAAGTGACAAGCTGTGGTACCTTTAAATGTAAAGTCTTTCTCATTTTATAACACAATCTAACAGGATTCTCCACCTATGTGGTGGTGTTTCTGTTTCTCTGTCACTCGTATTGTCCTTTGTTCTTCTGTCCTTCAGCGGATGATTAATGAACCAACTCCGACACCTGATATTAACAAATTGTGCCACTGACCTGTTTCTTCACACTGTATTGAAAATACTTCAATGGATGTAAGACTTCCTTGTATGCGGCAGCCATGGTTTATCGGTTGGTGAGTTGGACTTGTGCTCCACAGGTTCGAGTCCTGGCACTGTCAGGGATTGTAGGTGAAGGTTGGTAGGTGAAGGTTGGATTGTAGGTTATTGTAGGTAACCAGCACACTCCTCCACCTTCAATACCACAGCTCACTGCTCCAAGTGTGTGTAAGTTGTTTTGGATAAAAGTCCCTGCTAAATGTACAGTATACGTCTTGAATTTGGCTACATTTGCATGAAATTGATGTATCCAAAATGAAAAAAATGTTGCGTTAAAAAAAAAAAAAAAAAAAAAAGTTTGTTTACTCTACAACTTTCAAACTGATCTTCGTTTACACTTCCATAAAAACAAAAATTCTGTATTACATGTGCCAGGCCAATATTTGGTGCTGTCACCTTATAATAAACATTACCTTTAAGGAAGTAACAACATGGTGTCACTGGCTCAGCGGCTATACTGGTGACTCTAGAGTTTGCTATATGTAAATGATGTGTCGCCACTGTTGGTTCCCATTTTCTTGATGAAGAGTAAGCAAACACTTTAGCAACAACAACACTACCACATACTCCTCCATTGTTGTGTGTTTGTCCATGCAATTATTCGACACTTCCTTAAATACATATTATGAACGCTATTAGAAAATGCTGTTGCTTTATAAACCAACAAGAAGTGTCAGGCTGCAGACCGGTTGCACATGCAAGCTGAGCCTGCATGTGTGCTTTTTAGTGTACACCTAACCCCACCCCTTACCCTACGCTCACAGTGATGTCACTAACTCTATTAAATGCATGAGTCTGAGACATATCTGCCAACACTCCCTTTTTTCCCGGGAGTCTCCCGTATTTCACATACATCTCCCGCCATCCTCCCGGTTTGTTATTTCTCACGGGAAACTCCCGTATTTTGTACGTCCCTATGCAGTTTCAATAAAAGCACTTTTGTTCATATTTGTCAAGTTGCCAGATCTTGAATGGAGTTTATTACCTTTACACAATTGACGCAATACTCAAATCTTGTAACATATTTTACCTCAATCTGGCAACATACATTACAACTCGGTGCCATGTCGATTTCTGCGCAGGAGGTAGATGCGGGACTTGAACGGTGGCAGTAGCAACAAGCAGCTGCGTCAGTAGTAGTACATAATGGAAGGAAAAGTGTCAGGTTGTGCTTCGGCAAAAAAAAAAAATATATATATATATATATACATGTAAATTTACCAACAGCTGGACGGAAGAATTCAAGTTTTTGTCTACAGGGAGAACAGAATTATTAGGCAAGTTGTATTTTTGAGGATTAATTTTATTATTGAACAACAACCATGTTCTCAATGAACCCAAAAACTCATTAATATCAAGGCTGAATATTTTTGGAAGTAGTTTTTAGTTTATTTTTAGTTTTAGCTATTTTAGGAGGATATCTGTGTGTGCAGGTGACTATTACTTTGCATAATTTTTAGGCAACTTAACAAAAAAACAAATATATACCCATTTCAATTTTTTATTTTTACCAGTGAAACCAAATATACACTTCTGACATTCAAAAACAAAACAAAAACAAATCAGTGACCAATATAGCCAATATAGCCTTTGCAAGGACACTCAAAAGCCTGCCATCCATGGATTCTGTCAGTGTTTTGATCTGTTCACCATCAACATTGCGTGCAGCAGCAACCACAGCCTCCCAGACACTGTTCAGAGAGGTGTACTGTTTTCGCTCCTTGTAAATCTCACATTTAATGATGGACCACATGTTCTCTATGGGGTTCAGGTCAGGTGAACAAGGAGGCCATATCATTAGTTTTTTCTTCTTTTAGACCCTTTCTTACTAGCCACGCTCATTTGCCTAATAATTCTGCACTCCCTGTAGAAGCAACCTTGACGACGCCCACGCTTTCTGCAAGGTGTGTCGTATTGATTTTAATGTCGGACACAGTGGGAAAAACGGCATCACTCATCATGTGAAATCCCAACGGCTCTAAAACTGTAAATTATGTTACAATTATTAGTAATGTCCATGTCTTCACTAGCAAGTCTGCAGCCAGATCCTATTGAGACCAACAGGCAAAACGCATGAAACGTTTCTTGGTTTTGGCTGAAGAATAAAGGAAATAAGTAATATAGAGACAAAGAGAAAGAACAATTATTAAAATAGTTCATTTTAAAATTCCAATACTGTTTTAATTAAACATGCAATAATGCCAATTGTTAGTCGGATCTCTAAATACATCGTATAGCTTGCCACGCTGCTCCGTCTATCGTGTTTTAGTCTACTACTAACCTGTACAGGGGCTTGTGGTGGTATGGACTTAACGTAATCTACTAGAGATAATAACACGAAATCAGTTTGAACAATTCAAATCATAACAATTTATTAGTCAGGTAAATGTGTATTATGCCAATTCATTCAATCCGTAAATGATCAATACAAAACATCAAATTCTCAAAGATAAATCCATAATCAAAAGATGCATACCTGACTTCAAAACATACATACGTAGTGTGGAGGATTCCACACTATGGGCTACTATTAGTTACAAGAGTCGCCCTGTACAGCTTGAAATTCTCCCTTAAGTATCCAAACCAAGGAATATAAGGGGTGTGTGTTGAATAACAAAAGGCATTTACCTTCAGTGGGGGTTACTGTCTAAAGGCATTTGAATAGAAACCCCCCCGATGAAGGCACACCCTTAGCAGTGGTGCAAAAGATACCTGAAGTTATATATTTATTATTTGGTTATGTCTATTTCTGAGGGAATGAGACCATTGTACCAGTCACACTGAGACATTTCAAATTACATCAAACATGATAGATAAAGACACTTGCATTGATATAAAACATTACTTTGAAACGACCATATTGTGTGTTAAGTGGAGCCGATTTGTCTCCTTGTGTCCAGTTTATGTTTGAATTGTCAGAGACATCAAAACTTAAGTCTTACACTAGTGTTGCAGAAAGTTGCAAAAGGCATGACGTAAATGCGTAAAAAATGCAAATGCTGTTGTACCCCTCAGTGTATCCGATGAACATAAAGCGGTGGTGGGACTCAGCATTAATGTCTTACAAAGCGAGCACATGATCAGTTTGTGTGGGATTAAAATTACAACTGAGCAATCATAATGATCACACCACAGGGTCTGGTTAAATTAGCCTTGTGTCACTGTGTCTTAAATGGCGTGAGGTACAACAAAAGGGAGCTGAAATGTTTTGTAGTGATCAAAGTATGCGTTTTAGGACATGTATTCTTGCATTCTGGGCGAGAATTGACGGTACATTTCTATAAACAGCTCTCCTGTGGGAGGAGTGATGTATGAGCAGTCTGTCCGTGCAGGCAAAAGAAAAAGTCTGGCACATGAAAAACGCTTTATGAGCCGTCGTGTTAGACAACAGTATCAGATTGTGCCTCGCATAATAGGTAACATGAGTTCCTTGTTCCTTTTTGCTTGAATCTGGCATTTCATCTGATCTCACAAGGCAGACATATTCACGTTTTGTTTCCTTCAATCACATACAAAAGTAAACCGCATGCCTAATCTGCTCATGCACGCTGTGATGCAATTCAGAATAAGCATCTTTGCTCCGATATTACGGTTCAGTTCTGATTGGTTCAGCTTTTTATTAAATTAGAGCTATTCAAGACCCATGTGTTCAGCTGCTTGCACCGTGTTTATTGGTTACCAAAAGCTTGCAATGCATTTCAACAGCACAACCCTAATGAACCTGTGCTGTTGTGCTGTATGCATGACGGATATAGGGCCGTGCTCAAAGGCTTTCAGGGGAAATAGATGTCACAGATGCAAGACGTGACCTCAGGCTGATGAGCGCCCTTATCAGATCGCGGCAAGCAAGGAGGAGTATCTGTTTTCTAGTTCCAAACCATATAACTTATTTGGTACGTTCTACAAATATTCAGTTAATATTGATCTAAGTGTTCATTTGTTTTGTTTTGTGAAAGCAGATGTTTTATAAACTATTATTAATGTAACATTAAACTAGCATGAACAGGTGCAGTAACAATAAAACTAATGAAATTTTTTTAAAATTTAGACATGATGTAATATATTGGCTTTGATGGGATTTTCAAGACACTGGAAAAGTTAACTTATAGTCTGGAAGATGCATGGATTGAAATTATATAATAATATTTAAGTACATGTAGTTGCAGTCGCGTCTTTACTGATATGTGTTGTATTGAGTGTTTGCTTTACTAAAGAGATAGGTCTTTAATCTAGTTTTGAACTGCGAGTGTGTCTGAGCCTCGGACATTATCAGGAAGGCTATTCCAGAGTTTAGGAGCCATAAATGAGAAGGCTCGACCCCCTTTACTTGACTTTGCTATTCTGGGTACTACCAGAAGCCTTGAGTTTTGAGATCTTAAAGAGCGGGTTGGATTGTAGCGAGACAGAAGGTTGGTTAGATAAACAGGAGCTAGATTATTTAATGCTTTATAGGTAAGAAGCAATATTTTAAATTCAATACGAAACTTAACAGGCAGCCAGTGTAACGAGGATAAAATTGGGGTGAGATTATCATATTTTCTAGACCTGGTAGGAACTCTGGCAGCTGCATTTTGTACTAGCTGAAGTTTGTTAATAGAGGAGGCTGGGCAACCAGCGAGCAGAGCATTACAGTAATCTAACCTAGAAGTCATAAAAGCATAAACTAGCGTTTCTGCATCTGAGAAGGATAGCATACTTCGTAGCTTAGCAATATTTCTCAGATGAAAGAATGCAGTTTTTGTGATATGGAAGATATGGTTTTCGAAAGTTAAATTACTGTCTAATATGACACCCAGATCTTTAACAATAGAGCTAATGCTAACTCTGCATCCCTCTAGTTGCAGGTCGAGTTGTGAGATCTGCTGTGTACAGGATTTAGGTCCTATAAGTAATAGTTCAGTTTTGTCTGAGCTATTTTTGTCTGAGCAGTTTTGGTCATCCAGTCTTTAACATCTTTAATACACTCAGTTAGTTTTTATAGTTTAGACGTCTCGTCAGGTTTAGTAGAAATATATAATTGAGTATCATCTGCATAACAGTGAAAGCTGATCCTGTGTCTTCTAATAATGTCTCCCGGGGCAGCAGGTATATTGTTAACAGCAAAGGTCCTAAAACTGATCCTTGAGGCACCCCATTTAATTATAGTTTTCTTACAAAACAATTTGCTTTCAACAGTCATATATTCATTTTCATTCAGCTTAATCCCTTATTTTTCAGGGGTCACCACAGCAGAATAAGCCACCAACTTATCCAGCATATGTTTAACACAGCGGATGCCCTTCCAGATGCAACCCAGTACTAGGAAACACCCATCACACTCTCACTCTTACTCTACGGCCAATTTAGCACATCTTTGACATCTTTGAGATCTTCAATATAGCACATCTTTGGACTGTGGAGGAAACCGGACAAACAAAGGGAGAACGTGCAAACTCTACACAGAAACTAGTGACCTTCTTGCTGTGAGGAGACAGTGCTAACCACTGAGCCGCTGTGCCACCTTGCTTTCAACACTAAAGTAAAAATTTGGACCAGTTCTCTGTCCACACAACAAGTTTCTCAGCAATATTTGGTCTAGTCTTTCTTCTTATGAAAACTACAGGTCTTTTAGTCCAGATTTCCTTAAATGTCAAGACACTGTATGTGAAGATACAGGCTATTTACACAACGTGGTAAAAAAAAATGTAACTGAAAAACTTCCCTTGCTTTTTGAAAAAGCTTCACATCTGCATGTCAATGTTTTCAAAAAGATCTACGTTTAAAGATATCTACAAAAACAGGCACAAATTACATATGTAAGGTAAAGTCACGAACAGTATGTCACCTTGTTAGTAAATATGTAGAGTCTCGTGTCTATGTATGGAAGCGTCTCCACTTTTGGTTGTAATATGAAGTAAATCCATTTACACAATTAGTTTACACAAGCCTTTATTATGCACCTCTCTAAACACGCATGCACAAGCATGACGTCATCCTTTCAACAACTTTGGTTTTCAGGGTTTTACATGGATATGACATGGCGACATTTTCATAAACCTCCAATTTTTAACCTGTTTTCAGATTTATGCAATTTCAGTCACAAAAATGCTGTTGTCGTGTAGGTGAACAGGCAAAACACATAAAAAGTTTCCAATTTTTGGCTGAAAACATTGGTTTGTAAACAGCCCCTAAGACCCAGCTCAATATACAATGTACACATCCAGCACACTGAGAAAGTTACAGACAGCATATAATTTCTTCAATGTTTGTTAACTAAGCAATTCTGACTCTTTTCCTTAGAATTGTGAGAACTCTCAATTGTGTGTTATAAAGTTGTTGTTGTTGTTGTTTTTTTTTAGATTTTTTGCTTCAGCAAATATGCCAGTATTTCTTATCATGCATTTTTGATTTTAGTCAAAATCGCAAAATGCAAAATCACAATTGCAAAAAAAAAAAAAAAAAAAAAACTGTCAGTCTCCTTTTTTTTTATTCAGTGGCAAAAATTCATTTTGCTTTAAAGCAAGCAGTTTCAGGGGCTGAAAACACTGAACGCGCTTTTACGATTTTTCGACACCTCCCTGCCTTTTTTGACAAAAAGAAGCTTTTCATGTTGCTAGGCATTGCTGCGTATTGTGCACAAGTGTTGCTGTTGATATTAATAAAATTTAATAATATTGTGATATTCA